>BPTQ01000006.1:287369448-287852862 GCA_019973895.1 Chrysanthemum seticuspe | reverse complement strand
TTTTGTTTTCTGTACGGTACGTTATATTTCTATGACAGACGTAATGATCCAGGGTTTTGTATAACAAAATTCACCATGGTAGGTGTACGGTGTTAATTTCACCAGGTTCCTTTGTACAGTGAAGATCCTATCTATTTTTTTGTATGTTAATTTCACCAGGTTCTATGGGTGATGAACCACAGATTGTTTTCTATATAAATTTCTTGTAAACCCAGAAGAAGGAAAAGGCCAGAAGTTAGACTTAGACTATGTGGTTCACGTCATAGACCCCACACAGGTCCTCGTAACCCCAGAAGGAAGGAGAAAACTAAGGACTAGGAAAGTCTACCAGGGGATTCAGGAGAGAAAGATTGATCAGGTTCAGACAGTATCTTTATATTGCATGGCATGTCTTTTGTTTTGCTTTAATTGATGAATATTGCATGGCATTACATACAGAAACATGGACATAAACTACCAACAAAAGAGATAGTCATTACACATACATAGTAATTACATAAACAGTCATTACACACATAGATAGTCATTACACACATAGTCTTTGGGTGTTAACCCATACAGAAGCAAGTAGAATAGATTCATTGACATGAAACATAAACTACCAACAAAAGAGACCTTGCATACCACATGCTGAACAACTAGGCAGCATGTTTCTTTCGTTTGCCCTTTTTGTCTGCAACTGGTTCAGATGGCTTTTTGATTCCAAATTTCTTACCTTTGATATCCTCCCAAGTCTGATTAGCAGCTAGTCCTAGCACTATAATTCTTTTACCTGCACTTGGGCCACTAGCTTCTGACTTTTGACCTTTTTCATCAGTTGACTTTTTGGCTTCAATAGCTAGTGGCTTCTGAACATCATCATAGTAACCAGGAGGAAAGTAATAACTCCAAGCCACTGGAGCTATTAGTTCAGCACTTGATTCAGATTCATCAGCAGAATCAGATGAAATGTATATCACAGATTCATCAGGTTTGGAGCTCATTGTTAAGGTGGATTAAAAAGGGTTAATCACTTGTTTGACTTTCTTAATTCTGAAAATATGAGGTGTGTTATAGTGTGGATATAAATGACAAAGAAACTACCCAATGTATTAATGTCTCACCTACAATGTAAATGTAATTGAATGCTGATTTGGTTATCTACGTTTGACTTGCATTGACCCTCACTTATGACCCATAACAGTAAAATATCTTTGACCCTCACTTTTGACCCATTACATAGCACATAACTAACAAAACACAAAAGCATTATCACAAGATTCACAAAAGCCAACTGCATTGTCATTGATACAAGATTAACTACATCCATTACACAATCCTAACATCTAGATTCACAAAAGCCTACCCTTGACATGCTTAAGACACAATCCTAACAGCTAGATAAAGCCATACCAGCAAACCTTATCATCATTAAGTTAGGAAATACATAACAAAAACAACAATAATAAAGAAAATCACTGCTTTTTTGTAGCATTCACCAGTGCTAGTTCTCTCATTGAGTTCCACCTCCAGTTCACGAATTCTTGACCTATATGTGAATTCTTGCACTTGCATTTCTCGCCTTAGCTGTTGGACTTGAGTGTAGAGACTATGCATCTCAGTTCTATAGTAACCATAACGAAGCTCAGGATCAAGAAAAAAGTAAAATCGGCATTGGTTGCCAGAATCCTATAAACACAAAAATTAGCATAAACACAATGTAAATAACCAAAAGATGAATGCTTTTTGCTTACACTTGGATTAGGGCAGCAAAGAAATCTTCTAGCAGGGTTGGCAGGGGTGCGCGAGGTTCTCTCAGCCACAGGCAAGTCACAGAAACAGTGAGTGGGAATTGGTCTAAGCCAGTTGGAGGTTGAAGATGATGAAGACATGATTCAATTGGGATAAAATTTGATTTGGGGGTACAATTTAGGGTTGGAAAGGTAGGTTTTGTTGTTTATATAAAGGTAAATGATGTTGGCAACGGTTATAATTCAAGTTTAATGGCCACGTCACACACCCACAACTGACTTGGCAAGACACGTAGGTGACAGGTAGGACAAGTGCTAGAAAAATGAAGTATAGGTACCATATCGACACAGAAAAATAAGTACACTACCTAACCAGGTTGCAAAAAAAGTACAGGTACCATATCGGGACATTTGAGAAAGTACGTGACTATTTAATAGCTTAAACCCTATATTATGCATTACTTTGCAATATTATTTTGTACTCCGTAAATCATATTTATAATTACTTTTTTAGTGATACCATTTGAAGACATTTATTTGTTGAATTAAGTGTAAATACCATTTACAAATGCTAAAGAATCAATATGTTGACATTGAATGTGTCATTAAACTAGGTAACCGATGTCCCTTGTGCATTTTTCCCCCCACACAATAAATACAAAATAAAAAGTCTTTAATAGTAATTAGAATATTAAAACATAGTCAACACAGGATTTATACACAAACATCTAAAATTACACATTAGCACAAATGTACATAGAGCTGGCGAACTTCACAAGAGTTCGCGTTAACAATTTATAATAGCAAACTCGATTCAGCATATGTTTTGATCTCGTTTCTTCTATGCAAACTTGAATTGAGTTTAAATATGATTGGTACACTTCAAAGGTTCCACAAAACGAGTTTTCACCAATCTTGTTTTATTAAAGTGAGTAACAATGACTACAAATACATGATGGTATTACAAACCTCTTTGCTGGAAAACCTTTTCAGGGTTATGAGGATCAATCTCTGAGTGATGAGGGAAATCAGAAGGCATATCAGGGGCAGTAAGCGAGGCTCCGTTGAATACTTTCAAAACTTCTTCATACACAAACCTGTTCCCATCTGGTGTTAAGTGTAGTCCGTCACTGCAAACACACAGTTTGCAACTAGTTAATTTACTTGATATATTTGCGAAAAGTATATCTACAATATATGGTTAAACATTTTGACGCATGTCTAAACATTCAATCATGAAAGATGAGCAATTAAATTCCAACATTTATTAACCATGATGGTTAGCTGTCAATTTAATGAATTGCCTATTTTATGCTGTCGTTTTGGTAAGGAACCTATACTTTTGGCATGTTAGTGTAAGGGGGTTGTATATGAGTGGCGACAATGTCGAACCATTATCTTATAAACGGGGATGTGGGTCATATTGAAAACGCAAGGTTGTAAAAATCGGTCGGCGGTACCGTGGCGGTCGACCCCCTTCAAGCGCCATATCGGTCTTGGCGGTGATATATCGGTTTCTCGGCGGGTACTATAAATTATAAAAGAATTTATTTAAAAAAATATATATATTAGCAATATCCTAACAAAATAAGTCGAAGAACCACAAAAAACTAAAAAGTTTAACATCCTCGAAAAATAAAAACCATAAGTCCATAATTATTTATCAATTTAAAAAAATATCAAAATAATAAAAAAAAAATTACCGAGTTTGACCAAGTTTGACCGCCATATTGACCTATTTTTGACCGATTTTGACCAATTTTGACCATGACCTTTTCAAATTAGACCGATATGTGAAATGGCATAGCGGTGGACCGCAGCCAACCACCATGGCGCCGCCATGACCGATTTTTACAACACTGAAAACGTTACCCAAAAACAAAGTGGGTCAAATCAATCAGAGGTCAAGCGTGTTAAAAGTTAAAACTAGGCTATAGTGTACTTTCAACGCATACAACTTCCTAGATTTCTATATTTTTCATAATCTATTTTCTGAATCATATCTATCAAATATTAAATAAGAAATATGGACAAAAAAGTGTTTACTGGGTCAGCCTGAAACTCGTTGACCTACCTCAGAAAGCACTAAAAAATTTACCCATTTCACTAAGAGCTCGTTAGAGCTGCCCTATTTTGCAACCTCAATCTGCATTGAAGCCTGATTTGGATTATCCTCTGGGCTACAGTTTCGCAAGGGCATTGGGCCCCAGTATAATTTTTTACAATTACTAAATTAGAAAAGTTCACAGGTTTTATATATTTCTCTTTTTTTCCTGGTAACAGGAGCAAATCATTCTTCCAAAAGAACAACTGAAATACATGAGCACATGAGTGAATGATAACATCCTAGCAGTGACCATAGATTTAGAAAAATTAATAAACCCTATAGATGTTTTTTTGGGGCGAAAAGAACCATATAGATGTGTCCACTAATTTTTGTTACATGCAATTGGGTACTGCGTGTATGAGTAGCTAAAATCAAGACTCCATATGAAATGTAACTGTAAAGAAAGGTAGAATCACTAACTTAAGAAATTTTTTCTGCCAACCCTCTGTTTCTTGCATCTTAGACCATAAGTTGATTGAAGAAACACCGACTTCCTTGGCTACCTCAATACATCCGTTGGCATAATCTCCTGCAGCTTCATTTGTCCTTTCAGGAAGTTTCGTTGCTTTTTCACCATATGAAGATCTGTCAGTCACAAGACACAGATTCTCAAAACTGATATTGTTACTAGTGGTGGCACTGTGGCAAGATAAGTGGGAGGACTGGTTGGGCAATCGGTCAAGACGGAGTTGGGTTGAAACAAGTCATTTTTATTATGGGTCAAAATGGGCCAGTGCAGTTTGTCTTGGTGCACTAACACAAACTTTTTCCATTTTGTATATATTTACGGTTACAAGACAATATTGTGAATATACAACGTTAAGCTTTAAACATATATTTTGGCCGACTTTCAATCCATTTAACCCATCCCCTTTTATTCATTTTTTATTTGAGCCGTTTGACATAAAAAAACAGCCCGACTCATTCATCAGTAAATGAGTCGAAGTTGCCACCTTTAATAAAAAACTGAATTTGAAAATAACAAGCAATAAGTATTATACACTGCATCTGCTAGGCGCCCTTCCTCGTCAATTGGTGGGGGAGTTATAAGCACAATTAGCATGGTGGGAGAGCATTCCTGCATCAAGATAAATTGAAAACTTAGAAACTGACTACAACTGAAATAAATCAGAAAGTAGGTAAACTGGAAATAATGAAACATTTAATTGGGTTAACCTTCAAATGACGAACGATTTTTCTCAAATTCTCTTTGTATTCTTCAAGGGGAACATGCTGATTTTCGCTGGTCCTCCCTTTAAGCGCTGCATCATTAGCCCCAAAAAAGACTGTAACAGCAACCGGAGGGGTGGTAGAACCCTGCAAAAGACATTTAGCAAAATGTACTCTCAACAATATAATCTCTTTATGAGTTTGCCGGTATATGACATATAAAGCAAGATCATTGTTGTGCAATCGATATATCACAAAACTAATAGGCAAGTACTAATATGTTGAACATGTACTTCTACATGTTTAAAACCGGAAACTCGTGTTGTTAAGAGAACTTTAACCAGGAGATTAATTTTCAGGTCACCAAAAAACTACCATTAATTAAACTTTTTGCCCCACGAAAACTTCGACATTTTAATTAATAAACGTATCATAGAAATATTTTACTATTGATCAACACATAAAAAATGCCTTTCAATGATATTAAAATGAGAGAGCCGTGTGACCAAGAAAAATTAGTATCAACAACGTATAATGTACTGAAGATAACGGCTAAAGATGTATTGCCCAAGAAGAGAAATTTCAAATTTCATAATAAATACCCAAATGGAGATTGTTTAACATATACAGTCTCTGAATCGAAATAAGCAACAGCACATAAAATATATACTTGTATCTTATCATTTTATGCACCCTTATAAAGTCCATCCTAAAAGTCCTTAAAAGATGCACACATCATCCTAAAAAAACATGGTTAGGTAAGTCGACGATGGTGCTATGAAGAAATATGCATACTGCTAGTCAAATGAAACTATGTGACTAGTGAAAGTAAGGTTCACAACGAGCCTAATTTTTTTCGTTCTTTTAAGATTTTTATCGACACTCAAGCTCTAGTTCGTAAAGCTAAATAGATCACTTATCGAAGATCCCAATACAAACATATAGCTGGCTTAATAATTTCCAAACCTCAATCATCAGACATTATTCTATCTATACTCTATTTTGTAATAGCTTTGATTAAATCACATCCAGGCATCCAGCATTACAAGTAGTAATCTCAAACAAATCTCCCTCGCTAAAACCATCATAAATTCAATAAAGTATGTAGTATACGATGCAGCCATCTCCCAGGTGGCCTAGTAGTAAGGTGTGCCCAAAGTCTGAACATCTTGGGATGGCCAGCGAAAAGACCAGAAAACGGCCACGGGATACCGGGTAGGCCGTGTAAATCAAAGCCAAAAAGACTCAACTTACCAGGGCATATTCAAACCACCACCAAGGTGGCCTAGTGGTCACACGTCATGATATTCCGGAACTAGGGTGGGTCTTGGGAGGTCACTGGACACCCATGATTTTTCCTAAATGGACCCGATTTCAAAATGCACATGGTCAATTTGAGTTCTGGTTACACAAAGACTCGCCCACCCAAGGTAACCTAAACTAGCAAAAACCTCGTATCTTAACCGTGTAATCTAAACGGTGATCCTAGTTAGTTTACGCCTAGAGCATATGATGCAGAAACAACATGTCAGTAAATATAAAAATACCGTGGGGAAAAGATGATGCAACAAGAAGAAAGCCCATCGAGTAGTATATCCACTGTATCCTCGTATCACTATATCAGCCTATTCGATTAACAAACAAGAGGATCAAAGTTAGGCATGATGAATATGAGATTAGTAATTAATTAATAATTACCTTTCGAGAGTAAGTATCAGTAAGTGATGCACCCCAGCCACCGTATTGAAATGATTGTTCTGTTATTGAGTCTCCAAATAACACTATTGAAGGTCTCATTTTTATAAACAGCTTTGTATGTGTGTGTGTTTTTTTTAGTTGAGTGGGACTGTGGAAGACTGTTACTTAAATTTGGATAATAGTAATTTGAGAGTAGTGTAAACACTTTTAGATTGAAGTATTTTGGTGGTTCTACCGAAATCTCTAATCGGATAAAACTCATATTTAGAATCGAGAATGTGTTTTGATGTTCTGAAAAAACAAACCAGCATGAATAATCAATATATGACCAACCATAACTAACTGTCGGTTAGGCAAAGCAGTTCTATTAACCACCAAACCAGTTAATTTTAAGGGGCATACCGGGAATTTTATCATGATTACACATTGGTCACCTAAATTAATCCATTACACTTAAATAATGTCGGTGATGCAAAATCACCAACAAAGACCAACTAACCGATCTGCTCAAATAGATAACAAAATTTAACCATTTGTATTGAAAGCATCAAAGGACTCGCAAACAGGGACGGACCCAGGATTTTGAAATGGGTGTTGCACAATTTTTTTTTCCGAAAGGGTTCTTACATAAAGTATTGAAAAACTTCACTTTTGTGAACAAATTACACTTCGTGACTCAAAATTGGGTGTGGCCCGTGCCACACTCGGCTCTCAAGTGGGTCCGTCCATGCTCGCAAATGCGAGTTTTGGTCATGACGCTACGCCATCTTATGTCACATCTTTTTGTAAACTCGATATATATGAAATATGATATAAATATATAAATATTTTCATATTTTATGCCGTCTTATGTCACGCTTTATAAACGCAAAAGCTTCGCCTTGACCGCAAAAACGTGAGACTTGATCATGCCGCCACGTCATGCCTCACGCTATTTATAACTTGATTGAAAGTAATTTTTTATTTTTTAATATCTTAATAAAATCATATTACATTGTATAACACCGTACATATATGCATCTAGTGTACGCGTCACTTCTTGTGGGGTGTATATCACGTGTCTAACCTAAACTATATCATTTAATTTCATGAAAAGAATTTTCTATTATCATAGACTAAATTAAGTTAATAATGAATTACTAGGTATTCTTATTTTTATTAAAAATGTTTTTGGTTAACTTTAACTGCTAAAATATTTTTGGTTAACTTTAACTTCGTTATTGAATAAAATGGGGAATGGACGGGATACATTTTTTTGGGAAGATAGATGGGTAGGAAATATTAGGCTTTGTGATAAATTTCCTAGATTGTATCATCTAGATAGGTGTAAGGAGGCTCGGGTGATTGATATAGGTAATTGGAGGTGGGAATGGGATTGGGTGAGGGAACCTAGGGGGAGGGCGTGTGGGGACTTGGCAGTACTTATGGATTTACTTCATAACGTTAATTTAACTCGTGATTGTAGGGATTCGTGACATTGGAATCTTGTTGAAGATGGAAAATTCAGGGTCGAAGATTTATCTCATATGGTGAATGAGAGTCTTCAAGTGGCGGGTTCAAAACAAGAGACGGTATGGAGCAAACTCGTGCCAAAGAAAGTGAATATTTTCATTTGGAGAGTTCTAAATGGGAGAATTCCGGTTCGTGTGGAGCTCAATAAAAGAGGTATTGACTTGGATTCTATTTTATGTCCTTGTTGTGGAGATAATGTGGAAACGAATGATCATGTTCTAGTAAATTGTAATGTGGCAATGAGTGTTTGGGAAAAGATTTTCGGTTGGTGGAGGAAAGGTGTTGTTAATACTTTTTATGTTAGTGATATGTTGCAGCATGGTGGGTTAGACTCTAATGGGTTAGACTCTAATTCTACCTCGGGAATTTTGTGGCATCTAGTAACATGGGTGACTGCATATATGATATGGAAGGAACGTAATTCTTGTGTATTTAGTGTGAAAGCGGCGAGCATCAATAAAATTGTCCAAGATATTCAACTTAAAAGCTTTGATTGGATATCAAGAAGGTCAAAAAAGTATCGTTTACATGGCAAAATTGGTTCCGTGACCCTTCGAGCTGCAAAGTTTTAAAATGAGTTGTGTTTCGAGACTTTTTCAGGGTGTTTGGTTTTAGCTTTTGTCCTTCCTTTGATTTGTGGGGCTGCTTATTTTCAATGACATATGTTGTCTTGAGGATTTTGTGCTTGCTGTCTAATTGCAGTAGGCATCTAGTTCTCTTGTTTTCTTGTCCTTCTTTTTGTAAATGTTTAGTTCTAGCTCCTGCAGGTTCCAAATGTCTTGTTGGGTTCGTGGCGGTCTTTGTTTTGGTTGTGGGGTTTTTCTCCCTTTTGTGGTTAATAAATTTTCTGCTTTTAAAAAAAAAACTGCTAAAAATTATTTCTAGTTAAACATGTGTTATTAAAATGATCTATACTATATTTTTAATTTCGAGCTTCTTTTTTCAAATGATCTATACTATATTTTTTTAATTTAATTTGATGTAAATCTTAATAGACGATAATAAAAATACATTCTACTTGGAAAATATTTAACTAAAAGAAAATATGTTGCTTCTTCTACTTGGCATGGGAATTTTTCAAGGACAAATGGAAATGGTTGATTTTCGATCATGGTGTGGGTACTATTTAAAATTTAGTGCAATGAAGGGTTTAAATCATAAGAAATGAGTTAGGAGGTATCAAGTAGACACTCATCAAGTCACTTTTTAGTGAATAGACTCTGAACGATCTCATTCGATGAGTAGACTCTGAACGACCTCATCATGGAATAATCTCATCACAGAGTTCAATCCTTCCGTGCGAAAGCTCATTAGTGAGTATACCCACGGAGCAAAGCACGTTCAATGAGAAAACACTTCAACTAGTATGCTAATGAGTTTGTGGATTTTGACTTATTCAAGGGCAGCTTTAAATGTGCTTTAATGATTATATTTAATTTGTCGTGTAACCACTATTGCTACAATAGAGGATCACCATAAGAAGATTAATTGGCCGATTAATTCTCTTAATTTCATTAAATGAGTTTCTTTCTCTATATAAGAGAAACAAAAATCAACATGGGAAAACACACACCAAAACCAAAAACACTCGTAAGCAAAAGAGTTCTTGTATTTGTGCCTATATTAAGAACATAACTCTCCGAATTATCTCAAAAAGATATTCGTATAACCCACGCAAACAGGTTGAATAATTTCTTTTGAAAAGTGATTACATAATTCATTGAGATATCCGGTTTGATTATCTCTACCCTACAATTGTTAAAACCCCATCAGAAACAAAAGCCAAAAGTGAAACAAGATGATGTGCGGAAGTAAATCTTGATGAAGATACCGAAAACTACAAGCTATTTGATCTCGTTCATCTACACAAACTCGGATCGAGTTTAAGATCGAATAGAGATTAAAGCTCGAATTGTACATTTTCTAAGTTCCACAAAACAAGTTTTCGACAATCTTGTTTCATCAAAGTAGTTAAAATGATTACAAATATATGATGGTATTACAAACACCTTTCCTGAAAAGCCTTTTCAGGGTTATGAGGATCAATCTCGGAGTACTGAGGGAAATCATAAGGCATATCAATGGCAGAAAGCCAAGCTCCATTAAATACTTTTAAAACTTCTTCAAAAACTACCTTATTCCCATCTGGTGTCAAGTGCAGTCCATCACTGCAAACACACAATTTGCAAAACTAGTTAATTTTATTAGCATATTCCAAAATAATCTACAATAGATGGTTAATGCAACAATATACTACTGAGTCCACCATACAATATATTTCCGTTTCTAGAGAATGAGTCCAGAAACATTTTGAGAAGCATTTAAACATTCAGCCATGAAAGCTAAGAGAATTCAATATTATATTATTTTGTTAGTCAATTTTGAAACAAATTTTGTCAAGATGGTCATGCTAGTCTGTAAGATTGATATATGGCTGATGGTATGTTATCTATTTGGTAATTAACCTTAGGAATGTGTGTTAGGGGTAAGGGTGTTGAATATCAGTGGCAGGAATTTCATACCCATTTATTTATAAATGAGTCAATTTTATGTCCAACCAGTTTTAACGGGTCAAAAATATTAGCAAGGAATAAGCGGGTTGAAAGCAGACTAGCTGTAATGCATACAACTCCCTAAATCACTATAACAGTTGGAAAAACTATTGTTGTAATGATATGTTCTTTGTAAACATATTTAAATGCATTATTGTTATTTTATAATAAAATGTTGGACATTTTGCATCTTTATATCTCGGCTTTTTCTCACTATAGGAGCAAATCATTCTTCCATATAAAAACTACTGAAATATCTGTGTGAAAAAAAGATCCTAGCAATGACAACAGATTTAGTCATTTAGGCATATTTCTAGAGCATAAATGTTTCATATGAGATGTAATGACAGAAGAATCACTAACCTAAGAAATTTTTTCTGCCATCCCAGTGTTTCTTGCATCCTGGACCACAAGTTAACTGAAGAAACACCGAATTCCTTTGCTACCTCAACACACCCGTTGACGTAATCTCCGGTGACTTCATTTGTCCTTTCGGGAAGTTTCATTGCTTTTTCACCATACATAGATCTGTCAATCAAAAGATACCCTTAGAGACTCTTGAAAGAAACATTATAACTAGAGGTGGCAAAATGGGCGGGTTGGACATACTGGATAACAGGTCAAGACGGTTTTGTGTTGAAACAAGTCATTTTTATCACTTGTCAAACGGGCCACACAATGTTGGTTGACCCGCATACACTTTTCTGTGCATTCTTTTTTATGAATAAACATGTTTTAACTAATCATTACAGTAATAATATGCCTTTTTTTTTTTTTTTTTTTTTTTTTTAATAAATGAAATGAGGTTGAATGCCTTAAATAAAGACTATGGGCGACTTTCGATCCGACCCATTCCCTTTTTAGCTTTTTTTGGTTGACCTGTTCCCCTCCTAGCCAAAATTTTTATTTTAGCCGTTTAATATAAAACAGAACACACATTCCCCTTATAACACACAACCCAGATCGACTCATTCATAATAAATGGGCCAAAATTGCCACCTCTAATCAAAATTAATTTGAAATTGACAAGCAATATGAATTATACTTTGCAAATTCTAGTCGCCCTTCCTCATCAATTGGCGGGGGAGTTATAAGCACAATTAGCATGGTGGGGGAGCATTCCTACATTGATACGTACCCTTAGAAATTGACTAAAATTGGAAACTCAAAAAGTAGATTGAGCTGAAATTGGAAATGATGAAACATTGAATTGGGTAAACCTTCAAATGACGAACGATTTTTCTCAAATTCTCTTTGTATTCTTCAAGGGGGACATGTTGACGTTCACTGGTCCTCCCTGGAAGTGCTGCATCATTAGCCCCTAAAAATACTGTAGCAGCAACAGGAGGAGTAGTAGAAGACTGCAAAAAACAATTAGCACAACAAATTCTGAGCGATAATTACCTCTTGATGAGTTGAGAGTACTACAACAAATACAACAAGACCATTGTTGCAGAAACCATATAATATTATAAGAAATTAATAGGAAAGCATTCGTTTAGCAGAAAGTTTTACATGCTTGAAATATGATACATGTCGTCAAGAAAACCTTTATAAAGAGACCTAATTCAAGTTAATATCTTTTGATCAACAGTTTCAAAATCTTTTAATCAACAGTTTCAAAATACCTTTCAATGATGTCAGAATGAGTGAGCCATGTGACCAAAACAAACTAGCATTGATAATGTGTAACAAAGATCACAGGTGATGAAGTAACTTTAGATTGAGATATTGTTTAAAGATAGAAGTTTCATATTTTGGGAAATACCCAACTTAAAATTGTTTTGTGTATGCAGTCTTCCGTAGGAAACTGACTTACGAAGGTGATCATAATAAGTACAGGCAGACGGAATAGTAACTCTAGTATTTATGCATGGTTATAGTCCTCAAGGTAAACACAGCATCCCAGGAGACATGGTTCGTCTAGATATCTAACATCCTAATTCGTGATAGTCCTATAATCCTTTTATATCATATGGTAACTACTTTTAGTTCATAATATTTCCACAATTTGTATATATAGAGGACATGAAGTAATATCACAAGCACTAGTAGTCAAAGTAACTAACCATGTGGCTAGCCACAATATGTAAGTTGCGATTCATGGATTGGCTGTCATTATATTAGACTCTCACTATCCAGAAGCTTAAAGTAAGTTCATATATAGATTTAATCCGTCATTCTCAAGATATAGGGGTGTTTGGGATTGCTTTTCTTTTTTCTGCTTAAAAACAAGTACTTCACGAAATAGTGTTTGTATTAGCTTAATTTGTTCAAAATGAAATAACACTAAGAAAAATTTGTTGAAAAGTTTGAATCAATTCCATTTATAAAAACGTTTTAGGTTAACTTTTAATGGTAAAAAAAATAAAAAAAATAAAAAAATTTAAAAAAAAAAATAAAAAAAAAAATAAATAACTTTAATTTCTATCTAAATAACATTTTGCAATAAACCTTTTACCTGCTTATTAAGCGCAAGCAGTTTGGAAAACACAAAACAACAATGCATAAAATAAGCAATCCCAAGCCAATAGACTTACACCCGAGCTCTAGTATACATCACTAATTAAAGATCCAAATACACCTATATAGCTGTATTAAAATTACCAACCTCAATCATCAAACATTACTATGTATTTAGCCTGTTCGAGTCTGTGTGACAGTTGGCTCTAGCCCCGTTGATTAATCGGGCAAAAGGTCTACTATTTATTTTGTAGTAGCTTTTAAGGGGGTGTTTGTTTAACCTTATTTGTGGGCTTATGAGCTTATATAAGCTAATGGGCCTCAAAATAAGCTGGAACAACTAAGCTTATGAAAAAAGTAAGCCGAAAACAGATAAGCTCATAAGCCATAAATAAGCTAAAAGAAACACACCCACTAGTTGGTTTATTAGATCAGATTTAACTAGTACAATCACCCTAATCCCAAAATTGCATGTGAATACAATGTTGATCTAGTAATGAAATAGTAGTTGATAAAGTTACCAAAGGGAAAATGTGATGCAACAAAAACAAAGCCCAGCGAGTAGTGTATCCACCGTATCCTCGAACCACTATATCAGCCTATATATTCACAATTAACACAAACAAATAACAAAAATGAGTGTTAATTAATTATTGATTTTGGTAAAGTGAGGATTGAAATAAGACCACCTTGCGAGAGTAGGTGTCGGTAAGAGAAGCACCCCAACCACCGTAACGAAATGATTGTTCTGTTATCGAGTCACCAAATAATACTATTGATGGTCTGATCTTCATTGCTGTGTGTTTTTTAGAGTCGTTTGGTGGATTATACTCTTCTTCACTCTTTCAGTGTTACACTTGTCTTCCTAGAGTTTTAGCTTAAAAGCAAGCATGAAAGGAGAAAAAAAATTAGCATAAGCTTTTCGACACCACAAACAACGGAAAAAAATAAACTTAACAACAGTAACATACGTATTCTACTTAAACACAAATATATCATACGATAATCATAATCACACGCATAACTCTAGGTCTTCACCTTACACAGAGACGGAACCAGAACGCAATATGACCGGATGCACTTGAAATAAACTAAACAATATTGCAAATACAATTTTTAGAACCGTGTGCACTTAAAAAAAATTGATATTTCTTTAACAAAATTAACATTACGACACAAATATCCATAAGTGTCCCAAAACCCTATGAGACACCTCCTGGTTCCGTCCTATGCACAACTAGATCTTGTGGTCAACCAACTTTTCCCCAAAACACACAAACAACGTATCGCCTCTCGGGTGATCAAAAATGGCCCCTTATAAACCTTATTACCATTAGCCTAAAAGTTGTATTATTGTGAAAAGTTATGAATCATTTATATTTGTAACTTATACATACATTCAAGGTACTCTACTGATTCTCAAATCATTTATATTTGTAACTTTTTCTATTTGTAACTTGTGAAAAATAAATAATAAATTTGGTTAACTTACATTGCTATACATATTTGCATGTATTTTTATTTTACACATATCATTTTATGCAAGTTATACATTTATTATACATGTTCCAATTAATTCTTTTATTTTAAGATTTTAAAATTTACAAAGTAAAGATAATCCTGTCATTTGACACTTTTGTCTTTTTATTTTTATTTATAACTATTTTTAGGACAATATTTTTTGTCTAATTTTAAAAAAGTTGAATAACACAAATTTCTTTTACGTTATTTTTATTTTACTTTTCAAATAAAAGCCCAGCCCATACTCAAAGATAAAAAGCCCAATACTCACAATTTCGCCACATCATTTCACCTCCAAACCGCCATAGACAAACACATAAATAACCAAACAACAAAACACAAGTACACAACACAAACACGTTACACAACGCTCATCAAACCCTAACACCAACAAAAATGCTAAAACAAGCAACAAAAAACATCCTAGGTTTACGATCACAATCTCCAGCAGCAACGAGAATCCTAACAAGGCTGTACCATGAAAGAGTAGTGGATCATTACAACAACCCACGCAACGTTGGAGCCTTTGACAAGAACGACCCGACTGTCGGAACGGGCCTTGTCGGAGCTCCAGCTTGTGGTGATGTCATGAAGCTTCAGATTAAAGTTGATGACAAAACTGGAAAGATAACTGATGCTTGTTTCAAGACTTTTGGTTGTGGCTCTGCTATTGCTTCTTCTTCTGTTGGTTAGTCTTTTTTATTATTATTTTATTTGGTTTATCAAGTTATTGCTTGTTTATGCTTTTCATTTATAAACTAGCCTAGTTGTATAGATGTTTGCTTCATAGCCGGCTTATGGCTTATTTGGTTTTGGGCTTATGTTTCATAAGCGCGCTTTTTGTAGCTTATTTTGCAGCTTTTTAGCTTATTTAAGCTAATTATGACATAATAAATATATATAAGCCAAAAAGTTTCAAAACAAGGAAAAAAAAATGATCTTATGAAACATAAGCTCAAAACCAAATAAGCGATAAGCCGAAACAAACACCCCCGAAAACTATTTTCTTCTTATTAGGGTCAGGGTCTAGAAGTGTTTGTTCGGGCGGGTTTATGTTAATTGGATTGTTCCGTTTTTGGTTAACTATCTATATGTCTACAACCCATAACTGATTTTCAACATCTACTTCTAACAACCGTAGCTTAGGAGGGTATAGTATACCCCCGAACGGATTTGTTTTGTATTTTGTTTACTTTAGTAATCAAATTAACTACACCCCAATACTATTTTTTGTTGATCATGTTGGATTATTTGGGATAAATGGATTTGTGTATTTGGGTTATTTGGATTGGGATATTTAATAGCTCAATCCATCAAGGCCAAATGAAAATATGTTTATGTGAATAACCGAGTATGAATGGTTAATTAGTTTAAATTGGTATTTGGTTGATTTGATCGGATAAACTAAGTTTAAACTTTTAATATTTGTGGTTTGGGTAACCCGAAACTCGCGTGAGTCCTAATCCAGATTGTTTGAATTGGGCGATGAGATTTCAGTTTGGGTATCGGGTGGATTGTTAGTTAGCCAAGGATAGAACCGCAAACATAAGCACCCTGCTGCTTGTTATAGAATAGGTTACGTAAAAATAAGCATATTGGTACTAGGTTTTCAGTAGACATTGAGTCAAAAATAAGCAATTCAAACACCTTAACTAAAGGTTAACCTATAAAAAAAGTGGCTGCCTTAAAATTGTACAGGTTAACAGGTTAACTGTTATTAATATTTAAATTTGACTCTTGAACGTCACATCGATCACTCTGAAAGTGCATATCCAAATACTTCATAATTCTTAAAAAATAAGCATTTAAGCCAACTGATTTGTTATCTATATAAATGAGAAAGGTTTACATGTGTTCTTTGATAACAACATTATAGGGAGTTTGAATTATATAAAATTTTCGCATAATTGGCCCCTTTTACAAGTGTTTGCTTGATTGTGGAATGCCTGCTCTTATAAAAATGTATGCGTTGGTTCACAGAATGGTTTTGTGGTCCATGTTAATATAAGAATTATATTGTATTATTGAAGAAACAGGAACTGTTCTTAATGTTCATATCTGATGTATTATGTTTTCAGCAACCGAATGGGTCAAGGGAAAACAGATGGAAGAAGTAGTCACCATCAAGAACACGTAAGTTATTCAACTATTATTTGTGCTTGACCTTTATCATGCCTATGCAATAGTTACTTGAGTATGTGGCCATTTTAATCCATTACTTGTGAATATATGTTTAGCTCTGAAAGAAAATAGCTAAAAAGGGAACGAGTCTATACGCCCAAAGCGTATTTTAAATGCATACTATCTACTGAATACCTTTATGAAAAAATATTTTATTGGCCAATCAAGTAACTAGGTGGTTTCGCTTATTCCAGTTTCGACCAAAAACATGCTGAATGGCTAAAATGTCCATTTTCTCTTACTATGTTCAGCATGTTTTTGGTTTGCATTGGAATAAATGAACTTTGACCACGCACTTGGTGGACTTGTAAATTTATTGGAAGGCTGGTCAAGTTTTATTTCCCTTCACTTATATGATAGTTCGTTGCATATTGGCATGCAATTTGTGGATCTGAATCATATTATCTTAATAACAATTATGCAGAGAGATTGCAAAACATCTGTCCCTTCCTCCTGTCAAACTCCACTGCAGTATGCTTGCCGAGGATGCAATCAAAGCAGCAGTGAAGGATTACGAGGCTAAACGTGGGGCCAGCCCATAAGCACAGAAACGATCAAAGCAGCAATGGAAGATGACGAGCTAAAAGTGAGGACAGCCCGTAACTTTATTTCTATACGGGCGTGGAACACGTGTAGCATCTAATCTTAAATAATACGGAGTAGTACTGTTGTTTGACCTTTTCTATAGGGTGTAATAAGGGGTTGAAAATATGTGTATACAGTAAACCCCAATGGTTTCAGGAAAGTTGTGTTGTTCTATTTTGTATATGCGACACAAAACTTTGAATGTTACTTGTTGATCTATTGGCGATGCAGCTTTAACGGGTCAAGTTAGTGAAATAAGTTGAGTAGTCTGGAACTCATCCAAAATTATCCCAAATGCGTGAGACCTCATAGACCGTTCAGTTTATTGTTGTAATGCTATAGTCTAGTTATTCATTATTAAGAAGTGTTTGTAAGAATCATAAGGAGGAAAAGGTAAACTAGTATTGTGTGGGTTCGTTACTTCACCCATTTGACTTGTAACCGAATTAGAACCGGTTCAGTCACAAATTGGAGCTTGATATATATAAAAAAAATCCAGTTTCCTGAACATGATACCATAGTTTAAAGTTTTGATTTTGAATCAGTGCTGAAACATTGGGCCACTTTCACTACTTTTTCATACCTATCAATATGAAACACCATTTCAAGCACAACATATTTACATAGTTTTAGGGCCCGTTTGGTTTAGAGGTTTGGAATGGGTTTTGACTATCAAAAAAGAAAATCAGTTGATTGGTTCATGCTTTTACTGTTGGATTTGATTTTAAATTGAAAAAATGGCCACTGTATCAAATTCGGAACATATTGGCTGGTATGGCTGGTTTGGCTGACATTGTGGGCCCCTTTCTCTCACATCTATCTTTTTATCACTATATTATAATTAGTAAAAACTAATTTTAAATACTTTTAAATTTCATAAATTATTAATAATTATATATAATAATATATTTTCTCTCTCTTACTTTTTTTCAAACCTTTCCCAAATCTTTCAAACCATTCTCAAATCCAAATCCAATTCTAAACCCACCTACAAACCAAACGGGCCCTTAATGTAAAAAAAGAGTAATTTCAAAAATGTATATGTTTATACCAAAGATAGTTACTTAATAAAAAGAACAACTTGCGTATAAAATTAGTAGGTAACTTTTTCAGAAAAATTCAAGTTTGTTGTTTTTGTTGAAGATATTTTCCACCAAATTTAACGACTGTGATGTTTTTGTCGATAATCTAAAAGCAATACAGGACCAAAAGACCCGGTTAGTCATTTTCTGAGATCAAATGTTGTCGAGCTCTTTGGACCCTTCCAAGACCATGCTTGCTATCTGACATTTTACCTGCATAAGTACAATTTCACGATTTTTTGAAGCCAAGTTTAATGAACTTATACCAAAAAGTGTAAACCTCAATCATTGAACAATGTCAATATCGAAAGCTAACCAAATGGATCAAATATTCTATTTGTTGAGCTAGCTTTTCATCATCTGTGGTGAACTGGTGATGCAATGTGTTTTCTTAGGCACAATGTCTTCTTTCATGCTTTTTGAACTGTCAAAAACAAGTTTTTTTTTTTTTTTTTTTTTTTTTTTTAATAAAAAACAAATCAACAGGATGTAAATTTTAACATTATTGGTTCCATGTGTGAATTATCGGTTCCCAGTTGAAACCGTTGGCCCGATTCGGTTTTAAAAATCATATGTACCATCAACTTGTTAGCATATAAATTGTATGAAACTTTATGTGTTTTATTAGTTTGTACAATATGTGTAATAAAATCTATTTTTCATATTAAGGGTCTTTTTATAAATAACATTTATTAGAAGCGTTGAAAAGTTAATAGGTAGTTTTAGTTATAGACATTTTTTTTCCTTATATTAAATTACATTGTATTTTTTTAATTACTTTTTTTTCAAAAACATGTTTACAAAAACTGCTTTAAAGTGTTATCACTAATGCTATCATATCTATATACTTATTAAAATTTGTATTTATGATGAGCATGCTACAAGCTATTGATTTCATAGCAAAACTAGCACAGTTTCATAATTAGTAAATGTGTTGGCTTAATATTTTAAAACTTTCATTTTAGTAATGTTTCAAATTATTTATAATATAGTAGATACGAGTAGAAAAGATTAAGACGTCTAAAAATATAAATAATTTTATATCTAAACATGCGAGTCATATTTTATTGTTATGCGAAAAATTATGTCCATTTGTTTTAATCAACATAAAAATGTGATGCATGTTTAAAAAAGAAAGTAGACATACAATTTGTATATTTTTTGTCAGAAAAAGTTTATTTTATAAAAGGAGTGTTACTACATATAACATCATGAACTTTTTATTTTAGCATTTCTTTGACCAAAATAGATCACGCAGCTAACAAACGACATATAAAAAGGATATTATGGTCTTTGAAAAAAGATAAGGTGGTCCACAAATTACTAAGACAATAATTAGGAGCATGCATGTAACATGTCTCATTTTGATATTTTACTATCATAGCATTTGAAGGAAAAAGTTATGACATACAATAAACAAAAGTTTTCAATATATGATTCTTTGAGTTCACATGGAAAATTCTTTTAGATGCTGCAAGAAGATTTAATGTATCTCATCGACTTAAAAAAACTATGTCATATAAATTTGGAATGTTAAATGTAAGAAAGATGATCTAGTAAATGTCATGCTATTGTTTCTCTTTTAACTCACGCAATGTACAATATATTTGTAATTTCTTTACGCAATGTACAATATATTTGTAACTTTTTTTAACTTATTCATCGTTAGTTAGTATTCTTTTTAAAAAATAATTCAAACTGTTTAAGATCGTTCGTTGTTCTTTCTTAGTTTATTCACAAACTTAATTCTTGATACATAAATTCTTTAAAAACCTTGTGACTCCACGGGTCTATAAGCTAGTGTACAATATATTTGTAATTTCTTTACGCGTTAATAACCTTATACGTAGTACTATTACAGTATTACTTAAACAAAAGCAGTTATACTCTGATCACCCATAAAAACCATTAAGAAGAGAAGATCAACATCAAGGGTGAACGAGATTCGACCAAGATGCCTACTTCTTCAAGATGAAGCAAACTAGAATATTACGATTGAATGTCATTCGTTTAAGCATGTTGGACCATCTCTTTAGGATCTCATGCTTGCAGATAAAAATGGTAACTAATTAATTAGTGTCTTCACTAAGAGAAAGTATATATGGAGACGCAACAAAAAAAGTTGATAACGAGTGGTGGTGGTGGGTATATGTCCGAAAGAAAGATCATGTGATGACTTGAATGTCGATATAGATACAACCTGATGATTGACAGGTCACGAACTTTGAAAGCTTATGGCAATCTAATTTGATTTGCACGTGAGTTGACAATGGTAGTTGTTGATTGGATATTTACTAGGGTTGCGTTATGAAACCTTCCAAATTATACATCTTTAGTTTTCCATCACACATAATATTTGAACCTCTAAATTAATATGGTCTATTCAAAAAAGCTGGAGAAAAAAAAAGAAAAAATATAGATATTCAAACTCGCTTGATATATACCATGTGATATAACACTAATCTGTAAGTTCGAACACTCAACAAGTTATCATAAAATAGGCATAAGTATTTGTACACAACTCCAAAAAATTCACAGTTTTTTGCACTGAAAAACAATACTTATGTCTATTTTATTACTCCCTCCGTCTCAAATTTATTGTCAGGAGACAAAAAACACAAAGTTTAATAAAAGTGGGGCCACTACAATTTTAAACCACACAAATAGAATATTCCCTCACAAAATTACCTTTTTATTACTAAAAATGGAAGGTGGACAATAATTTTGAGACAACCCAAAAAGGAAATATGGACAATAGATTTGAGACGGAGGGAGTACAACATATTCAGTCTTCAAATCTGCAAATTAGTGCTATATTACATGTTATATATCAAAGGAGTTTGAATATATAAAAAAGTTCATATATTTTCTCTAACTTTTATAAATAAACTGTATTGATTATATATAGAGTTGGCAAAACGGGCGGGCCGGGCGGGCACGGGCACGGGCTTAAACGGGCGCGGGCCAAACGGGCACAAGTTATACAAATTGTTTAATAAAAGACTTAAAACGACGAAATAAATTTCTTTAAGCGTAATATCTTATTTATATTAAAAAACTTAAATATATTATATAAAAAAAATTTCTTTAAAACGATTGTAATGTTCTACAATTGAGAGAAAAAAATGTGTCTGTTAGTGCCCATTTAAGTTTTCAATGGGCTATATGTGCCCATTTCAAAAAAAAGAGGGGGCTAAATGTGCTCAAATCTTTCAAAAATGTGCCCATTTAGCCCATCTTTTTGCTTTTGGGCACATTTTGCCACCTCTAATTATATGTGATATATGGTTGGAAAGCTAATGATTTATATTTTTAAATTCAAAAAATGATGAATCATAAACAAATACTTATGTTCATTTTATAACAGTATCTTAGTGTTCGAACTTACAGATTAGTGTTATATCACATGTAATATATCATGCAAACTCCTGTACCGAAAAAACAAAAACAAAAGTTTGTCGAAGAGAGTGCCGGCCCTGGCTATGGGCGGTGTGGGCGACAGACCAGGGCATCCAACGGATAGGGGCCATCAACCAGTGTTAGACTATTTGTATCTACAAACTTTAAGACTCGGGGATAATAGTCTAGTACCATTTATGATCCTTAAGCAAAAACTTGTTTGACATCGCTTAAATCGATTACAGTTTAGTACTTACTACATACAAGCATTACCCAACATTGTTTTTAATTTACATATTTATTAGGATGAAGGAAAATGATTTTCGAATGAAGGTCTTTTTCGGAATTAGGTTCATTGTTACATCAAAGAAGAATATGCATCATCAAAATGAAAGATCAAATGAACATAAGGTGAAGATTGGATCGTTGAAAGCGACCATGACAACATCATCATGTTCTTCTAGTCCTCTTCCTAACATTTTGTCTTCGGTTACATGATACGTATGTCGCTTTTGTGCTATCAGAATCAATACATATTAATCGTTAAGTACTTGATAACTTTTAATGGTCTTGATTTTCTTTCAACTATATTGACTGTTAAGATCTACTTAGTATATATTATGTCTCTACTTTACCTAAATGTATAATCACTTACCTAAACTGTTTTAAATATCTAGCATACTATTATTGAAGTCGTGTCAACAGTTTTCTCATTTCATTAGAATAGAAAGCAAACATTTAAGAGCAATTTTCTTCTTCCCAAAACGGTAGTGAATTTGTAATGCATCATGTATTCATGTGGGCACAATGTATTAAGTCATGTGTAGGTCAAAAGTTTTGAAAGTGATTCAACTTAACATAGAGATGTACTATAAAGAAGGCTTGAAAGAATTGTCTTGTAAATCAGAGGTCTACACAACAATGTATGAAGAGTGGGGTCGCCAGACATTTGGGTGTTGCAGGAATACAGCAGCAGAATGGGTTGGTTAAAAAGATGAACGTGACACTCTTGGTTAAGGTACGTTGTTTTCTGATTCAGTCTGGTTTGTCCAAGGTTTTTTGGGCAGAGGATACAACCAAGCCTATAGATATGTTGGGGTTATTTGGTTGGCTTGCTAGTATTAAGAAAGGGATGCTTGAACCGGTTGAGGTCAAGTGCATATTCCTGGGATACCGTGAAGGTATGGTGTGTTATCAGCTTTGGAGGTTAAATGACGTTACTTCAAAGGGAGTGCTATACAGGAATATGGTTTTCAATGAAAGTAGGGAATACAAGAAAACTTTCATTGGTTCTGGTGTAGGTACAGGTTCAGTGCAGATGTTGCATGGAGTTGTGTTTGAGGTGGAACCGCTAGGGGATCATACTTTTGAGGTGGAACCTCAGGGTAATATCGGTCAGGTAGTTGGTTCACAGGAAGTTCAAACTCAGGATTTGATATACTATCATTCAGCACGTGATAGGGAGCAACACTCAGCACGGGAACTAAACAGGTATAGAGAAGACAGTAATGAAGCTACTTTTGCAGTTGCTGTAGTGGAGAAGATATACGCACATGAGTCATTGACTTTCAATGATACAGTTGCTTGTGAGGTGATTTCCAAGTGGAAGGCTGGATTGAAAGAAGATATGGATACTCGGTCAGATGTGTATGTGCTCAGCAACGGTTGTAGGAAAAGCAGTGACGACAGCGATGACTATTACTGGGAGTATACACCAGGTATGTTCATACATCTATCTCTCTATATAGATGGTATGGTTTTTTCTTGCGGATGCAAGGCTGAGATCTGGGTTACCAAGGGATTGCTGGTTAAAGCAAAAGGAAATATACTTGGTATGGAGATCATCAGGGATCAGAGTGGTAATACTCTGAGGGGGTCACGGTCCAAGGTTCACAACGGGAAGTTGGTACAGACTTTGTTGGAGGGACACTCCATAATGTCGTCGGAGGGTAGTCTATCAGGGGACTGTGATGTGGAAAAGAATGGTAAGTGGTCATATATATATGCGGTTGGAAGCCAGGAGTATCAGGTGGTCTGTACGAAACCTGACATAGCATCTGCAGATGTGGGTATGTTGGATGGGTTTGATCGTGGATTACAGACAAACGTACAGGTTTTTGTGGATTTTGACTATGCCATAGGAAGATCGATCACTGCCATGGGTATATAACAACGTACCTTAACCAAGAGTGTCACGTTCATCTTTTTAACCAACCCATTCTGCTGCTGTATTCCTGCAACACCCAAATGTCTGGCGACCCCACTCTTCATACATTGTTGTGTAGACCTCTGATTTACAAGACACAAGAAAATTACCTTTCTTGATCTTCCTGTCTGAGATTCTCCTAACTGCTTCCTACCCTTCAATGTCTTCCCGGTTACTGCCTGACCGTCCAGGGTATATACGCAATTAGCCTTCCTTGTTCCTGATAAAACCATCAGCGAACCCTTTATAACCTTGAAATTTCTTAACCCGTGTCGATAAATACCTCAACAACTTGAAAATCCAAGAACCTTTGAAAATAATCTTTGCAATACCCGACACCTTTGAAGTTCAAAACCTGAATCTTCAAGCACCTTGTGTCGATCGGTTTAAAAACCCAAACCGAAAAAACCCTTGAATGTTTCTACACCTTGTCGTAACCTCGACAAACGAAACCATTCAAGTAAACCTTGACAAAGACTATTTTCAAATACAAAACCCTTGTTGCTAGAACGAGCACCAAGACCTGCTGTCCAAACCCGGAATAGGAGAAACCCTTTTCAGTTGATACCGTGTATCAAGCAAAAAAGTCCCGACACTTTTTGAAGTCCTAAAACCAAACTCCCAAGAAACCTTGTGTCGTACTTCCTTTTGTTGTCAAACCTGGTAGCCCAAACAGAAAAACCTTATGCTCCAACCAGAAAATGAAAACCAAAAGTCATAACCCGTTTTACTCCCTTTTGTTGTCAAACCTGATAGCCCAAGCAAAAAAACCTTCTGCTCCAACCAGAGCATGAAAACCAAAAGTCATAACCCGAAATCACCAGTTCCATCGAATTTTTCAATGTCAAACTTGGCTCCCGTCATTCTTTAATACCTTTATTAATTTGCTAAACCTTGTGAAAATATCACAATCACAAAATAATAAAGCCCCTTTATTAATTTGCTAAACCTTGTGAAAAAACCTCACAATCACAAACTAATAAAGTCCCTTGTGCAATACCCTCCTAATTTAATACCCTTTTGTTTTCTTAATATTAAAAACAAAAGACATACCACTATATCTTCTTTTACTTAAAGAAAACATGATCACATGGGTATGTTTCACCTTTCCTTATTCTTTATTAATAACCTGCTCCAAGATGTCTTTTCTTTTTAAAAGACAACTTGCTTCTTTCTTCTTTCTTTGTGCAACGAACCAGAGAAAAAAAAACGATTCTTCTTCTTCAGGTGCACCTTCTTGTTATTCTAAACAGAAACCCAAAACAGAAAAACAACCTCCTGCTTCTTCCAGAAAACCGAACAACAGAGAAGAAAGAAACCTTCAAGATCGATCCTAGTAAACCAGAAAACTTCGAGAACCAAAGCTCTGATACCACTTGTTAGGATTAGATCCCTAACAACCTGGTTACTAGCAACGGATAACTCGATCTCCTTGATGTGTTCGACAGAAAAGAAAGAATATGCACAAGTAAGTACCCTAATCGATTGTTTGATTAGTATTGAAAGAATGACGTATATGACCCCTCCCCCTCACCTCCTTCTGTGGAGATGAGGGGGCGATAAACTATGAAAAGAAAACGGTACATAATCCCTCACCCCCTCATCTCTATTTATAGAGAATGAGGGGGGAGAACAACCGACTCCAAGAAGGACTTGGAAACCGACTCATAAGCTAAATATAAGGAAACTAACGACTATGTATTATACTATGATAATACTATGCTAAACTAACACTTAACCCCCTAACCTATCTAATATGGATACTAATATACAACAGGGTGCATTGACACAACTTCATGCCAAATTAACGTGGCAGTTTTTTAGCTTGAGCCAAAGACAAGTGACTGCACCCCATCCCTTTGTGCCAAGGAGAATGTGAAAAATTTGGCTTGCGCCAAATGAGTGTTTTTATTTATTTATTTAATTTTTGTGTTGAGTTTGTGTTTTAATAGGGTATGGTGGGTCTCAAAAGTCGAGTTTTGGCTTGAGTGACTAGGTTGGTGCTTTTGGCGTGTGAGTAATAAGGAAAATAAAAAAGAAAAATGGTGAAGTGGCATGATGTGACATCATTTTGTGCATTTGGCTTGAGTTACTGCACCATTTGCTTTTAAGAAAACACATACTAGTAGCTTGTAATTTTGTAAGTAAATCAGTTTTGTTATCCAGTATTTATATGTAGCCCGATATCTAAATAAAGTAATCAAAATTACATCTCGTCACAACTATAGACAGAGCAGCTCCTAGAGGGTTCAGTTGAACCCTCTTAACATTTTTAATAATTTAAGTGTAATTTTAGTAAGAGCTTTGCATAAGCTCAATTATTAACCCACCAAATATATACACAGATGCTATTAACGAGTGGGATTTACCCCCGTGTTTTAGGAAGGCAGAAAAACTCGAACTCGATAGGAAACTTGAAACCCAAACTTTTTCGGGGTGGGGCATGCTTATCGATTTAAGGGGCGGGTTTCAGATCCTTAATGGGGATTTTTAACTGGGTTCGGGCGGGAATGAGGCACAACATCGTGGCTCGAAGATTACATGTGGAAATCGTTGATAAAAGTTTTTCTGTGTTATAATTTTAAGAGAAGTTGTGATTTTATATGGAGGTAACTTGTCGTTATTTATTTTTAATATTATTGTCAAAGACTTGTTGCAACATCACAACCAAAGAAGACACCCTCGATAAGATCGCCAATGGAGAACGGAGCAGGTTTTGGGGGAGCATCTCGCCCTAACGGGGCGGCTCGAACCCCGTTGGGGATTGGAGCGAGTTTTGTTAATCGGGTTTGGGTTTGAAGATAGCCTCCCGACCCAATTGACATTTTTACACGCGTTGCGGCAAAATTAAAGATTAAATAAATTAAAAAAATAAGTATTCAGATTCTTTAGTTTCAATTAATCTATAAACAATTATTTGTTAACATTTTACCTGTATTTTATTTATTAAAATTTGAAATTGGGAAACTTTTTTTTTTTTTTTTTTTTTTTTTTTTTTTTTTTTTTTTTTAAGTAAGGAAACTAACATGGACTATTTATGTAATTTTTTGTAATACAAACAATCTCTGAATTTAACTCAAGAATCGTTGCTGAAGAGGTAGGTAACTAAAGGGATTATTTATGTAAATCTCCGTTACACACACAGTCACATATTTAACATAATGACTATCTTGTCATCAAATGTAACACAAGGGGAAAATTTTGCAATTTGTTAAGAACTGTTTATAAACTTAACTAAAATGGACGGACTATTTTTATCATTGGTGAAAGTGAGATTATCGTGGATGAATAGTAAATCCCACTTTTAGAAATGTTAATATAAGAATTAAGTTTTGCTAACAACAACATTTAGGATTGTTGTTAATAACTGATTTTGAGAATCAAACTTAGAAAATATACCATGTCCAAGCAAAATAATGAATAATTAACAACAATTTCTTTGATTTTGTCAAACTCAAATACCGTGCACTCTTTCCATTGGTCATTTAAGCGAAAAATGAGAAATTGATTGGTATCTTTTTCTTAATATTAGCAAATGTTTCGAAAGGTTAGTTGTTAACAACAATCGTTATGGCTGTTATTAGCATTTCTCATAAGAATTTTATCTATGATATCAGTTGAAAACTTTAAATTTGTGTGGTCACAACTAAAAACAAATAAAAATAAAACCAAAAAGATGTTCATTATGAGAACGTGACATTGACATGAGACTGATATATGCTACACAACGGCTAAATTAACCTCCACACATTCAATGGCGTATACAAATCGTCGGTCCAAAAAAAAACAACATGTATGATAGCCTGCGTGCTTTTCTAAATACATACGTATATACTTTTAAGAGTAAGGATCAAATAAGAAATAAAAGTAAAATGATAAGGATGAGAAATAACCACAACCGCACATTTCAGATACACCTACAAAAAGATATGCATCTTTCATGAAATTCTTCTTCTTCGATTGAAATGTGTAGCTGAAAACATTTCTCATTCTTCTTATTTTTATTTTTCTTCTTAGTGGATCAATTCCCATACTTTTTAATTGTAAATCATACATGAATTTTGTTGTGCATTGAACTTTAAAGAGTGGAAAAGACAAAACAAATGAAATGTAGGTGATTTTAGTCTAATCAATTACTTTAGGTAATTGCGATTTACTAGAGACTAGTGAGATTTAATATTAAACTCGGATACGAGTTAGAGAAGTGTGAAGTGCACACTCTTTGAACTAATATGTTTTCGACCAGATAAAGATGCGGGAGTCAAAGGGCAGCGCCCCTTGTTGGGTCAAACAGTTATAAATAGATTAATTTGTCTCATTTTAACATACGAAAATTCAATTCATACAATTGCTCTTTGTTTTGCTTAGTTTTGTGCCTAGAAACTAAGTGTTCTTCTTAAATTATCCCGATAAAGATTTCGTGATACCCAGACATCAATAGAGTCGAAATACTTAATATAAAAAGTGACCGTACATAATTTAAGAGGATATCCAAAATTATCATCACCCTAACCTCAATTTCTAACATGAAAATAGGGAATATTTCTAGCCCAGTGTATCACCTATTTCTTTATGTTACCATTAACCAAAGATGAATTAACTCGAATTGAAGAGTATAGTTGTTTCTTTTGTTTAAAGTGAAAAGCATACAAGGTTAGTTATGTCACTTCATAGAAGCATATGATCTAGTATAAATTTGTGGTCTCATTGCATTCGAAAGGGAAAAAAAATAAAACGCAAGTAAGACCAGTAGCGTATAGTTCTGCTTCGATAATGGGTTCAGCAGAAGCTCTTCGTACAGCACTTGGTGTCTTAGGTACTACGATCTTCAAATGCAATAAGCATATAAACCGGTTTAAGTGTTTCTTATAACTCTAATTTTAGTATAATTTTTGCGTAGTCTTAGTCATGAATTTGCTAATCCACAAGCATTATGATTTTTAGTTATGAACCTAGTCGAAATTTTTTAGCTCCACCCTAGCTAATAACAACGATAAGTTTAAAGCATATCGTTTGTGTAAGTTTGTATCGTTCGTTATACTAATTAATGTCTGAGTTTTGTTTGTTCAATGGCAGGAAACATCACTGCAGTCACACTGTTTTTGTCAACTGGGTAAGGTTTTATCAACTAGTAAACGTACATATCGATTCTGTTTCGGAATATATATATATATATATGAAAATTCTAACTTCAGTTGAATATTTCGGTTTTTCAGACCAACGTTTTACGCTATATGGAAAAAAGGAAGTGTAGAACAGTATTCACCGGTACCATATTTAGCTTCATTTTTCAACTGTGGATTATGGGTGCTATACGGAATGCCATTTGTGCACCCGAATAGCCTGCTCGTGGTCACCACCAATGGAGCTGGGATCGTGATTGAAGCCGTTTACTTGGTCATTTTTCTCTTGTACTGTGACCCGAAAAAGAGAATAAAGGTAGCATTGGTTGTGCTAGTTGAGGTTATAGCCTTTGGCGGGCTTGTCCTTTTGGTGCTAACTTTGGTGCACACTACACAAAAACGATCAGCTATTGTTGGGAGTATAAGTGTAGCCGCTAATATCCTTATGTATGCTTCACCATTATCTGTCATGGTACGTCACATATATTGTACGGTTCTATCCTCAGAAATACTTTGCAAACTATCGATATAGTGTGTTGTATGTATATTAGAATTTATTGTCAGTTTGTGTTACATTGTTATGGGCTAATTGGCTTTGTGGTCCATATAATGCAGAAACTAGTGATCACAACTAAAAGTGTTGAGTACATGCCCTTTCTGCTCTCGTTGTTCTGCTTCTCCAACGGCCTATGTTGGTTCTTGTACGCCCTTTTTCCATTTGACCCCTTCATCGCAGTAAGTAACTTCTTTTCACGCGCACATTTTTGTTCTGGCAGTGTTTTATGTATGTTGATTTTAATTCATTTCTATGCGTATAACTTTAATTATCTATCAAATGACTTACTCTGTGAACTCATGAGCACATCCATTTTGTCGTCTCTAATCAATGCTTCTAGCTTACATGTTTTGAACGATTTTTGATTAGATACCTAACGGGATCGGAGCACTTCTTGGCATTCTACAACTCATACTATATGCAACTTTCTATAAATCCACAAAACGAATGTTGGCTGCTAGAAAAGAGAAAGCAGAAATGGGCTTGGCTGTAATGGACTCATCTTCCTAATGCTTAAACTATAGGAAATGGGCTAAGAACCAGTTTTATTGGGCTTATTGAAAGAGACCATGTTTTTACCTTTTACCTACCTATTGTAACATAACCATTGGTTTTATAGACATTGTAATAGAATGTGTATATATATGGTTTGTTCTAAGTTTCGAAAGTTATTTGAATGTGTTATACAAAATCTAGGAATAAATATCCTCGTATATTGGATTTACGAACGAGTATGGTAGTTTTATAAGTTGAATATTACAATAAATTGTGACGAGTTTATTTAAGTTTGCTATATGTTGTTGGTTGATGTTGGGATTTTATATGAATGAGTATTCTCTTTTGTTAGAAAAACCGAAGCCAAAGCCAAGACTCGAATAATCATCGTTTTGTTTGTAAGGCACTATATTTTCTCCTTAAATAACATTTCTGATTAAAAAAAAAAAAAAAAAAAAAAAAAAAAAAAAAAAAAAAACTATTTGTATATTTTCCTAAATAAATAAAATCATATATTTTAAATTATTGGAACTAAATATTACAAATATTTCTATAAAATTCTAAAGTTAATCATATACCTAATGTACAGTTAATTATTTGGTTAGTTATTCAACTTTGATTTTTTCGTTTGTACTTAAATTAACGTTTATTTGATCTAGATACCTAATCATTAAAGTCACCTTGTGAACTTACAAAATCTAACATTACAACACCATTAAGATCATAAGCACAAATTAAATGCAGGCATATTTGTTACGTAAACGTTGCATGAACAATTGGATATATATCGTTGTACATGAGATACCCTAACTAACCTATAAGGTTAGCAATGGCGAGATTTAACAGTTATATGGGGTAGTATTGGGACGGTGGATGAAATATTTGATATAATTAACGTATATGTAGAGGTAGCCCCCCACCTTAAGATCAAACAATGTAAAAAACCTTAGATCTCTATCTTAATCTAAAAAATATAAGTTTTTAGTGAGAAAAAAAAACTATGACATTTTTATTAAAGTGCATCACGAATTTTATCAAAATTTTTTTTTGCCCCCCCGCCTTCTAAAATCCTGGGTCCGCCAGCAATTCCTTTTACGAAACAAATACAGGAATAAGAGGGTGAATGTTAGTATAAACACGTTTTGGGTCAAGTTATGGTTAACCTCATAATATGTTTATTATTGAACATGTAGCGTTTGAGACTTCAATGGATCTAACTGAAAACCTGTTTAAGTTTTTCTTTTTAAATTCAAGTAATAATGGGTTCTAGGTTTAAAATTGCGTTTTGCGATCTGATGTGTGAAAGGTCCTAGAGGCCGAGGAGCAGGGCCGGATTTGAGCATGTGCAGGGTGCTCAACCGCACAGGGCCTCCGTATTTTCGAGGGGCCCCAAGATTTTTAACGCAGGGCTATATCTAGTTTGGGTTTTGGTGTAAATATGATGAGCACGTACTCTAAAAGATAATGTAGTTTGATTTTAGCAGATTTTTGTGAAAAATTTACTAGCTTCAAGTTTTCAAACGATTCTATTAAACATGGAGTAACCAGGGCCATATGAGGAAGACGACGTCTTTTTTTTATTTTCACTTGGCACCCTAAAGTTTATAGAATTTACCATATTATCTTATCTTTTAGTTTAATTTTCAAATGGGTCCAAACAGCTTTAAGAACTTAACATTTTCACCCCAAGTTTGATATTATTTTAAAAATAGATCCACTTTGTATATGAAATTATAGAACTTTTATAAATTTTCAATAAAAAGTATCGGTGATCAAGCGTTACATATACTCTTTTGTAAATTTTTCTTATACTTACAACACATTTTGAAAAATTTTCTTATACTTATGACACATTTTTTAGTATTTCAATTTTTTTCAATTTTGTGTACATATTTTTTTTTGTTTCTAAGCGATCTAAGTCGTAGTTGTCGCACAGACCTTCAAAATCCACGAACCGGCCCTGCCGAGGAGTGTGGTGCTAGCTCATAACCTCATTTCTATACGCGTGTAGAATAAGCGGTTCACTACTACACAAAAATCTCATTTAGTACGGTTTTTAAGGCCATTTAGTACGATTTTAAAACCGTGGCAGATACGAGCGTACCAAAAAATAAAATCGTTTTTTGTTACGGTTTTAAACCGTGGTAAATAATGATTATTTGGTACGGTTTACAACTAAACCGTAGCAGAAAACAAAGAATATCACCAAACCGGGAATTGAGTTTTAGTTACCACGGTTTTTATTAAAACCGTAGCAAAAAACTTTATTTACTTCTTTTGGTACGGTTTTTTGTGTAACCGTGTCTAATTACCGTAGCAGATAACACTTTGTGTAGTAGTGGTTGGAAATATGTGTGTACAGGAACCCCAACTGCTTGAGAAAAAATGTTTGCTCTATTGATACAAACTGTTGATGTGACTTAGTTTGATAGGTATGGTGAATAAGCATAGGTAACAATTTTGACACTTTGTGCGTTCACAGGTCTAATTAAGTTATATCCGTTCCCTGACGGGTGAAATTTGCATATCGTGTAGTCTAATTCATATTCTTGAAGGAAATGTGTGCTATAATATTCATCTGCATTTACCAACTTATTAAGAAAAAACTGTTGTTGACAAGGTTAGAACCTTCACGATTACGATTTATATGACTACAGTTGCATATGCTCACAGAGATGAGACCACAATTTGCTTATAATTTTGTATAAACTAAATTTATGCATATGCTCGCAGAGATGAGACAACTGCTTTTACTATTGTATAAGCTAGCTTTTATGCATCAGCAGAAACACCAAGAAAAAAATTGAAATTGACGCACTTTGCTGCTCAATAACGTGTGATGCTTCTTACAAAGGTAAATCGACCAAAGGAAAGAATGCTATTGAAGAAGGGTCTATCTCAAGAAACATGCGAGACCCTACAAATATAGAGACTATGATATAAATGAATTCACACCCAGATTGCGACATCGAGACTTGGCTATGGTCTATGTCGTTTATGGCTGGTGTGGCGGAACCAACTTTCTTAACACGCGTAGTAAGGTTTGCTAGTAAAATCAAGTATGAAAATACATTCTTTGGCACTCTATCTATAGATAATACAGCACATGGTAAACACTTATATGTGTTCATACATATTAAAGAAGATTATCACGAAACCAACAACAAGTGGGCATTTGGTCTAGTGGTATGATTCTCGCTTTGGGTGCGAGAGGTCCCGAGTTCGATTCTCGGAATGCCTCTTTTTTGCTTATATTTTTTTTACAATAAACTTGGTACTTTCGTCATCACCGAAACTACCATCTAACCAAGACAAAAAAACTGCTTTTAAAACTTTTTGTTTACATGCAACGCATTTTGAGAAATAGATTAGCTAACGTTTGTTATGATAGCAAACAATGACTTAATAGATATGCATGGAAAAAAGTGGCAAGGTTGAGAATGAATTGATGAAATGTCTCAAACAAACGATGTTTGTTGGACATCATATAAAGCATCGAGCATAATGACATTTTTGCTTCACTTGGTTGGTGTAACTGCGCGACGTGGTTGCTAGCTTTGTTCGCTCAACGTGTGGTGACGACGGTGTGAAATGATGCATCTTTTTTTAGAGCAACGGTTTGAGCATAAAGAAGAAATTCAAACAAACCCAACTCCTAAGATTGCTTTTAGACCAGACCTGTTTCAGACAATATGTAATGTGATGAAAATTAAACAATGATGGATTGGTATCCAAAGTTGCAATGGAAGGAGCAAAAGAATTTTTAGAGAATGATAATAGAGGCGCGGATAATGTAAGTATTATGACTATGGTACTTGATGATTGCTTGGGACAGCTAATTATAACAGCTAATTGCTTATTGATACAACAAATAAGAATTTTTTTTTCAGTGTTGATATTCAAGCAAACTCTTCACTTTTTGGAAAAATGATTCTCATACTTCTTTTAGGAGTTAATTATTGATGTTTTCTTAATCGTAAGTGAAGATAAAGAATTAGTTAATCGAAAAGTCGCTGATAATTAGTCTTAATCATAAGTCTTCCATTTGTTAGTGCCAAACTGCCAATAGTCGCTGATAGTGACACTCAAAAAGGACAAAATGGTATCAAACTATCAATTATTCAATTGTTATCAAACACATGCACATATATGCTAGAGTAAGTTACAATGTTGGTCCTCAAACACTTTTCGATTCTCGCATTTAGTCTTGAGAGCCGTGAAATCGCACTAATAATCCTCAACATCCTGATTTTGCTTCGATGTGAGTCCAAATTCCTAACGTTCATTAGTGTCAAGCGCTTTTTCGTCTTTCAGCTTCTTTTTTCTCCCAAAAACCCCATTAAAATTTAAAATCACTCCTTTTAACACTAATCTTCATCAAAATTTAAAATCAAATAGTTAACATTAAAAGAAATCCATTTCGTTAAATTCCTAAAAACACTCGACAATCTTAGAAATCCACTCTTGTTACCAGTAATTAACCACCTGCTATATATTGGTCCTTCAAGTCAAAACCATAACAAATGACATACTCAATTGAGACCAGTAAAAAATATATAGTGAAGAAGATGATGATATATGAAATGCAGAGCCGTATACGAGGGTGTACGAGAGGTGCTACCGCACATGGCCTCAAATTTTTAGGGACCTCAAACTATATATATCCGTTATATATTTGGGGCGTAAAAATTCACTTCCAACAAAAGTCGTGAAAGTTGTACAATTTTATCGTATATAGTATTTTATAAGATTTCGCACGGGGCCTCCGTTTAAGGGTCCATCTTTTACAAACTGCTTTTGATAATAATAATGAAATATAAATAAACAAATAAATGGTGTATTCTGTATAGTTTGTAGTAGCATATTTCTACCTGAGATCATCTGTTATCTTTCCTGTTCAATTCTTTATTTTTCTGTCAGATTTTTAATATTGTTTCCTTGTTGAGGTATCTTTACTTGTTTAGTCGTTTATGCTGTTTTGTATGCCATTTAGTATGATTTGATATTTGCGAGCCATTTACTGGAATTATCATGGGTACATTAGAGCCGTCTGTCAATGGACGATATGTTTGTGACAAGTTTTTTTATCTTGCAGTTTGTTATCATTCGGGTTAAGTTTTCACCAGAGTTGTGATCTAACGGTTTGCTTAGTTTTTGTGTTATGCTTCTTGCATTTGTGTTGGTAAGTGATTAGAGACCAGATCTTGCGCCTTGTTATCGTACGTTGTCTATGAGCTGTTTAGTGGAAGTTAATGCTATATCATGGGTATGTTAGAGTTGTATCGAAAGGTTAGGTGACGAAAAGTGTTAGTCACCGGACAACACTTTTTAGCAAATGAGTCGGTGAGAAAAGTTTTGATCTTATCGTGTGTTAACTTCTGGATGATGTTTTTTTGAATCTTTAATGGTGATGGTGGGTATGGTGGTGACGGTGGTTATGAGGGTTGGAGTGTTAAAAAAGATGTTAATGAAGTGTTTGGGCAAAAAATGGTGAAAAGACGAAAAAGGCTTTGCCACTAACGAGTGTTTGGAATTTGACCAACAACGAATGAAAATCGAGATGTTGGGGTCTAAATGCACAATATTAAGTTCTTAGGACTAAATGCGAGAATCGAGAAGTGTTTGGGGACCAATAGTGTAATTTACTACTCTATATGCTATTATCTGAAGACCATAATCTAAGAGGGCATTGACTTGCTGTTAGTTGTTAGTCTTCCAGTAGCTCAAAACTGAAAAATGGTCTTGGATTATTGATGCTTTCATTTGAATAACTTCATTTCATATTTCCTTTAGTTTGGTTCCATTCTTTTCAATCATTTTGATTGCAGAGGTGCGTTTGTTTGTATCGTTTGGTTTTGGTTACATACTTATATAAATTGTTGCCTTTCAAAAAAAAAAAAAAAAAAAAAATCCTTTAGTTACTTGGATTTATCTTCATATTTGGTCATTCATCACATTTATAGTTAGTTTTGGATCTTTCTTCATATTTCATTTTTGGTCATTCATTCAATCTTAGCAAACAATATGGAGGTTGAATTGGTTAAAGTTGCCATGAATGTGATATTTGGTTTCTCTATGCGGGAGATTGGCTACATGTGGAATTTCACTGATAATATTCAATTGTTAAAGCAAGAAGCTCAAAATTTAAATGAAATGAAGGGGAGGGTTCAAAAGCATATAGTTACTGCTAAAAATAAAGGAGAATCGCTGTTAGATGGTGTTCAAAGCTGGGTAGACACCGCGGGTACTCGTATATCCAATGCGGAAAGGGTTCTTCAAGAAGAAATCGATGCCAAGAAGACGTGCTTTAACAATTTAAAACACCGTCATCATTTTGGTAAAGTCGCATTAGTACACATTCCCTTGCTTGTGAAGCACCGGGAAGATGGGAAAATTTTTGAAACTTGTGTCTCGGATCCTACTCCTAAGCCAAGATTCTCAGAGTCGCATGTTAGGAAGAATCTTGATGGTGTTGGAACACAAAAGGATGCTTTGAAGGAGGTAATAGGAGCTATCAAAGATGATAGCATACATATTGTTGGAATCTATGGTGCAGGAGGTGTAGGAAAGACTACATTGGCGGTCGAAGTTGCTGCCACAGTTGAGGATGATTTTGATTGTATTGAATTTGTATATGTTTCTCAAAAATTAGATGTTATAAAGATACAAAAACAGGTTGAAGTAGCAGCAATGTGAACAAAGAATGGTGAAAAGGTTCTAATCGTTTTAGACGACGTATGGGTGAAGTTAGACTTCCACGAACTGGGCATTCTGTGTGGGAATGGGCACAATTGCAAGATTCTACTAACGTGTAGAAATGTGAAAGTGTGTGAGGCCATGAATGCTCAAAGCAGTACATGTGTGGGCTCTTTGCTACCAGAAGAAGCACATATCCTTTTCACAAGAGTGATCGGTGAAAAACTTGAAACCGACACCAAATTGAAAAGAATTGCACCAGAGCTCATCAACGAATGTGGTAGATCGCCTCTAATTATTCAAGTTGTAGGAAATGCTTTGAAAAATGAGGAAATCAGCGTATGGCATGCGACACTTGATAGATTAAAGAAGCATGACACTCTTAATATTGATTCAGAAATAAAGGATGCCTTTATGAAATTGAAGCTAAGCTATGACTTACTTAGTACTGAGAATGCTAAAACGTGCTTCTTACTTTGTAGTATGTTCCCCAAAGGGGCACTTATTCCGTTGGAACGCTTGGCACATTATTTGCTGGCTTTGAGAATGTTTAATGATGCACATAATGTTGATACGATTGAGGATGCAAGAAATAGTGTTCGGATAGCAGTTAACCTCCTTAAATCGTCTTTCTTGTTGTCGAATGGGAATGACGAATCCACAACCAAAATGCATGACATTGTTCATCATGTGGCACAAATAATCGCTTCTAAGAATGAGGATAAAGTTTTGGTGATTGCCGGTACAGGTTTGACAGAATGGAGATTGAAAAACAATGAATCGGAGAGCTACAAGAGGATCTCACTCATGCAAAATAATATTTGTAAGCTTCCTGATCTTGAGCTTAGTTTCCCACTCCTTGATGCTCTCCTTATACAAAAAAATCATAATTTGTCAATCATTCCTGATAAATTATGTGAAAGCTTGAAAGAAGCTAGAGTTTTAGATATGGAGAACTGCAACCTTTCATCCCTCCCATCATCACTGAATTTCCTCACAAAACTTTGTATGCTCAATCTTGGTGGCAACAAACCTCTTGTTGACATTTCTGTACTCGGTGTCCTAAAAGACCTAGAGATTCTGATTCTCAACGATACTGGAATCGAAAATGTTCCTGAGGAGATTGGTAATTTGGCCAATTTAAGGTTTTTTGAGGTTAAAGGTTGTCAAAATCTATCTCATATAGCACCAGGTGTCATATCGAAACTCTATTGGTTGGAAGAGTTGCACATTGGGTTCTACATGAAGGAGAGTACGAGCAGCCTGTTGGAACTAAACAGCTTGGAAAGGCTCACATTTCTGGATTTATTCGTGATAGATTTTGCTTTAATTCCCGATGATGTAAATTTTGAAAATATAAAAGGCTTTGCGATTCAAATCGGAACAAGTGAGCCTATTTACATCTCTCCATGGGTTCTTTATGATCTACATTCGACACACCATCTGATTGTCCGAACACTTTCTTTCCCATCCCCTGGAAAAATTAGTAAACTAGCTAAGGTAAGTCAATATATATCTCTGAAATCAGTAGCAAAGTTGAATAGCGTCATTCCAAAGCTGTATTATGGAAGTTCCAATGAGTTTAGGAGTATCGTGTTGTCGGAATGCAATGATGTTAAATGCTTGGTGGAGAAAAGGATCCCTTCTGGTGGTAAGGATATGAGGGACGTGTTTCTTTCGGAATTGGAACACTGCACCTCGATTTGTCACAGCTTAATGGGCTAGATGTCATATGGAAATGCCAAGATAAATATATAAGCCTCGGTAATCTAACCACGCTTAATATTGACAATTTTCCCAAGTTACAAAAGCTTTTCCCTATGAGTGTTGCAAAAGGCCTTGTCAATCTGGAACGTTTAAGCATCAAATACTGTGTTTTTAAATCAGTGATTGCAGATGAAGGCGAAACTGAACAAGCTTTTGATTTGCGCCGTCTTGCTGAGATTTCCTTTTTTTCTTTGCCTCATCTCGAGAGCTTCAGCTTGTTGAGTTTATAATACATGAATACAATAAAACCATGTAGACACCACAGAGTACACAGCGGAAGACTTAAGATCATAACAAATAAATAATTAACTGAATTAAATATGTAACATACCTCTTGCAAATGTCAGATCTCTTTTACAAAACAGATGAAGTGGTTCAAAGAGTTGTCCCTTACCGTTTTACAACTCAAACCAATTAGGTGTAAGAATAGTGTCTTACTACCACAGTTTTGTACACACGAATTAACCAACAAATCAAGCGATCGCTAGATCTAACACAAGTCCTTGTTTTATGAAAAAACAAAACCAAAACACCCTAAGGAGGGGGTTAGGCCGAATAGGAGCAAGAGAGGAAGAGGAGAGATTTAGGGTTAATTCAATGCACAAAGTTATGAGAAACCCTAAACCCTAGCCTCTATATATATAGTGGATACAAATCTTTGGGAACAAGTTAGGGTTTGGGCTTGGGAAGCCCCCCTATGGTCGGCCACTCTAGAGCCCTAAAGGGATACCCGAATCTTTTACATATTAAGATTTTACACTACAAGTCCTTCTCTTTACAGTTAGCGATCGTTAACTATTTTCCGTTAAATACTTAACGATCGTTAGAAGGACTTTATGTGCAATAATTAATCGTAAACATTAACATTAATTATTTAACTTTAATTCTCATTCGCTAATGTGTGCAATCCCATGGTCATGAGTTCGAATCCGGACATTTACGTATTTATAAATATATACATTTCCAACAGCTCCTACTTGGATATGTTTACAAAACGTGAAATAACATTGGTTAGCGTCTAGCAACACACCAATGCTCCCGGTACAACTCGTGTATGGTTTTCTGGAGAAAAACCAAGTTTCGATGATTCATCATCATATTCATCATTTTGTTTCTAATACCATGTTAATAAGAATATGGATCTCACTCATTTCTTAATTAACTATTCTGTTTCTCGCTTTATGTGATTGATCAAGATTACCAATTCTTCTGAACATATTCCAGAAGACCTTGGGCATGGCCATGCAAACATCTTAACAACCCTACGAGGGGGCCAGCAGTATTATACTTCAAAATAAATTTGAAAGAAACAAATCCTATTTTGACTACAAGCAGGATTCCTAGATTTCGCAACACTTCTGAAAACAACCCTTATAACTACCAGTTACGTATAGCGTTAGATTGCTTCACAAAAATGCATTACATCCATGACATATCTCTGGTATCTCAAGTCAGAGGATAAATATTCATGATATACTTAATGACAAAGATCCATAAAGTATCATCATGTAGGTGGGATAAGTCCTATACTCAATTCATTGAATATCATCTGAAATTAGTCATGCTACGCATCAATATACTTTCAAGTATATTCTAACTAATACTCAGATTTGTCTTAATTCAATATCATTCCCATGTTATTGATTGACAATGGACTATTTAGAATAACTTAAGTTATTCAAGGATTTAAACTTGCAAATATAGGACAACATCATAATAAATGAATAATCACAAAATACTTTATTTCATTTCAATAATAATGTTTACAATATCCTTTTATCTAAAATACTTAGTCACATATGGGCATGAAACTACTAGCTAAACGAAGTCCAAACTTATCAAACAAATGATTAAGTTTTTCACCAGGTATGGCCTTCGTTAAAGGATCTACTAGGTTATCATCTGTGTGAACTTTGAGCAACTCAATTTCACCTATCTCGACTTGTTCTCGAACATAGTGATATTGTCTAGGATAGTGTCTGGTGCCCTCATGACTCCAGGTTCATGGGCAAAAGTTATTGCAGCAGAATTATCACAATATACTTTAATAGGATTTTCAATCGACGGCATAACACCAAGCCCCGAAATAAACTTCCTTATCCAAACAGCTTCCATGGCAGCCTCATACGCCGCTATGTACTCACTTTTGGTAGCAGACATCGCAAGTGTTGTCTGTTTCTTACTCTTCCAATCCACAGCACCTCCATTGATGACAAATATGTAACCCGTCTGAGACTTCGTATCATCTTTGTCACACTTCCAGGATGCATCGCAGTAACCTGTAACACACAGTTCTGCTTCTGGATTTCCCCCATACACTATGAACATATCTCTTGTAGCCCTAAGGTACTTGAGAATATGTTTAATAGTAGTCCAATGAATTTCACCCGGATTCTGTTGATACCGACTGGTCAAGTTTTGAGCAAATGCCACATCAGGCCTTGTGCATCATACCGCATACATGATAGATCCTACAGCCGAAGCATAAGGAACTTTCTTCATACGCGCCACCTCTGCAGGTGTTGAAGCACAGCCTTAGCTGCTCAAACCATAATTTACTTGCATAGGCAAAAATCCCTTCTTGGAATTTTGCATATTGAATCTCTTCAATATTTTGTCAATGTAAGAACTTTGGCTTAAACCAATTAGCCGCCTTGATCTATCCCTGTAGATCTTGATTCCGAGTATGTATGCTGCTTCCCCTAAGTCCTTCATCGAGAAACATTTACCAAGATAGGCTTTCACCTCATTTAGACTTGGTATATGTTTTCCCATGATTAATATGTCATCGACATATAGAACAAGGAAAGTAACATAACTCCCACTAGCTTTGTGATATACACACGGCTCATTAAGATTCTGAGTAAATCCAAAACTTTTAATTTCTCCATCGAATCTTTTATTCCATTGCCTTGATGCTTGCTTCAGTCCATAAATGGGCCTCTTAAGCTTGCATACACGGTTAGAAAATAATGGATTCACAAACCCCTCCGGCTGTGCCATATAGATGTCTTCATCTAGACGACCATTCAGAAAAGCGGTTTTGATATCCATTTGCCAAATCTCATAGTCATAGTGTGCAGCTATAGCTATGAGAATCCTAATAGCTCTTATGTCCGCTACAGGAGAGAATGTCTCCTCGTAGTCAATGCCATAGGTTTGAGTAAAACCTTTAGCTACCAGACGAGCCTTGTAGGTGTGTACATTGCCATCCATGTCAGTTTTCTTTTTGAAGATCCACTTACTTCCAACGACTTTAGCATTGGGAGGAAGGTCAAATTCAATCCAAACATCATTATCTTTCATGGATTGCATTTCCCCATTCATAGCAATCTGACATTTATCCTTTTCAGGATCAGCCATGGCAACCTTATAGTTGGCAGGTTCATTAAGATCCCCAACTATATTTTCCTCCACCTCTACGTTATGACATAGACGATCAGGTGCACGTATAGTCCTTTCAGACCTACGAATGGGAACAACTTCAGGAGGAGCACCTAAGCTTTCAGGCTCTTCTTGAAGTTGGCTAGTATTTTCAGAAGGTGTTGTATCTTCTTGATCATATTCCAGATCATATACTCTCCCACTGAGTTCTTGAGATATGAGATTCCTTTCAAGGAAATCTCCATACCTAGCCACTATGACTTTGTTCTCAGCTGGGTAGTAAAAGTAGTAACCCATAGTTTCCTTAGGGTATCCTACAAAGATACACTTAACAGATCTGGCTTGGAGTTTATCTGGTGAGTCACGTTTAACAAACGCCTCACATCCCCAGACCTTTAAGTATGAAAAGTTGGGAGCTTTTCCTGTCCATATTTCATATGGAGTTTTAACAACCTTCTTCGTTGGAACCATATTCAAAATGCGAATAGCAGTTTCAAGGGCATAATCCCAAAAAGTAAAAGGAAGAGTCGTAAGTTCAAACATTGATCGTACCATGTCAAGTAAAGTACGATTTCTCCTTTCAGATACACCATTTTGTTGTGGAGTATAAGGAGATGTGAGTTGCTGGATAATTCCACACTCAGCTAAGTAATCTTTGAACTCTTGACTTATATACTCACCACCTCTATCGGATCGAAGAGCTTTAATCTTCTTACCGAGTTGTAATTCTACTTCACTTTTGAAAACCTTAAATGTTTCAAAGACTTCATGTTTATGTTTAAGTAAATAAACATAACCATAACGACTGAAATCATCCGTAAAGGTTAAGAAGTAGGAAGCACCACGTTTTGACACATGTCTAAGTGGACCACACACATCAGTGTGTATCAATCCAAGTAGATCAGAAGCCCTTTCCACTTGTGGTGAAAAAGGTTTCCTTGTCATCTTCCCAGCTATGCAAGACTCGCATTTGTCAAATGATTCATCATCGACCGTTTGTAAAAGCTCATCGTGTTGCAGCTTTTCCATGCGTTTCTTGCCTATATGGGCAAGGCGACAATGCCAAAGATAAGAAGAGTCACAGTTCGACTTGCTCTTCTTATTGCTAATGCTATACATAGAATTATTTTCATTGGATACACAACCATCCATATCAATTTCAAACACACCAAGCATAGGAATTGCATTAAAGTAAAAAACATTATTTAAAGAAAACTGAAATTCCATAACTGGTAAAAGTGTGCACAAAACCAATATCTTTTAACAAAGAAACTGAAATAACACCCCTAACAATGAAGGGTGCATAATGACAATTATTTAGTTCCAAAATTAAGCCCGAAGGCAACACTAAATCAAAAGTCCCTATGGCTTCGACAACTGCACGCTTTCCATTTTCAACGTACAAGTATCTCTCTCCACAGGTCAGCTTCCTTGCTCCTCTAAGTCCCTGCGATGTATTACAGATGTGAGTACCACATCCTGTATCATATATCCAGGAATTTTGCTTATAAGGAAAATAAAATAATTCAAACATAAAAATACATGATAAGCTAGGCACCATCTTATTTTTATTCTGAAGGCACTCATTCAGATAAACTGGACAGTTCCGCTTCCAGTGACCTGGTGAGTTGCAGTGGTGGCAAGTTAAATCCTTCTTAGGATTCTCCTTTTTCTTTGCAGGGTTCTTCTTAGGAGCTGGTGGGATGACAACTTGTTTCCCCTTTCCTTTTCCTTTCCCTTTCTTATCTGCTTGCGGATTTGGCTTATTTACCCTACCAACCTATATTGCTAGTACAGCAGGTGTAGGAGCCTTCTTTGGCAATCTATTCTCGAAGTCTACAAGCATTGCATGTAACTCATTCACTGTCTTCCCCGTGCAATGCATGTTAAAATTTCAGACAAAATCACCAAATCGTTCTTGATTAAGGGAGTGATTGATGAGGCCGACACATACATCATTCGAGTAACCACAGCCGAGCTTCTACAATTGGTCCAAGTGATGTTTCATCTCAAGGACGTGGTCGGAGACAGATTTGCCAACCTCCTGCTTGCAGCTGTGAACCTTTTCAATAAGTTCATACAGTTCAGCTGCTGGTGGCTTCTCAAACATACGCTTGAGTTCATCTAGCATGCTCATAGGCGGATAGTGCTCAAATTGTTTTTGCAATTGAGCAGACATCCCCGAAAGCATAAGACACGCCACATCATTGTGCTTCTCATATGCAACACGATACTCCTCTTGTTCAAGAGCAGTAGCCGTATCGAGAGGAGCATCAGGCAGAGGTGTAGTCAAAATATCAAGTCTTTTGGCAACACGAAGGATGATCCTAAGTGCACGATGCCAATCATTGAAATTAGGGCCAGTCAGCTTGTCTCTTCCAATCATATCTTTGAAAGCAGAACTCATTAAGCTCATAGTGTTATCAGGTTGATGAGCCATCTACAGAAAAAGTTCAAAAAACCATAATTAGTATTTTGATAATTTTCCTTTTCAATAAACAATTAAATACCCAAGGTTCATATTCATATAACCAATTAATTATTATTGAAAACTAGGATCCAAATTGTCATAATCTCATCACGTCAGTTGATCTGCTAGTAATGAACCTTATATAAAGTGGTAGAGCTTTTGCTCAATTGCCAATTTCAATTGCAATTCCTAGATTTATGGGATTTACATATAGCCAATTTCAATTGCCATGTAAACATGTTTTATCCCATCTTATGCCTTGAGTTGCCAGTTCTCACCGCCTAACTCAATTAAGTTGTCCAATTTAAGAAACTGCAAAATCGTCCATGCCCGTTCTCACGACACGTGGACATTTTACCCTTTGATTACGATCTAAGTCACGTTCTCACGCAAATAAAAGGTAATCTTAGGTGTTTCTATTTCGCTGGATGGCATATAACTTAAATTAAAGGGTAATAATTTTTTATGTCAAATCAAATATGTACAAAGATGTCATGCATTCATCTTCGTAGCATAGTTTTTATTAAAATATTTATATATCTTGTTTTAATGTATAAGCTTTTCATCATCAAACTTTAATTGAGGTATTGGATAACCAATTAAAGAATAACTTTAATTACCACTATATCCTACTACTGCATGAGTCATAAGACCCAAGTTATTCGGATAATTACCACAAAAGTGGTGCGTAGAAATTAAAGTAATTCACCCTTAAGATTTTATGCACACATATAGGAATACTTGGTAGCTCCATTAAGACGCACAAACGAGCGGAGAATCAGGTCAGCGCGAAGCATATTAAAAACCCTCATCTTTAGGGCGTCACAATTTAATGCGTACCCTCCTTGTACCCATCACACAGTTTGTCATTAATGGGTAAGCCGTTCTAACTATTTTGTGCAAAAAATCAATCAATTAAACGATTATGATTACTGTGCTTAAAAATACATGTTTCACCATTGTTTAGGTCAGTTTATTTTTCTTGTAAAAATACCCTTGTTACACATAACAAACAAGCAAATATTTAAAAAAAAATTAAACAAATAAACAATGAATGCATAACAAATAATAAGTCATGCATATCAAATAGCCAAATGCAAACCTTTTTGATAAATCCTATTAATAATCAATTCTAGATCTGTCAATATGTATATATTTAATTAAGACTTTCACCCGTTTTCATCTATGTATAAGGTGAGCCACATGCATCGATTCATCGATTGCGTAAGTCAAAATTAAACATATACCACATAGCACATAATTGATTAAATAATAATTATTGAGGTCTTCCACAATTTTAGATCTATCAAAAATTTTAGTGTATATCACTTAAGCAAGAAAGACATACAATAAAAGCAGATCCATGATAAAACATGCATGTAATTATCATGGACATAAATTACACTTAACAATTAATGCAATTAAACAGAGTTACGCAATACACATAAAATTGCATGCATCCTAGGGTTTCTAATCCAATTAAAACTTAAGTTTACAAAACCCTAATTAGGGCACCAAAAAAACGCCCCCCCTAAAAAATTAGGGTTTAGGTTTTGCAAACCCTAGATCTACGCATACAAATAATAACGCAATCATGTTTATTTTATTTATGTGTTTCAGTAATTAATTACTTGTTATACAAGGCTAGTGATGCCACTGTTGAGTTTATAATACATGAATACAATAAAACCATGTAGACACCACAGAGTACACAACGGAAGACTTAAGATCATAACAAATAAATAATTAACTGAATTAAATACGTAACATACCTCTTGCAAATGTCAGATCTCTTTTACAAAACAGATGAAGTGGTTTAAAGAGTTGTCCCTTACCGTTTTACAACTCAAACCAATTAGGTGTAAGAATAGTGTCTTACTACCACGGTTTTGTACACACGAATTAACCAACGAATCAAGCGATTGCTAGATCTAACACAATTCCTTGTTTTATGAAAAAACAAAACCAAAACACCCTAAGGAGGGGGGGTTCGGCCGAATAGGAGCAAGAGAGGAAGAGGAGAGATTTAGGGTTAATTCAATGCACAAAGTTATGAGAAACCCTAAACCCTAGCCTCTGTATATATAGTGGATACAAATCTTTGGGAACAAGTTAGGGTTTGGGCTTGGGAAGCCCCCCTATGGCCGGCCACTCTAGAGCCCCAAAGGGATACCCGAATCTTTTCCATATTAAGATTTTACACTACAAGTCCTTCTCTTTACAGTTAACGGTAGTTAGTTATTTCCCGTTAAATACTTAACGATCGTTAGACGGACTTTATGTGCAATAATTAATCGTAAACATTAACATTAATTATTTAACTTTAATTCTCATTCGCTAATGTGTGCAATCCCATGGTCACGAGTTCGAATCCGGACATTTACGTATTTATAAATATATACATTTCCAACACAGCTCTGTGAATTTTGGCATTAAATATCCGGCGTTGGTGAAAGTGTCGATCTCCGGTTGCAGTAGTATGAGACTATGGGGTAACGGAGTCCATGAAACACCCAAACTCAAGTTTGTGGATGATGTGCCAGTGAATGGAATTTGCTTCATAAATGACACTGCAAAGAAATGCTATGAGGTATGAAAAACAACATAACAAAGTAAACAGCTACTAACTTTTTTTTTTTTAGTCAAGGGGTATAGTTTAACACACGTTATCTCTTAACTCTTGTGAAATTGTCTTTATACAGAGCAAGCAAGATGGTTTTATAGCAACGGCAACTCGTACTTCTATTAACCTCGACATCTAATAAGGTATGCTGTGCTTGGTTAGTTGGTTTATAGATTGTCTACGAGCAAACAATAAAGGTATGTATGAGTACTCTCGTGTCTTGCTCGAAGAAACAGCTGTGCCATTTATTATTTCCCTATCAGTTCATTTGTAGGGTAGAGATCGACAAAGGTTGTGCCCGTTGCTTGTTTCAACAGCTGATCTTGACTTATGTGATTTCTTCAGCTTGATCGATTTCAAAGCAAATATTTGGCATCAATACTAGGTTTCTATCAAAATTGTATTTCCCTTTGTATCTTGTTTTTAGATTTCTTAAAACATTGTGTATTTGATATTATGACTTTAATTTGGAATAATTTGGGTTAAAATGGGCCCAAAATCTAGTTCTTGTGTTGTTATTGTTTTGGACGGAGGCCGGAAGCGTACTGCCCAACACCTTACTGCCCAACACCTCATTCATCGTTTGGTAATTTGGATATGCATGGCTATGTACTCGTTATACATTGTTCAATACTTGTATTTGTGACCATATGATAGCAAGTTCTGTGCTATTGAGCTCGAATTGACTCATTAAGTTATGCATATGTAATCATTCATGTTAAGTACATGGTTCCGTCATTCCTCTTTTGTTCCAATATACTTATCTTTGGTATTATGCTTACTTTTGTTTGTATGTGCGCATGGGACATTTTGCTCAGCCGCTATTTTTTTTTCTCTTGGTAGATAACTGGATATTGAGGGGCAGACATGAGTAAGGAATTTGAGTTAGCTTCTGCATAGATAGGTTGACTATGCTTACTGTTGAGTGTTGACTATGCTTACTATTGACTACGTATGCTCCGTATAACATAATTCTACATTGTTGTAGCATTCTCCTAGATTGAATGGTGACTTTCTCTTTCATTGCCGGAAAGAAGGGGGTTTTAACACTAGAGATTTGACCAAATTAGAGGCAAACTGCCATATAGCCCCTGATCATGAGTTATGGTTATCTAAGCTTGCAGACCTTGATATGTGCCACAAAAGAGCAGTCTTTAGCGTAACGTCTTTAGAAAAACACAAAGACATGAATTTAAAGTTAGGGTCCTTAGATATTGGTTCTGAAATTCTTGTTGGCTGGTGATACATGTTATAGTCGTAGCAGACCCAGCCATAGAATTATGTGACTTCAAAAGGGTATGTTTATACTTTTGGACTAAATAGCTCGGGCCAACTAGGTTATAGAACCACCGACTAGCAGTTGCAGCCTTGTGTAATCAGATCAAAGGCGCGCATTTGTACCATATCCACATGCCAGGGGAAGGCCGAAAACTGCTTATATTTTTATTACCAGGCAGGTTTACGCCTCTAGAAAGTACTGGTTTGGGAAACTTAGATGGAAATGCCTCAGTTAACAAATAGTGACATGTTCTTGTGTGGAACCAGCTCTTTAGGCGATTGCAATAAAGATTGTTTTCAAACCCAAAGTGGTTGAATCGTTAAGCAATGCGAAAGTTGTAAATGTCGTTACACCGGACAATACTACCTTAGTTTTAGGGTGTAGATATCATCACGTCTCGGGCATAATAGTGCAGATGCTAATGCACAGGGAAAAAGGCATGCTTGTATTTTGAGCCCAAGGACTACTATGCCATTCTTTATCATAACATTAATACTAATAACATAAGCTGCTGCAAAACTACTAAAAACATCAAACAAAATACTAAGTGACAAACTTTTTGTAATAATCACTATACTAATGGGTTTGTTGATGATGACCCATACCCGTTCATCAACCCGGCCCACGAAGAGCCAAGACCCAATAAAGACCCAGATGACCCGTTTCCTCCTACACCCAAACCAAAAGGATCCGAATGACAACACGTTTGGTCTAGCTTTCCACACTCGAATAACTTTGGCTTGATATCATCTAAGCTAACCGTCTTGTTGAAATAGTCATGATAATAAGTCATCATGTCACCAAATGGAGTCAGCCCGTAAGTATTGCGTGTGTCCGCTTCATACCCATGGGTTGGCACCATCACGGGAAAATGATCACCATTTTCAAACTCAGCGTTGTCTCCACCATTTTGGCCACTCTCCATGAAATTAATGGTAAGATTCTCGAACATGAAATCAGGGTATGCAGAGAACATCGGCCTTGATGCTACAACAAACATACGAAATGTACATATTAGTGTCTATACAATTTTTTGTGACATTATTTCCCGCTTAAAACATATTAAAATTTGGATATTAACTCACAAAAATGCAACCAAGCAAAAAGAAAACATTTGATTATCAAATAAGCATTCTGGATAAACAATTTAAAAAACATTCAAGTAATATTATATGCTGTAATCAGACGCAATAGTTTTAGATTAAGTATGTATAACCCATAGAGTCCGAGTCTTTGACTCAAATGTATACGACTCTTTACAGCTTATTTCCTTTTAATAACACAATTAGAACTCTTACGCTCAGTTCTCGAGTTTCAATTCGTTCCTTTCCCTTTCCCGCCAAAAAGTCCTCTCTTCTTCTTTACCAATTCCCTTTCCCCTCTTAAATAAAGCTCAAGAACATAAAAAAAAACTTTTCATTTCCTTTCCTTTCCTCTCAAATTTCAACTCGAGAACTGAGCGTTAAGTGCAAAAAATAAGTTTACCCAAATACCCCTTTAGTCGTTTCGAATACAAATAAGCAAATCTCAAACAGCTTATTTTACAAAAAATCTAAAATCAAGTAGTTTAGAGTCATGTCAAATACTCTCAAAACTGCACTATAAAATCTTTTGTATAAAATATATTTGTACATGTATGAACATATAAAATAAGTACTTACAATTAGCTAATTCATGTGATTCCTTATATGTGTGTTGGACCTCATTCTCGTACTTTTGTTGCCTTTGCAATTCACGCACATTATGGTATCGAAGTTTCTTATTTTTCCTAGAAACACCACCAACAGGAATATTACGTATCGTGCCACCTTTAGTCCAATACCTTCTACACGACTTACAAAAATAACGTGGCTGAGAAAGTGAATAGTTGTTATAGTAACAAAACTTAGTATGTGTAGAGTCACACCTAGGACACCGGACCGGGACAGCTTCGTCTTGGTCCTGGTCCGGGTCTTGGTGTGGCCTTGGCCGTTTCGCCATTGGTTCGGTAGTGGGTTGGGATGGGGATGATGGGAATGAAGTGTTTTCTAGTTTGAGAGATGGTTGCATGGTGGTGAATGCAATGAACAAAGTTTATAATTTGTGTGTTGGTGACTTGGTGTTATGTGGTTTGGTTAAAGAAATGAGAGTGAAATTGTGGAATATAAAGGAAGAAAAAGTGGATCCTTGTGGGATCATATGTTTTTGTTGTTTGTGACAATGTGACATAACTAGATATGTGGGCCTGTTGGTCCTGTTTTATGAAAGGGAGTATATTGATCGGATCATATGCTTTTAGAGTGATGACATAATGGTTCAACTAATCTCTTAACTAAAAGTATTTACATACATTTTCATTTTCAACCAATAAACTTGAAAAAACTTTTTTTCAAAAAAAAAAAAAAAAAAAAAATGGTTAAAGGTGTGTTTGGTAAAAATATATTGTGCTGATACTAGTGTTGTTACTGATGTTGGTGCTGTTGTTGTTGTTGTTGTTGCTGTTGCTGGTGCTGGTGCTGATGCTGATGCTGTTGCTCAAAAAGATTATAAAAAGATATTATTTTTATAAGCTACATGAAGTAACCTTTTATTTTCAGAGATTATGGAAGATTATTTTTTTAATAATCTCTTATAAGTTATGTCTGCCAAACAAAGATTATTTTTTAAGTAGCTTATTTTTTGAAAAAATAAGCATAATCTCTCCATAATCTCATGTGACAAACATAACCTAAAAATAGTTTAGCACATACACGGTGATTACAACTGGTTTAATACTTTCCAATATTGTTTACATGCATATGCATGTATATATTTTCCAATCTTACATACACACTTACACGGGTTAATATACACGTATAGCTAATAGATGACTTCTGAATTGAACCGAAACATTGAATTGACGCGGTTTCATATATGATTTGTGTGTATGTGTATATAAAAAATATAAAGTAACTCCTAATATCGTCTTCCACTGGTTATGGGTCTCAATCATGGACGGACCCATATAAGAGTCGGGTGTGGCACAAGCCATACCTGATTTTTGGCTATGAAGTGTAATTTTTTCAAAAAGTTACTTTTGTAGTTTGTGCAACACCCAAAAAATATATTTGTCGCTTAAGTTTAGCCTAAAAATTATTTAAGGTGCAAATTTTATTGTTTATGATAAGGAAAATTATATGCAACACCCTCTCAAACGAAATTGTTCAACACCCGACAAAAAATCCTAGGTCCGTCCCTGGTCTCAATACCATCTTTCACGGTGTATGGAGGAGGTTGAGATGTAGGCAGCCCTACTCCTACCAAAGGTAGAGAGGCTGCTTCCAGTTCTATCAAATGTAAAAAAGGACCTCCGACCTTGTAAGGAGTTAGGATCCAACATTTGACCTCTGTCTCCAGAGGCAAGGTTGTGTATGTGTATATTTATATGTATATGTATATTATCACTAGACGTTACCCGTGCATAGCAACGTGATTTTATAACAGCGGATAGTTATAATAGTACTTTGGTTACGCAAAGGTTACACAAAACACATAACCAAAATATTATTATAAACATATGCCGCTATAAAATACTCTTGTTATGGACGGGTAATCGTCTAGTTGTACATTAATTAAAGTGTGCAAATAAAATGTTTAATTGTGCAAATCAATTTTTATAAAAATTCAATAAAAAATTGTTTTGGAGATTATGGAATTTCGAATTTTTCATGCATGTGTGCGCGACAATAATTATACGAGATGTTGATATGGTTAAGCTCATAATAAAGAAATGAGAGTGAAATATGAACAGATATTGCGACATAGATAAAGTTAAATATGAACAGAATTTTGAAAAGCGGAAGCGCTATTGGTGACATTGCATGATAATATTTACTATTTGCATTATTGACTTAATATTATTTGAAGATTTTATGAGCGATTGTGTTTGTGACTTTGTGTGCATGGTTAGAATTGTTTATGAGAGAATGCCTACTACTTGAAAGAGATGTGGTTTGAATACCAAAAGATAACTGATACACATAAGATACTTGCGTACATTTTTTTTTGACAGGTAGAAAAAAAAAAAAAAAAAAAAAAAGATACTTGCGTGCATATGCGTTGTTGTGCTATTACTTTGCCAGTGGATGTGATATTTATGAAAACATGATAATGAAGCCGAGTGTAGAAACCAAAAAGACAAAGTTAATTCACAAAGTATACTTGTTACATCATCAGACTTATTGTAGTTATATTTTACTAGCAGGGTAACCGCGCGTTGCAGCGGCGGTTACCATGAAATAAATTTTTTCGATAAATAATGTATTTTAGTTTATTATGTTCTTTTTAACAATAAATTTATGGATATCAAGAATTTCGTATAGTCTGTGCCCGTTCGGGCTCGAACCCGTTGGCCCGTGTCTGCTCGGGCTCGAGCCCGTTTGGTCCGCGCCCGTTCGGGCTCAAGCCCATTTGGCCCGTTGCCCGTTCGGGCTTGAATATTTGTGTAATGTGTTTTATTATTTGTAGTAGTGAAATTTAATGCAGGAATTGTGTTTAATTTGGTTGTACAATATGCTTGATAATTTGTATTTCTTATGTAAGTGGTGTTTTAATAACTGCATTAATTGTATTTATTGGCCAGTTAAATAATTGACTACATTAAATAACATTAATGTAGTGTTTTGTTGTATACTATGTTTCTTGTCTTGTACGTCTGAAAATTATGTGCATTAAATTATTGTACACTATGTTTTTTTCTTGTAAGTAGTAGTCATTAATAATATTGACGACTTTAATAGCATTAATGTTGTAAGTTTGAAAATTACATCATGTTTATTTTGTTGTACACTATGCTTATTTTGTTGTAAATCTGAAAATTTGTTGCAACTATTGTACATTATGCTTAAATGATTGTAATTTTTGAGGAAGGGGTGTTAATAGCATTAATGTTGTTTGATAGAATTTTTGTCTTAAAATGACACCACGCTTTATTTTGTTGTACAATATGCTTACTTTGTTGTAATTCTAAAAATTGGGTGCATTAAAGTGTTGTAAACCATGCTTAATTTGGTTGTACAATATGCTTGATAATTTGGTTGTGAAATTTAATGCAGAAATTGTGTTTAATTTGGTTGTACAATATGCTTGATAATTTGTATTTCTTATGTAAGTGGTGTTTTAATAACTGTATTAATTGTATTTATTGGCCAGTTAAATAATTGACTACATTAAATAACATTAATGTAGTGTTTTGTTGTATACTATGTTTCTTGTCTTGTACGTCTGAAAATTATGTGCATTAAAGTATTGTACACTATGTTTTTTTCTTGTAAGTAGTAGTCATTAATAATATTGACGACTTTAATAGCATTAATGTTGTAAGTCTGAAAATAAGTCTGAAAATTACATCATGTTTATTTTGTTGTACACTATGCTTATTTTGTTGTAATCTGAAAATTGGTTGCAGCTATTGTACATTGTGCTTAAATGATTGTAATTTTTGAGGAAGGGGTGTTAATAGCATTAATGTTGTTTAATAGAATTTTGGTCTTAAAATGACACCACGCTTTATTTTGTTGTACAATATGCTTACTTTGTTGTAATTCTAAAAATTGGGTGCATTAAAGTGTTGTAAACCATGTTTAATTTCTTGTACGTCTTAAAATTAAGAGTGAGATATCTTCGTGCATTATATGTAGTATACAAACCATGTTGCCCTCGATGATGTTGTAAACACCTGGTCTCAAAAAATAAACCATGATTTGGAAAAATTATTCAAGTTTAAGTTTAATTATATGATTCAATTTTTAAAACTCGGATTGATCCGGTTAACACGACTTAACCTCAAAAAAACATGTTGAACCGAGAACCGGCAACTCACCCATCCGAGTCGATTGAGAAATTAGTCTTTTTTATTTGGGTTAAGTCTCTTAAATAGAAACGTATTTTAAAAAAAAAAAAAAAAAAAAAAAAAAAGAATAAAATGAACCTTTGTATTACCTAATCTAGTATCTTAAAACTTTCAAATTCGTTACATTATAAGAACTGATAACCAATCACCCATTCAACCGGTCAAATTAATTACGTGTCCTTCTTTATTTTCTTTTAGCGTGACATGACGGTAAACTAGATTTACTATATACGCCATGTCATCATCTTCATCATATTCGGGTGGTCACCATCTTAGGTAGGACGGAGTGGAGCTCGGGTACTCAATCGAGCTCATGAACCCGCTCGGGTACACCGTCCCGTGTACTTCAGGTATGCAAATCGGGTAAGCAATTCGAGCTGGGAACCCGCTTTAGAACGTTGGAAAAGTGTACGTTGGGGGGAGATTTTGGACGTTAAACAACGGCTATTTAGCCCAAATAAAATAAAAAAAAATAAAAAAACTTCCTATTTAACACCTACACTCATCTCTCAAAAAAAAAATAATTACCCTTACATTTCAAAAAAAACACACACTAATCTCTCCAAAAAAAAATGTCTACCGATTCTTCCGATTACGTTGTTCCTTCTTCGTCCGACGAGCTATCCACGGGTAGCTCGTTGCAAAATATGCTTCAACTAGCGGCTCAGTATTATGAAGACACGGCAAGCTCTAACCGAACTAGCGTAAATCGTCATCGGGATATAGGTCTTGAAACTTTAGAGAATGATTGGTTCGTTGAAACACCAAAGTACAACGACAATTACTTTTTAAAAAAAAATCGAATGGAGAAAAGCATGTTTTTGCAAATAGTGGGTGACATTGAAGCGAGATACCCATATTTTCAAGAAGGCTATGAAGCGCGAGCTCAAAAAAGTTTCACGGCGAAACAAAAAATCACAATATGGTTCATGCGTGTGTTATTTTGCATGTTTTTGCCAATCAGGTTAATGGTGACCTCAAAAAATCACAAATGGCTATGACGCGCGAGCTCAAAAGCATGTTTTTGCATGTTTTTGCCAATCAGGTTGATGCGTGTGTTATTTTGCACAATATGGTTATAAAACGCGAGGGGAGGGCAATCTCACCGGTTCATATAATGGATGCGCCGGTCCAGCCAGTGTTCGATGACAGTGTGGTAGCGGAGTTACTAGACGAATTTCTCCATGACCGTCTTCGATATGATCTCACGGAGCACGTAGCACGTGAATACTTGCCGCATCTCGATGATTAATGGGTTTTTTTATTTTAATCTAGTTATTTTTAAGTATTATGTTATGTTATTTTTTTTTAAGTATTATGTAATATTTTTTATTTTTAATGAAATGGTATGTTTTTATTTTAAATATTGTATGTGATTTTATGTATTTAAAAAAAAAAAAAAAAAAAAAAAAATGAATTCGGGTACTAGGGTACCACTCCCACTAGTTAGGGTAGTGTTAGGGTAGTATTGGAGTAGTTTTGAGTTAAAAGGTTTTTATTGGTTAGAGGTGATGTGTCACCCCAGGGTATTAGGGTATTAGGCAACCACTCCTTCCTCCCTTATGTAACAAATATTTTGACAATCACCATCTTCTTCGACAAATATTCCGGTTAGCATTATTTTTCATTCGAGCATCTAACTTTACACATGAGACCAAGATCAAAACTACCGAAAATACAAATTTTATTTAAAGACAACCATATGCACAATCAAACAAATTTTTGAGAAATAACCATAAGCAAAAATCTCACAAACCTTTTTAATGATCTTATAACTAAATACAAGCAACCATGTTTAAGCTTTAAAAAAAAAAAAAACTCATTCACCACACGAGGTCACTGGAGACCACCCCTCAACCTCAACCGCCGACAACCCCTCAACATTTGTAAGTACTTCTTACGATGCCAGCTCTCAAACTCTTCCAAATTTCTGTCAACTATCAAAGATAATTGCTTTAGATCTTGTCATACTATTGGATTCTCACTATTGGTAAGAGCATCGTGTATGATAGCTTGGAGCCGGCGCCGAGCATATGTGGCATGACGCCTCCACCTCATCCCCTTCCCCTCGCGTGCGCCAACGAAACCGTAAGCCACTGGCTTAAGCCAAAAGAAGAGAACGTTGCATTTTTAAACCATTGGAACCCTCCAACTGTTACTTTCTTATTTATTTTTAAGTTATACATTCTTACATTATAACCCCTTTTACACAATCATTTTTACACACAAACTAATCTTTCACTTTCATTTTTTTTTTACTATATCATAAAAATAAGTCATCCAACTGATGCTTTTATCAATAACCTTCTCGGGATGTCACAACAATCCAAACTTATCATCTTCGTCAAATCCCACTACACCTTCATCAGCTAACTCAATATCTTCACAAATCCAATTCTCTCCGTTTTTAGCCAATATACTATGCCAACATACACCCGAGCAATATTATCTTCAACCACAACTACTACTTCAACAACAATTTCAACATCTTCAACATCCACCACAATTCTTCCCACCACAACAAACACAACCACAACCACAACCGCCACCACCACCACAACCACAACAACAACTCGAACAAGCACCAGAAAAAAAAACAAAACCAAAAAATAAAGGACGCGAAGAAAAGGCAAAAGACCCACCAAACCCACTAAAAAACAACCACCACCACCACCACAACCACAACAACTGAGGGATCCTCTAAGATAAACACTCGTTGGACGCATGAAAAGGAGCTATTATTAGTTGAGTGTTATGTTGTTGTTTCCAAGGATAACCAAATCGGAAATGACCAAGATGATTTCATCCGGGGTTCTTAATAATTCAAAAAAACTTCTCTACACAAACGTACCAAGTATATGATAATGGAGAAATGAGCAACGTTGAACCATAATTGCTAAAAGTTCAACTCTATCTACAAGTGTTTAAAACGTTCGAGTGTAAGTCTGGAAAACATATTTGATCTTTTGAGCCCATATAGGACTACATTTACTGATGAGACAAAAGGAAAAGCGTTTACTCAAGAAGGGCCATGGGAAATCTTGAGAAAACACCCTGTTAATACAAATAAACCATAAAAAAGTTTATTTATATTTTACGATCTTCTAATGTTTTTTCGATAACAAAAGTAAAATCATTTTAACGAAATAAATAAAATACGTAAAAACTTTGAGCCAATAGTTTACTAGCGCACTTTTACTAAACATATAAAATCATCAAAACATGTTTAGTTGAATAAGTTATATAAAACCAAAACCATTTTTATAAAACACTTACAAAGTAATTTTGTTTACTTATATTTTATAAAAATATATATGTACTTAATATAACTTGTAATGGTAAATGATGGGTAAACATCAAAGTCCATGACCCATACCCATGGATCATGATCCATAACCCACGATCTATTGCATGACATCATGCATGAAGTCATGTTTGATATTATCCATGATTCATGACCCAAATTCCATGATCCATGACCCAAGACCCATGACCCATTGACTAGGTACACTGTATCTTGTTGGGTATCCATGATCCAAAGTCCATGACCCATGGTCCATAACCCATCCCATAACCCGTTTGCAACCCAAAATTCGGACTAGCCTGACCCAGCTACCGGATCCCTTAGATTGCACTGGTCGGATCCCTTGGGTAAGGGATCCGCTGGATCCGTGAGAACTGTAGGTAGTTTGCATATAAATAGTGAGCCATTTCTCTCTTGCTCACTACCCCCTCTAGACATATTTTATCTCTATGTTCAAACCTCATATCCAAAGGATCATTCTATGTAGTTTTCTCTTTATGTGATTCTCTAGGTTCCTCTTAAAAGAGAGATCACAACCTCTTGAAGACGTGCAAGTTCAAGGTCATGAGTTGCTAAGCTTCGTCATCATCAAGACCACTTAAGTGCATCTTGTTGATAGTTCTTATCTCCCTGCATTATTGTGTCGAGTTGAAGGCATTGGTGCATAGTGTCGAAGGTGTATATTTGATATGCGGCGTCAATGTATATTTGTGTAGTTTGGGTAAAAGGATATTGATATCCTGTAAAGTGTTGTAAAAAGGAGTTTGTCTCCTTTGGGTTGTAGTGTTGGGTAGTAGTTTCTCCTTTGTAATAGAACTCGGTATCTATCCTTGTACCGGATAAAGTGTAGGCGACGTTGTGATAGGTTTGGTTCTACCTCGTGGAAGAACTCGGTGTCTAGCCTTGTACCAGATAAAATGTAGGCGACGTTGTGAAGGCTTCTCCGCCATATTAAGGAGCTTGTGTTGTGTAGTGCTTAGAAACTCTCGAGTTGGGTACTCGGGGAGTGGAGTAGGGCAAGGAAGGAGTCCATATAGCCGAACCACTATAAATACTTGTGTCATGGTTCTGTGTTCCTTTACTCTTTATCTCTTCGCATTATTTATGTATATGTCTATATATCAATATCCAACACACGATCTAAATGGATTGACATAAGTAGATCTAAATACTTTAAAACAAAGTTTTAATCGGCAAAACTATTCAAACCCCCCCCCCCCTTCTAGTTTTCCACACACTCGTTGGTCCGGATGATGACATTGGATTTACCGAGCTATTCAGAGATTATTCGAGACCACATCCCCTGACAAACTACGTGCAATAAAACTAAATCGGAGACCACATCGGGCACCACAAGGAGTAACCCGCAAGATTTTGGGGAGACTGAACAAAATGAATTCAGAAACAAACGAAAACCGCTCAAGAGATGTACGTTATGACTAACGTGAAGGACACGACAATAATGAGGTTGGAAGAATTAAGTTTCTCACCACTAGCACCATGGGGTTATAGATGAGGATGCATTCATCATCAACATGCAAAAAGAAAAAATCTGACAAAACTATAGACGTAATATGTAGTCATCTACGTTATTTTTTCATAAATTTTTTCCGTGCGTTTTAAAAAAAATCATATTGTAATTTGTATTTATTTTAATAAATGAAAAATTAGTTGGTATGAAAAAATGAAAAAAAAAATTGTGGCCAAAGTGGTAAAGGAAGTGAAAGGTAAAATTGTTGAAATGGCATATCGTGACACTTTTTTTAGGTTTTGGCTTGAGCCACCATACCTAATGCTCCAAGGCTTTTGAAAAAATGGAAAATAAAATAAAATTGTGGTCAAAGTGGTGTTTTGGCTTAAGCTATGTGACACACGGTAAATTTTCACAAAAATTTAACTGATGATTAGTAATTTCATACTACTAAGTCTAAGTCATTAAGCATACACAAGCTTTGCCTGATCATTTGAGTAGTTAACTCGCATACAGTAGGTAACTGCATCACTTTTGCATTCATATCATTTTATGAATATTTTATTTTGTCTTATGATTTAAATTATAAGACGAGAGGGTATCTCGTTTTCTCCAGTGACCGACACTGCACGCGTACCGACACTATGATAAGGACTCGCTAAAACAATTAACCAATGCCCGCGACTTGGAATATTACAAAAATAAAATATTTCAGACACGTAACAATAAAATACCACGGATAAAAAGTTGTCAAACAATGATGCTTTGGTCACAATACAATTTCGCGGGACACAAAAATAATAAACATACTACCACATAAACAATAACTTGTATGAAACTCAAATACAATTGAGGCCAAAATATAATGTATGTACAAGCATTTCACAAATTAACACCCTATGTATAATAATACATATATACTTATACAAAAGTTATAAAAAGAAAAAAAAAACACTTATTAAAAATTGTGAAGATGTCTCTTGTCCTCTCCTCTCACTCACGACAAAATCCAAACACAGACCAAGGAAGAGATATCAAGATATTCTTCTTCCTCCTCTAGCCTTGCTATCCTCCTAGGCCGAATCTTTCTAAATGGAGATAAATCAACACCTTCATCCAACAAACCCATCTCTCTCATACTCAAATCCATGTAAAACTTTGCCTCCCAAATCTCCCTTTGATGCGCCGCTACCTTCGAAGGAATCCAAGAAATATCAAAGTAAATCACAAGAGAGAAGCAAAATCTTTCCACCAATCTATCTCTTATGTCCAAGATTCGTTGGGTTTTGGAAGTAAGCTATTTTTGGCTTCAAATAAAGCTTCAAGATGAAAAGAGGTAGTCAAAGGCTCCTCTCTTAACCTCTTCTTAAGCAACTCGAGTGACCAAAGGCACCCACAGATCGAATCTCAAACACACCACAAGAGTAATATTCTCAAGGTTATCAAGAAGTTGTTGGGTTTGCTCGGAATCGGTATAGGGGTTTGATTTGTGTGGGGTCCCTCGACTTGGCTTCATCAACGTTTTCACATCTCACTCTTGATAAGGTTCATGGTCTTTCTCTTCCTCATAGTTTCGTTGTAATATAAACATTGATAATGAAGTGTAAATTTGTGATGTCTTGTTCTTATTTGAGTTTGTAAGTTATGAATGTACAACTTTGCAATATGAGTATAAACTTGTCACTTTGAAACTTGATTTGGTCACTCTATTGTTAAAACGATTTTCTGTCGAGGTAAATGAGCCAAGAAAATGAGAGTTAAGTCTTTTAAAAACTTAGTAATTTGACTATGTAACTAGGTACTCTCGATGTTATAATACTTGTGTTTTGATAAATGATAACGCTACACGCGTCGTTCGGGGTCAAGAAAACTTCCTTTTCTTCGAGCAAGTTTTATAACACCCTAGGCAGTGAACCTAATCGTTGTAGTGTAGTAATTAGGGTAAGCCACGGGTATTGATATCGTTCTCTAGGGGAATAGGAATGCTAGTGAGAAGTTACTACGCTAAGGTTGAGGTTGAGGAAGATTATTTTTTATCTTTTTATGTTTTTTTAGAAAATGAAAAGGTACGAATCTCGGGTATTGGATTTGGGGGGTTGGTATTTCTACCGATTACTCTACTATTATCTAATTATCTAAGCTAAGGTTGTGATAGTCTATGTCTAATTGATGTGTACTCGTATGATAGTTTAAAGATGTGTTTACTTAGGTTTTACTACTCCTTAATTATCTCCTATTGATGGTTGATTTGTCACGTCCTTATTCCTAGTTGCGTTGTGATTCTAAGGCTATAGGGCGTGCTTATTTCCCTAACTCTTTGAAATTACCAAAGGGTCTTGTTTACAAATCCTCTAGTGATTTATAGACGCCTACTCTACGGTTGTCCTTGAATACTTTATCCTACAATTACCTAGATAATTATATTCTAAAGTTCACAAAGAAATGTCAAGCATTAAGTACACAACGAATAATCTAGCGCACTCTAGATCATTAGTCAACTAAGATAAGTATCAACCAATCAATATTCAATAATTAAGTTTCATATTCCCTAAGCAAACACACAAATAAATTAGCCGGACATGGAGAACATGCAAGCATACACACAAATAATCAAAGACATAATTAAATTAATGAAGTAAATACTTATCTTGATGTATAATAGGGTTTAGAACCCTAAAATACTGCACAAGAAAGCCTTGGTTCGGTTTTAGGTTTTTACTCCAAAAGACTACCCACAAAAACTGAAAAATTCGGATTCTATATATAAGATTACATCTGCGACGGCGTCACCTTATGTTTCGTGACGCCGTCGTGTCGCCGTCATTAGGGTTTCGTCTTGGCCACGTAAACCTTGCGACGGCGTCACCTTATGACTGTGACGCCGTCCCCTTCAGCTCTGACGCCGTCTTGGCTGCATCTAGGCCGTCTGAGTAGCGACGGCCTATTCCTTTAGAACCTGACGTCGTCCCTTGAAAACATGCAATTTTTCTTCTGAGCCGTCGCAAAATTCCTTCCCGACGGCGTCGCAGATATGCAGTGACGCCGTCGCCTTATGTTTCAGCAGCTTTGAGTGTCTCGATTCTGACTTTGGCCATTTTCTTCGTATGTTCGCGCCTTTTCGTCCAAATAAGCATCATTCCAGCATTTTGCCTTCAAGAGACCTAAAAAGTGAAAAAGAACGATATTAAGCAATAACGGATACAAAAGTGATCGAATAAGGGCTTAAATGACCCCTCAAAAAGGTACCTTTTAAAACCTTATCAAATATCCCTACACTTGGTATTTGCTTGTCCTCAAGCAAATGTGCTTTTAGCCAATTAATTTATAAGTTAGGGGTCATGAAGCATCCATTCAAAACGGTCCACAACACATATAAGCCCCGCAAAAGTCATAACAAGCACGGAAATTACATACTAGCACCTCACATGGGGTGTTTGGATACTCACATCTCTCTCGGGTGTATATAAGAAATATAACAAATCGGAAATGGAAGATAAACACTCATTAACCGGTCCTAGTACATAGATTACCATAGGCTTGAGAATAGATCAAACCTCCATCGCTTTGGCGTAAGCACCTAGGAAAGACTATCAAAGAGGTCTTTAAAGGGTTGTAACGTTAGGCTTACGGTAGGGAAATAAGGGTTTGGTGGGATAGGCTATATATTGGTGGATAGTCAAAAATCTCTATGTTGCAAGTATACGAAGAATGACGTTGCTAAGCCAAGACTCGACACTCTAAAACTCTAGGCAACGAAAATAAACAAACATAATTTAAAAGATAGATGTAGGATGGTAGCCCGTATGGTTTTTTTTTTTTTTTTTTTTTTTTTTTTTTTTAATTTTTTTTTCGAATTTTTTTTTTTTTTTTTTTTTTTTTTTTTTTTTTTTTTTTTTTTGCATACACTTTTACTCTACCATCCTCTACGGTACATCAAAATGATAGGGATTTATAGACACATCCCTACACTTGAGTTTTTATTACTCTAACACTAATTTGACCCGAATTGAAAAGATCAAAACACTTGGAGTACATTATTATGCAAACAAAGGGAATTTGAGTTTAACGTTCTCTTTCCTATGTTTCATAAACTTTAACTTTTCCCATGAATCCCAATCATCCCAAAACTGTATACAAGGGATATGACTCGACTTAGCAACTCATGCAAGCAATCAGATAATTGAACTAAGGGTTTTGGGTGATAACATAAATTTGCACTAAAAGTGAGTGCAATAAAGGTAGGCTAAGGCGATTTGGGTGTATATTTGGGGGTGGGGTGTAAACAATGCTCTTCATTGATATTCCGGAAAAACCGAAACATCACGAGAACCGCGAAAAGGATAGGCTCTGAGGGGTTAACTAGGGGTATCGTGTACTAAAGATGAGTACAACGCAAAGGGTGTGGGGGAATTACTCAACCGATATGGAAGAAGTAATTATATTACAGGTATTAAACAAGGTTTATCCTAATGCCTCTTATCATTTAGTTATTCCTAACTACACAAGTGTAGCCTCACTTGCGATCTCGGAATGCATCACAAAACAAGTTCTAGAATCTAATATACTACCGGTTCACACTCTAAGCATTAAAGATGAATGCTTTAATTCCTACTAATCTAAGGGCGATCCTCACATTTTGGGGTGGAATTTAGGTGGTAAGGGTTTTTGTGCTAGTCATGCAACTTCCTATCCATGAGACGCTTTTGTTAAGACTAATGGCCCACTCTTATACGTCATGAAAAAATTTTAAATTTGGCTAAAATTACCCTAACCTACATTTTCTCATGGTTTATTACACAAATACACTTGGACAAAGCAAACAGTCAAGGATAAGCATAGTTTCAAAGTTCCCGTTTATTTTCCCTCCCTACACTTAAACTGAACATTGTCCCCAATGTTCCCCGAAAGTATCAAAGTTATGATAATAGAAGGTAATTAAAAACGAAAGAAACTAATACTCCCCTGATTAGCTCGGTAGGATCCGTAAAAAGTGGTGGTTAAATCTTTTCCAAGAAGAGTTTTTGCGTGAAAGGCTCCTTCCAAACTTGTGTAACTTCTTCTTGATAAACTAAACCTGCACACTAGAAGAAAACAAACGAAACCTTTGCGTAAAATCGGCGGTAATAATATACATAAGACTCGATTTAAACTAGGATATAATGCTTGTGGAATGGATGTTTACAGAATTTGTTTTGAAAGTTAAGATCTGGAAAATTCCAAAATTTTACAAGTAGCTCAGAAAACGAGAAAAAGTAAGCTGATGTTTTTATTCCTTCCTGACGCCGTCAGGTTGCAATCCTGACGCCGTCAGGTTATCCTGACAAAAACTGGTCTACGATTTTCTGGAAAAAATTCTGGAAAATTTACATCTTTAGAATCTGGAAAAACTTCTGCAAAAACATCCATTATGACTCGATACAAGCATTTGACTCGAACAAACAAACATATATATCTTTTAGTTAATTGTTATTCTCATGTTCACGTTTCTTATGAAAACGTGTGTAATCCTCCCTACACTTATCCTTTATGTAAAATACCTTTATATGTAATTAAGACGAGGTTAAAAACAAAATAAAGCATTTTTACAATTTCAAACATGAGGACAAACAATTAATAAAAGATATATGACACTAACAAGCAAACAATTAAGCATGGGTTGCCTCCCACGAAGCGCTTTTCTTTATTTAAGAGTCTTGTAGCTAGACTCGTAGTCCTACCCCTACGTACCGATATAAGTAAGTCTATCCTCAACAATGTCGTAGGGATCAAACTTATCATTCAAGTTCCTAGTAGTACGTTCGGTTAAATATGCCTTTTCAAACATCTCACCATCGGGATCATAGATTTGTATCCTAATGTGCCACCTTCCATTACCATCGCTAGGTGTTCTATTCCAATCCCACATGTGTTCGGATTTCTCAACTATCCATTTATTCATGACAAGATTAACGGGCAAGCATCCTAGGAACTCGGTCATCTTCCTAAATACTAAGGCGTCCTCGAACGGGTTCACTTCTATATCCCTAGCCAATTCTTGTTCTTGGAAAGTTGCTACACTAGCAAAGGCCTTATCAAGGTAAAAAGGTCTTTGGGGGCCTATGATGTTCTTCTCAATCCACGGTCCATATCGAGAAGGCTCTCTATCCAACCTAATCTCTTGTGGGATTTCCTCATCCTTGTAGTACGAATGCCTTTTGACATCGTAAACCGATCTAGCACTCCCCTCTCCTACCACTATTTTGGACATCTTACAATCGATGATGGCACTAGCGGTAGCTAAAAATCCTCTTCCAACTAGTAATGGGCATGTCGGGTCCTTATTCATGTCTAGCACATGAAAGTCGGCCAAAAGAGTCAACTCTCCTACATGTACTACCATGTCCTTTATTATTCCAACCGGACGTGCTATACTACCGTCCGCTAATCCTAAGATAGTTTCCGTTGGTTCAATTTTACCTAAGTTGAGGCTTCTATGAAGGGACAACGGAACGAGATTGATGCATGATCCCAAATCGGCTAAAGCATCGAGTGGCTTGGAAGTTCCAAGTCTACACGGAAGAGTGAATAGCCCGGGATCATCTAACTTCTTAGGTAAGTTGTTTCGCACAAAGGCGGACCCATGTTTCCCAAGCCTAAGTTCTAACTCATATTTTTCTTTTAAAGCATTATAATAAGGTGCATGAGCTAAGACTTCAAGAATTGGTTTCTCTTGATAGAGTTCCTTGTACTCCTCCTCTAAACTAGGTTTGGATTCTTGGCTAACGGGTTTCTCAGGAGTAGGCTTTACCAAAGGTGCCGGGCCTTGGTATTTCTTGGATGACTTGGAACCCTTTTTGATAGCATTTACCGAATGAACCGTTGGGTGAGAGGGGCATGAATGTGTGTTCTCCCATGATGAACTAGAACATGAAGTCGATGCAATCGAATTCACTTTTGGGTTCTTTATGGTATCACTTGGGAGTGCTCCAATTTCCCGCTCATTGAAGGCTTTTAAGAGGGCATCAAGCTTGGTTGTCATCTCGCTCTGTTTTTGCTTAAACTCGGCTTCAAGCTTATTCAATCGAGTTTCTTGGGATGACAAAAATCTAGATGCAATTGCTTCAATATTAGTGGGGTTGATTGGTGCGAAACCGTCAAGTTTTCTCACGCGAGCTGATCACTTGTGAATGATCAGCCGTAAGGAACTTAAAACAGCTCACACACCAACTCAATGAAGATCAGGAGAGTATAGTGTTTCCCCAGGTCGTTAAGTCCCAACGAGCTGTGCGAGAATAGTCAAACGTGTAGTGATCGAGAGATTTGAACGGGAAAAGATTGTGGTGATTATTATAACTACAGGAAAAAGCCAACAGATAAAAACGGCTTAAATGCAAATTAAAGAAAGTTTAAAAAGATAAAATCTATTAAATAAACGCTATCACTATATTTAAAATGATGAACGTTTAAAACCTAAAACTTACGTTTTAAAACAAAATTACGTAAACGTACAAATAAAAACGTGAAACTTATACAATATAAATCCTAAAAATATGAAAAATACATTTTTACAATCCTAATGATATAAGAAAATTTATAGAAAAGGAAAATTATTTTTATAACTATTTAATTAATTATTATTAATTAAAAACTATTTTAACTATTTAATAATTACCTAAAATACAAAAAATTAGGAAATAAAGCTAGAAAAATAAAATTAAGACTTATAAAAGTCTAAAATATCAAACTAGAATTTTCAAAACTATTTTTGTAATTTTCTGATTATTTTTCTATTTTCTATGAATTTTAAACTATTTAAAACTAATTAAATTATTTAAAAATACAAATTTAACTAAGAAAAATATGGAAAAATACTTTTTTGGGTTTTTATATTTATCTTAACTTAATAAAAATGAAAAATTATTTTTTTGAAGCTTTTTCTAATTTTTTGTATTAAAAGCTATTTAAAAATACTTAAAAACTAATTTAAATTGAGAAAAATAGCAAAACTACTTAGAAAAATCTGAAAATTTCAGGAAAAGTCTAAAATGATAATAGGAAGCTAGGAAAATTAGAAAAACAGGTGCATGTGTGGAGGAATAAGCAAATGCTATGGAAAGTGCTTAAAAATAAGCACTTTGATAAGCTAATATCACACCAAAAGGTACCAAACTGATATGGAAGCTATAATAAGCTAAAAGAGCTAAAATGGAATAAGAATCAACAAGCCTAACCTTCTGATAAGCAATTGCAACAGGTTTGGTGATTTGAGATATAAGCTAAAAAACAGTAAAGGGGTAGTATGTTTGAGCTTATGCATAAGCCACACAAGAAGCTAATATGGAAAACTACAAATTGGGACATGAAGAGGACCTGGCTAAGATTGTTTAAACCAAAAATTAGACCTAGTGAAGCTCAAATGAGCAGGATGCAACCCTTGCAATAAATGTCTAAAACCTGTGCAGGCCCTGTGCTCTGCACAGGGCACTTAGACCTGTTTTGACAAGCCTTTTTGAGGATTAAGGAATATTTACAAAATTTGGCAAAAATAACCATAATAAAATAGACCAGAAGCAATTTCTAAATCAACAAGTTTCATAGAAATTGGCTCAGAAATGAGCTTGTGAAAATTCGTCCTATTTGGCTCAAAACTGCCATTTGCACCTTTTGACTTTTTTAGTAAAACTGAAAAGTTGACTTTTGCTAACTTTGAGCTAGCTTTCTTAACTGCAAATGATGTAATTTGATGAAATGAGGCTAGAGCAAGCTTTATCTATGATGTCTAAACACAAAATGAGTTTATGATTCTTCAAAGATCCAACAGTAAGCTGATAAGATGGTTTAAAGAAAATTTTGACTTCTACTAATTGGATGAGCAAATAAGTGACTTCAAATGATCCTAAATGTACTATACAAGATTGTAATGCAGTAGCTTACCAACGAACCAACCTACAAAGGCAATTTAACACTTGTTCCAAACACACCTATTGCAACTGTTATGCAATTAAAATTAACACAGACACTGAACTAGCATGCAATGAAGATCAAACTAAGTTCTCATGACCATATTACAACTTTGTAAACACACTTAAATCATTGGTGACTGCAGATACATGAACAAGCATACATTACAAAATGACTTGAAAATTGAAAATAGGTAGACTTACTCATATGAACCCAACTGGTGTGCAGATTAAAACCAACCCAACATCAATATACTACTAATCTATTTTAACCTATCCACCACTGTATCAACCCAATTTCATCACCATTTCCACTCTAGACCAGTTCTTTGACTTCTGTTGACCATGAAGCAAAGTTTATTGAAACTGACTTTTGAGCTTTCAAAAAGACTTTAAATAGCTTATATAAGCTTAGTTAAGTTTAGAAATAAGCTTCTAAGAGCTTGTGCATAAGACTAGTAGACTGAAATTTGCACAGTTAACTTAAAGTTTGAAAATCATAACAGAACTTGGAATTGCTTAATCAAAACACATTACACTGAAGGTTTAACTTAGATATGGTTCACAGGAACTTGAAATTACATTATCTAGATATAAACTACAACATTTAAAAAAAACGACATTAAGGTAAAAACTATCAAACTAACTACTCCTGTTTCCTCAATCTTCTTCCCCTTTTATACTTCAATCTGAGTCCACGTGTCCTTATGAGAGAATCCCACCACTTTCCAGGGCAATTGGGTCACTTTAGTGGATTTTGGCCACTTTTATCATTTTGGCGGGAAATGGTTAAATTTGACTTATAGGGCTTTCTGACTTTACAGCTAGGGGGGGTGGGTTTGTAATGATGAGGTGAGTGATTTTGAGGAGATAAGGTGATGGGTGAAAGTGATTTGGTAAGGTGTTGCAGGGTGTACAGGCAAGTGGAGAGGGGAAGACTTGGTGGGAGGGAAACCTCTGGTTATCTGTTTGACTTGGTGGTTTGACCAGGGGGTCAAAAAGAGAGAAAGGGTCAAAAGGCAGGGGTCACATAGCTTTGGCAGGGGTCCATTTGAGTTATGACAAGTCAAATAGGTGTAAAGGTATTAATAAAGACAAGGACTAGTGTTGTCATTTCAGAAATTGCAAGGACCTATTCTGCCAAAACTGAAAAGTTGTTCCAAGGACTAAAATTGACAATCTCACAAAGTATAAGGACCAAAATTGCCATTTTCACATTTTCCAGGGACTAATTCTGCCAATTTTGAAAGTTCAGGGACCTTTTCTGCCATTTTACAAAAGATTTATTCAAGGACCATTTTTGACAAATTAGAATATTTCAGGGACCTTGAATAACATTTCTCTTTATTTAGATTTACCAGGGACTGTTTTTGACAACTTTTGAAACTTGGGGGACTAAAACTGTCAATTATGCAAATTTGATACGTTTTTCACCAGATTTTGATATTTTTGCATTTAAAACACATAAAACACTTATTTGTGATATTTTTATCATTTTGATGCGTTTCTGAGTGTTTTCAGATGTTTTTGCAGTTTAAACAGTACAAAAATGATGAGTATTTAGACACTCATCAATCCCCCACACTAAGATATTGCTAGTCCCTAGCAATGTTTTGAGAAAAATTAATGGATTTTATCTCTTTACCAAAAGCCATTACTTCTGGAGTAGCCAAATGTTTCAGTTCAAGTAAGAACCATGGTACACTGATAACCATGTGATTTTGAGCAAACCACCAGCTTTCAACGGATTTGATTTTGTCTTTACCAGAAGCCGTACCCTTCTGGACTAGCCAACTCTTAGATAAATTATCAATATTATCTTTGGTGAGCTGATTACCAATTATGGTTTTTCCACTGCCTTTACCACAAGCCATAAACTTGCGGGCTAGCCAACTCTTCATTTTTAAGGATATGGTGAGCTGAATACCATACAATTTTGGGCAAATTGTAAGCCGTCAACGGATTTGAGATATCTTTACCAAGAGCCGTTTGCTCCTGGATTAGCCAATCCTTATGTGGGTTAGACATGGTGGACTGATTACCATTTGTTGTGTTTAGTACATAGTACTTCCACTAAAAAAAAATTTTAAAATTTTGCCATTTTGGGGGAAAAAGGGACTAAAAGGGTACATTTATGATCAAAATTCGCCAGAATTCCCCCCCCACACTTAGAAATGAATATTGTCCTCAATATTCAAAGTACCGGCTGTAATGCCGAAACTTAGAACGTAAAAAGATAATAAACCTAGCTAAGTGTGGAAACACAACAATTATTTTCTTTTTTAGTATTTACAATTTTCATTCATTTTTTAGATCTATATACAACATGTGGGGTATCACCCCCACACTAGGGTGTTACACACGGGTGAAAACCCATGTTAAGCTACTGTTTTTGATTACCGAGTCGCTAGCTTGACTCGACCCCGAATTAATTTGTTCATGGGGAAGTAAGTGGAAGAGACAATCTCCATCGGACTTTCATTCAAGATGTTTGGATAAACATTGAAGTACGTGAAAGTTCCACACCGATGAGATATACAGACAGACCCGGCTCACAAATGGTACATGGAAATGCCTGGGTCAAAGATAATGTCTTCATTCCCGAAGGAGTGAAGAACAGGAGAAGCCACGGGATAGGTGAAGAAGAGAAAGAAAATCATGATAAACATCATGACTAACTCATCATCTTCATCCATAGGAGGATCCATAATTTCAGGATTATGAATCTCATCATTTAAGCTTATGTGATCAAGACAAATCTCGGGTGTGTCATGATCAAATTGGGAGTTATCATACTCCGGAGGAGATATGATATGAGTGAGTTCACCGGCGAACTCCTCGTGAAGAGAATCAATCACAAGATGTAAATCTGTGAGTTCTTGTTCCACTGTAGATTCATCACTATCCTCAATCTGAGTATCAAAGAGTGGATTCTCAGAAATTAAAGTGAATTCAGAATCGAATTCAAATAGAGGATTAGTGAAAGTAGTTTTGAATGTTTCAGGAACAAAGTGATTAACATTCTCAATTGGACTGTCGGGATAAGAAGTGAGTGAACGATCATTATTAAGGAGACTTTGAGTCTCTCCCAGATCAACTTTGAAATCAGAAAGATTATCACTACTTTCTGATGAAAGTGGATTGGTGTGAGTGAGCTCATCGGTGAACTCCTCAAGATGATGATCAGCATCAGACTGAGGAAGTGATGCCTCAACGTACTCGATGTCTCCATATGAAGCACAATCTTCACTAAGATCAGAGAAAGTCTCAAGATGATCATTTGAACACTCAAGAGGGAAAGGGATATCACACAGATGATCAGAAATTCCCTGTGACTCTCTCGGGATTGGGATAAGGTCCTCAACACTAGACGATTCCATTTCTGGAATAGTGCTAAGAAGCTCATCCCCCATGTTTAGAGAGTGAGTGGGAATATCAGGTGTGATAACAACAGGCTGAGGGAGATTAGATGGACTAGCATACATATGTTTTATACTTTCCATTTGTTCTTCTGCTAGTAATTCCATCATAGTCTTTTCTCCCTGATTCTTCATGGAAGGGGTTTCAACTGATGAACTTGATGAACTGTTATAAAATTGTAGGATATCAAGGATATCTTCATCATCATCGTCATCAGGAATGAAACGGAATCGAGAGCTAGATTTGGCGGCTTTTTCTTTTGCAATTAATTCCCTAACAGATTTTTCAAACGCAATCTGGGAATCTAATTTAGCAGCCCGCTCTTCGGCTAACAAAACTTCCATGGATTTTTCATTTGGATTATCTTGGGAGTGTTTAGATTCCTTCAAATCTTTCACTAAATCCAAAAGATTAAGGAGAAGATTTTGAGGAAGTGGCTCAGGCTGAGGTGGTGCCTGATTTACTTGGTATTGTGGAGGTTGGTCATGATACGAAGAGTCGTAATTGTTACAAGGAAATGGACTCCTTGTTTGACAATCAGAGCTAGAGTGAGGACCTCCACAATATTCACAACAGTAAAACTGATGTGGCTGTGAGTCATATGTGTTGTAGTCATAATTGTTATCAGGAACCTGCTCATAGACAAGCGTGTTTCCCGATTGACAATCAGAACTGTAGTGTGAACCACCACAGTACTCACAACAGTAAAACTGCTGAGTCTCACAGTGTGGTAGCTGATGGAACGAATCAGTTGTGTTATGGTAGGAATAGGGATCCTGGTTATAGACAGACCCGTTTCCTGATTCCACCATGCTACAACTGGGGCAATTGCCACCATTATAAGGACCACCACACCATTGACATCCAAGAGGGTGAGGATAAGACATAGAAAGAATCAAAGGTTTACAGAGGGTAAGAAATGAAGAATCAAAAGGGTAAGAGGGTAAAGAGGAATATTTTTGGTATTTTTGAAAAACATGATGTAAAAACTAAGAATGAAAATCTTTTTGGGTTTTTTTGATTTTATAAAAGAAAATATAAACCTATAGATGGTATAAACAAGGAGTGATGTCAAATCACTAATCTGCTAAACGTAAGACTATTAGCACTGCTCCCCGGCAGCGGCGCCAAAATTTGATTGGTGCGAAACCGTCAAGTTTTCTCACGCGAGCTGATCACTTGTGAATGATCAGCCGTAAGGAACTTAAAACAGCTCACACACCAACTCAATGAAGATCAGGAGAGTATAGTGTTTCCCCAGGTCGTTAAGTCCCAACGAGCTGTGCGAGAATAGTCAAACGTGTAGTGATCGAGAGATTTGAACGGGAAAAGATTGTGGTGATTATTATAACTACAGGAAAAAGCCAACAGATAAAAACGGCTTAAATGCAAATTAAAGAAAGTTTAAAAAGATAAAATCTATTAAATAAACGCTATCACTATATTTAAAATGATGAACGTTTAAAACCTAAAACTTACGTTTTAAAACAAAATTACGTAAACGTACAAATAAAAACGTGAAACTTATACAATATAAATCCTAAAAATATGAAAAATACATTTTTACAATCCTAATGATATAAGAAAATTTATAGAAAAGGAAAATTATTTTTATAACTATTTAATTAATTATTATTAATTAAAAACTATTTTAACTATTTAATAATTACCTAAAATACAAAAAATTAGGAAATAAAGCTAGAAAAATAAAATTAAGACTTATAAAAGTCTAAAATATCAAACTAGAATTTTCAAAACTATTTTTGTAATTTTCTGATTATTTTTCTATTTTCTATGAATTTTAAACTATTTAAAACTAATTAAATTATTTAAAAATACAAATTTAACTAAGAAAAATATGGAAAAATACTTTTTTGGGTTTTTATATTTATCTTAACTTAATAAAAATGAAAAATTATTTTTTTGAAGCTTTTTCTAATTTTTTGTATTAAAAGCTATTTAAAAATACTTAAAAACTAATTTAAATTGAGAAAAATAGCAAAACTACTTAGAAAAATCTGAAAATTTCAGGAAAAGTCTAAAATGATAATAGGAAGCTAGGAAAATTAGAAAAACAGGTGCATGTGTGGAGGAATAAGCAAATGCTATGGAAAGTGCTTAAAAATAAGCACTTTGATAAGCTAATATCACACCAAAAGGTACCAAACTGATATGGAAGCTATAATAAGCTAAAAGAGCTAAAATGGAATAAGAATCAACAAGCCTAACCTTCTGATAAGCAATTGCAACAGGTTTGGTGATTTGAGATATAAGCTAAAAAACAGTAAAGGGGTAGTATGTTTGAGCTTATGCATAAGCCACACAAGAAGCTAATATGGAAAACTACAAATTGGGACATGAAGAGGACCTGGCTAAGATTGTTTAAACCAAAAATTAGACCTAGTGAAGCTCAAATGAGCAGGATGCAACCCTTGCAATAAATGTCTAAAACCTGTGCAGGCCCTGTGCTCTGCACAGGGCACTTAGACCTGTTTTGACAAGCCTTTTTGAGGATTAAGGAATATTTACAAAATTTGGCAAAAATAACCATAATAAAATAGACCAGAAGCAATTTCTAAATCAACAAGTTTCATAGAAATTGGCTCAGAAATGAGCTTGTGAAAATTCGTCCTATTTGGCTCAAAACTGCCATTTGCACCTTTTGACTTTTTTAGTAAAACTGAAAAGTTGACTTTTGCTAACTTTGAGCTAGCTTTCTTAACTGCAAATGATGTAATTTGATGAAATGAGGCTAGAGCAAGCTTTATCTATGATGTCTAAACACAAAATGAGTTTATGATTCTTCAAAGATCCAACAGTAAGCTGATAAGATGGTTTAAAGAAAATTTTGACTTCTACTAATTGGATGAGCAAATAAGTGACTTCAAATGATCCTAAATGTACTATACAAGATTGTAATGCAGTAGCTTACCAACGAACCAACCTACAAAGGCAATTTAACACTTGTTCCAAACACACCTATTGCAACTGTTATGCAATTAAAATTAACACAGACACTGAACTAGCATGCAATGAAGATCAAACTAAGTTCTCATGACCATATTACAACTTTGTAAACACACTTAAATCATTGGTGACTGCAGATACATGAACAAGCATACATTACAAAATGACTTGAAAATTGAAAATAGGTAGACTTACTCATATGAACCCAACTGGTGTGCAGATTAAAACCAACCCAACATCAATATACTACTAATCTATTTTAACCTATCCACCACTGTATCAACCCAATTTCATCACCATTTCCACTCTAGACCAGTTCTTTGACTTCTGTTGACCATGAAGCAAAGTTTATTGAAACTGACTTTTGAGCTTTCAAAAAGACTTTAAATAGCTTATATAAGCTTAGTTAAGTTTAGAAATAAGCTTCTAAGAGCTTGTGCATAAGACTAGTAGACTGAAATTTGCACAGTTAACTTAAAGTTTGAAAATCATAACAGAACTTGGAATTGCTTAATCAAAACACATTACACTGAAGGTTTAACTTAGATATGGTTCACAGGAACTTGAAATTACATTATCTAGATATAAACTACAACATTTAAAAAAAACGACATTAAGGTAAAAACTATCAAACTAACTACTCCTGTTTCCTCAATCTTCTTCCCCTTTTATACTTCAATCTGAGTCCACGTGTCCTTATGAGAGAATCCCACCACTTTCCAGGGCAATTGGGTCACTTTAGTGGATTTTGGCCACTTTTATCATTTTGGCGGGAAATGGTTAAATTTGACTTATAGGGCTTTCTGACTTTACAGCTAGGGGGGGTGGGTTTGTAATGATGAGGTGAGTGATTTTGAGGAGATAAGGTGATGGGTGAAAGTGATTTGGTAAGGTGTTGCAGGGTGTACAGGCAAGTGGAGAGGGGAAGACTTGGTGGGAGGGAAACCTCTGGTTATCTGTTTGACTTGGTGGTTTGACCAGGGGGTCAAAAAGAGAGAAAGGGTCAAAAGGCAGGGGTCACATAGCTTTGGCAGGGGTCCATTTGAGTTATGACAAGTCAAATAGGTGTAAAGGTATTAATAAAGACAAGGACTAGTGTTGTCATTTCAGAAATTGCAAGGACCTATTCTGCCAAAACTGAAAAGTTGTTCCAAGGACTAAAATTGAAAATCTCACAAAGTATAAGGACCAAAATTGCCATTTTCACATTTTCCAGGGACTAATTCTGCCAATTTTGAAAGTTCAGGGACCTTTTCTGCCATTTTACAAAAGATTTATTCAAGGACCATTTTTGACAAATTAGAATATTTCAGGGACCTTGAATAACATTTCTCTTTATTTAGATTTACCAGGGACTGTTTTTGACAACTTTTGAAACTTGGGGGACTAAAACTGTCAATTATGCAAATTTGATACGTTTTTCACCAGATTTTGATATTTTTGCATTTAAAACACATAAAACACTTATTTGTGATATTTTTATCATTTTGATGCGTTTCTGAGTGTTTTCAGATGTTTTTGCAGTTTAAACAGTACAAAAATGATGAGTATTTAGACACTCATCAGGGGTTCCCGGTATTAGAAGAATTGAATCTGTTAGGCGAACTAGATGAGCTTTGGGGTGTGCTTGAGTTTTGGTTCCACTTAAGATTAGGGTGATTTCTCCATGAGGGGTTGTATGAGTTTCCTAAGTTGTTTTGTTCGGGTTTGAAAGTGTACCACTTATCTCCCGCTCCGTCGGTACGTATGGAGGCGTAGTCCGCAAAAGCTTGTTCGGAGAGCCTTGAGCAATCACGAGTGTCATGGGGACCACTGCATAACTCACAAGGTAGAGTGATTTGATTCACTTGTCGTGAAGACTTAGGATTTTTGTAGGAACTCATGAGGAATTTGACTTGATCTTCAAGTTCAATCATCCTACGGTCGGGAGGAGGCAAGGAGATTGCCTTGACGGTTTTGGGAAGTTCACGGGGGTCATCCCAACTTTCGTTGTCATAGAGGGCAAGGTCCTCTATTATTTCCCATGATTCTTCCGCGGTGAAATCACTAAGTTTTCCACCGGCCGCTTGGTCAATGGATCGCTTAGTGGGAAAGTTGACATGATCATAAAAGATTTGGACTTGGAGCCAAAGATCAATGCCATGATGAGGGACTTTATGAAGTAAGTCCTTGAATCGGGTTCATGCTTCGTAGAGAGATTCACCTTGACGTTGTTGGAACATCAAGATGTCATTCCTAAGCTTAGTGGTTCTCCCCGGTGGGAAAAATTGAGCAAGGAAGCGAGAAGTAAGATCATCCCAACTTGAGATGGAGCCGGCGGGAAGTCGCTCAAGCCAATTACTAGCTTGGTCCCGTAGAGAGAATTGGAAGAGACGCAAGCGCGTGGTCTCCCGAGTAGTAGCATCAAGGTCAATGGAATCGACAATTTTTAGGAAATCCCTCAGATGCTGATTTGGATCTTCGGAACGAAGTCCATGGAATGCACATCCGTTTTGCACCAACCGGATGGTGTCGGATCGTAGGGCCATAGTTCGGGCTTGGTCAGGAAGCTCAATGGTGTTTCTATAGCTTAGGTGGCTTGGTCTTGAGTATTCACCAAGAGTACGGCCTCTTGGCGGGTCGTTTGGTGGTGGGTTGATGAGTGGTGGTTGGTTGTCACCTTCCATGGTGAAAAGTGATGGGGTTACGAACAAAGGTTACTAAGAAGGGGGATAGACTAAGAGAAGGCTAAAAATGAGAAAAAATTTACTTGATAGGAATCAAGCAAGGAAACCTAAACGAGGTGGACTACTAACTAGCTATTCTATTCCCCGGCAGCGGCGCCAAAAACTTGATAACGCTACACGCGTCGTTCGGGGTCAAGGAAACTTCCTTTTCTTCGAGCAAGTTTTATAACACCCTAGGCAGTGAACCTAATCGTTGTAGTGTAGTAATTAGGGTAAGCCACGGGTATTGATATCGTTCTCTAGGGGAATAGGAATGCTAGTGAGAAGTTACTACGCTAAGGTTGAGGTTGAGGAAGATTATTTTTTATCTTTTTATGTTTTTTTAGAAAATGAAAAGGTACGAATCTCGGGTATTGGATTTGGGGGGTTGGTATTTCTACCGATTACTCTACTATTATCTAATTATCTAAGCTAAGGTTGTGATAGTCTATGTCTAATTGATGTGTACTCGTATGATAGTTTAAAGATGTGTTTACTTAGGTTTTACTACTCCTTAATTATCTCCTATTGATGGTTGATTTGTCACGTCCTTATTCCTAGTTGCATTGTGATTCTAAGGCTATAGGGCGTGCTTATTTCCCTAACTCTTTGAAATTACCAAAGGGTCTTGTTTACAAATCCTCTAGTGATTTATAGACGCCTACTCTACGGTTGTCCTTGAATACTTTATCCTACAATTACCTAGATAATTATATTCTAAAGTTCACAAAGAAATGTCAAGCATTAAGTACACAACGAATAATCTAGCGCACTCTAGATCATTAGTCAACTAAGATAAGTATCAACCAATCAATATTCAATAATTAAGTTTCATATTCCCTAAGCAAACACACAAATAAATTAGCCGGACATGGAGAACATGCAAGCATACACACAAATAATCAAAGACATAATTAAATTAATGAAGTAAATACTTATCTTGATGTATAATAGGGTTTAGAACCCTAAAATACTGCACAAGAAAGCCTTGGTTCGGTTTTAGGTTTTTACTCCAAAAGACTACCCACAAAAACTGAAAAATTCGGATTCTATATATAAGATTACATCTGCGACGGCGTCACCTTATGTTTCGTGACGCCGTCGTGTCGCCGTCATTAGGGTTTCGTCTTGGCCACGTAAACCTTGCGACGGCGTCACCTTATGACTGTGACGCCGTCCCCTTCAGCTCTGACGCCGTCTTGGCTGCATCTAGGCCGTCTGAGTAGCGACGGCCTATTCCTTTAGAACCTGACGTCGTCCCTTGAAAACATGCAATTTTTCTTCTGAGCCGTCGCAAAATTCCTTCCCGACGGCGTCGCAGATATGCAGTGACGCCGTCGCCTTATGTTTCAGCAGCTTTGAGTGTCTCGATTCTGACTTTGGCCATTTTCTTCGTATGTTCGCGCCTTTTCGTCCAAATAAGCATCATTCCAGCATTTTGCCTTCAAGAGACCTAAAAAGTGAAAAGGAACGATATTAAGCAATAACGGATACAAAAGTGATCGAATAAGGGCTTAAATGACCCCTCAAAAAGGTACCTTTTAAAACCTTATCAATAAACAACTATGTCACTTCGGAATCTAAGTATGTCATTGACATTATGTGGGTTTTGTTTACTGTCGAGATAGGGACCGGATTGAGTAGCACTCAACCATTGTAGTTCTATCGTGTTAAGTTAACATGATTGGTCTCGACCCCATCACCATCATACTCGGCTTGTAAGCCTTTGTCTTAACTTCACCTTGTAATATTTATGCCGTGTGTAATCAAGAATTTGTCAATGCTAAAATGAAAGTATGGATGTCTTGCTTTAAAATTCGTTTCTGTCGAGAAGCCGGAACCAAAGATTTTGAAAGTTACTCATTTGTAAAGTCTACTAGTAAACATGGTCTTGAAACTGGAAATTGATCTTGAACGTGGCACTTGGCTTAGTAAGTCAAGCATCTCGTAACAAGTTTATCTTGTGACAATTGGTCATATACTTGTCGTTATCCTTGGTGCTAAGTTGTTTGGCTCGAGTGTGAACCCATTTCGAGACCCATGGCACCCATCAGTCGAGCATGTAAACAAATAACTAGGAAATTTAGTTTCACAAAATTCTTGATATCTTAGTTTAGATAGGTGTTCATCTTGATGTGAAACTAGTTTTATGTCCTCCTTTTGTTGGCCTAATCCTCATTCGTGATGTTATAGTCAAGATGTGTTCGAGCACATTAGTCGTGACCCGACTGTAACTCCGAGATGATGGCAGTTTTACTCAAACTCTCTACCTCTCAAATACATCTTGACTACATTTCCTTTACTTTTTTTCTTCCTGCGTTAATCATTTCCTCAAGTCCAATGCAAGTGTACCTTTTGACTAGATTAGTAGCAAGAGCTGATGGGCCACAGCCCATTTTACCTCAAGGATACTTGAACTCCTATTGGGCCAAACCCCATTCGTGTACCCATGTCGCTGGGCCACAGCCCACCTGCGGTTTTGTATGTTTGGTTAAGTAAATAAAACGTGTCATGTATACCGGAATAAATTATAAAGCTAAACTCATTTGTCACGTATTTGGAGATTTCGACCTTGGTTATGTACACTTATATCGACAAGTAAAACAAGAGTAAAGGCATACAAACAATTAATCAAGTGTCTAAAAATGTGGGTCATATAATAAGGTTTACATAACGGATTTAACGACAATGTGTAAACGAATGTATGTCAAGTGGACGGTCCATCGAAACTATATATATTAAGAACAAGTTTGTTAAATAAATAAGATACCACTATATTATTTTCTAGTCCATTAAAAATTGTTGACTTTAAATGTAACTTGAGCATTTTCCTAAATACAATTAGAAAACAAATTATAATTTTGACAACACCCTTTTGTGTCAACTTAAATAAGTATATATACATTTATATACTTACTAATGGAACATTTTAATTATTTGTTTTAAATCGAACTTTGGATTTTAAAACCATACTAATGTCAATATGAAAAGAGTATATATACAATCATATACTTACTAGTAAACCCCTTAAATTATTTTACAAACTAAAGGTTGATTTTAAAACCATTATATAAGAATAATATTAATTGCACCATTTTAAGTAAGCAATACTTAAAAACGATGAACTAAAATATTGCCCTCCTTATCTAGGTCGCGTGTCGGTGCCGTTTCACAACAATCATTAATCCCACATTTCGGATTTGCACATTTGCTAAGGTGAGTTTCATAGCCCCACTTTTACTTGATAAATTGTTTTATACTTTTTGGGGTGAGAAATATGCAAAACCTTTTATGGACCGAAACTATTACATGATTTCTATTACGTGGTTTAGCCTAAGCCCTTATGTCCCTAGAGAATGCCCTTTTTCATGAACCGTCAATTCCCCATTGGGAAACGCGAATGTTATAAATAGATCTATTGAGGGTGACTCCTCCATTCGGTTGGCCATGCTTAGGCCAAGGCGAAACGTATACCATGTCGGAACCAAGTGTTGAGGGACAAAACACTTGCTATGGGCCCCTATATTGTATGACATCTTTTAGCATACAGAAACTGTCGTAGTATCGGTTGCATGAACTTAGAGCTAACGTAATAGACATTCATCCATATATCATTATATTCGTTTTAATGATTATATGACTTTGCTTATGGTCCAAGCTTACTATTTTAACTTAAACCTATGAACTCACCAGCTTTTAGCTGACCTTTTAGCATATTTTCTCAGGTGTTTAAGTGATGTTCATGAAGGCAAGGCAAGAAGCGGATGTATGGTCGTAGTAGTATTAAAGAAGTGTTTTTACACAAAAATGATGTTTTTACATTGGGACCACTAAATCTAATGGGATGTACCCATTTATTTAAATTATGTTGTAAGACAGTGTTTTAAAACTATTTTATGAAATCAAACGGAGTATGTATTCCGTTCTTTATTACTTGTGTTATGATTCACCAATTCCGTAACGCTCCCGAATAACACGTATGCTTCCGCTAAACAAATTTGGGGGTGTTACATATGAGTGAAGTGATTTTTTGATGAGTGAGTGATAAAGGAAGTGAAAGGGGAAAATGCTGAAATAACATAGCGAGACACCTTTTTTAGGTTTTAGATTGAGCTATCATACCTAATGCTCTAATGCTTTTGCTTTCGACTTAGAGGGTCACACTAATATTTTTAGCAATTTTCATGATTAAATGGAGAACCAAAAGATATATTGTAATAGTTATACAAATAACGAGATTGGGTTGAGATTTATGTTTGTTGATTGGCTTTTCTTCATAAACATTCGGAATTGCATATATGTTCTTTAAAAAGCTTAAAATTGTGTATATATTCAACTTAAATTTATAATTGTATATATATATATATATATATATATATATATATATATATATATATATATATATATATATATATATATATATATATATATATATATATATATATCGTTTCAAAAGTTCAAAAATTATATTCAACTTAAACTTATAATTACATATATATCATTCATAAACTATATAATATGTCATATATATCCATATAACTATTTAATATAAATTTACAATTCTAAAATACATGACAACTCTAATTATTAAAAGAAACTATTTTTTAAAATAATATTTCTTTATTTACAAACTTGTTGGTAGTAATATACCCTTTCATGTATCCGTGTTATATATGAGATACGATGACTTTTTTGTGAGGTTAACTATTGTCTTGATATGTTGGTTTTGGTCATATTGTTCATTTTGAAGTTTGTGACATCGTACCTTCGAAATAAATGTTGTTTTTGCTATTTATAAAATTACAATTATCATAATTTTAGAGTTTAAAATTATATTAAATAATTATTTTGATATATATGCATAATTAAAGGTTTATAAAGGATGTATATGCAATTACAAAGGTTTAAAACGATATATATGCAATTACAAAAGTTTGAAAAATGATATATATGCACTTTTTTAGCTTTTGAAAGGATATTATACAATTATAAATTTAATTTAAATATATACATAATTTTAAGCTTTTAAAATGACATATACGCATTTTCCCCTAAACAATTGAACAACATTAAGAGTATAAGATAAGCACATATGTAACTAGTTACTTATATTGTTGGATTACATAAAACACGTGTTATTATAATAAAATGTATGGAAAAGCAACCAAACATATTGCAACCTTATTACAAAATAACAAGTTTGATATGCTAAAATGTGTAATTATTAATTAAAAAGGTTTATTTACAAAAACGGTAAAAATTTGAAAGTACATTTCTATTTAAGAGTCACAAGATTATGCAAAATTGGGAGAAAAACACATTTGCTAAAAAATCTAAAAAGTCATCTATTGTCCAACACATGTCTGCTCACATGGCGTCTAATTGGTGTTCGATTCTGAGGGAGCTACATCTACTAAAAGAGAAAGGTTTTGATTTTTTGTCCCATTGTCATAAGCGTATAGGGGATGGAAATAATACTCGGTTTTGGTTAGATATTTGGAAGGGTGATAGACCTCTTAAGGAAGTTTTTCAGCGTATGTTTGCGCTTGAGTTGGACAAAGAGATCTTGGTGGCTGAGAAAGTGGCTACGTCTATTGATCACTCTTTTCATAGACCTATTCTAGGTGGTGTTGAACAACAGCAGCGTACAGACTTGGCTCTGCTTATGGATTATGTGTCTCTCTCGTTGTCTCAGGATCGATGGGTGTGCGATTTATCTGGTGATGGGGAATTTCGAGTCAAAGAAATTTGGAACTATATCGATGATATCTTTCTCCCTGTGCATCCCGAACCTACAAAATGGGTCAAGTATATTCCCATTAAAGTAAACGTTTTTGCCTGGCGAGCTCGTCGTGATTGTTTACCAACTAGGGTTTAGTTGATTCGAAGAGGTGTCACTTTGGAGTCGACTAACTACCCTCTTTATCAGTCATGCGAGGAGGATATTCATCATGTTCTTTTTTGATGTGATGTGGCTCGGTCTGTTTGCGTCGCGTGTGCCGTTGGTGGGATCTAGATTGGCAGGCATGGTCTTCATTTTCGGATTGGAATTCATGGTTTTCTGCTATTCGGCTTTCCTCCAAAGTGAAGTGTCTGTTAGAAGGCGTCTTCTGTGTTGCTTGGTGGTCCATATGGTTGTTGCGGAATCGTACTATATTTGATGATACTCCTCCTTCTAGTTCGGCGATTTTTGATGATATAGTGTCTTTCTCTTTTAAGCGGTGTAACAAATTGTTTTCATAGGAGGCTTGGCTTAAAAACTCCCATCTTATTTCTTTGTAATCTCTTTTCTAGCTTCTTGCTAGTTTTATAAATTTCGCCGTTAAAAAAAAATGTCCAACATATGTCTTTCTCTTTTCTTCCCTCAATTTCACGTTACTCATTTTGTTCTCTTCCAGAACTTCTTCGAAGCTCTAGCCTAATTTTAGTTTTAAACCATTCAAAATCACAAAATTAAGCTTCCATTTCTATTCAAGTTCCTCTAGTTGGTGAACCTTTGATTAAGGTTTCGTTGAATTAAAGTCAAAACGAAATTACTATGCCAATTATTGATTAACAAACACATAAATTAACATCAATTTCTTTTTTTATTATTATTTATTATTTTTTTATTTTATTTTTTTTGCTTTTCTTTAAAATTTTGAAACAAATCAAGTATTTATGGAAGTGCCCATAAAGTGTAGCGTTTGAAGATGTTCATTAAATACAAATGTTTTAATAGTTGATGAAAAGTCAAAGTGTGATGTTTTTAACAATGACGAACAATACTTTAAATGTGCAATTGTTCATCACAAAATGTTCAACAAGTGTTTTTAAAAAAATGTTCATCAAAGTAGCTGTTAATCACAGAATGTCATTAAAGAAAACTAAGTTTCAAGTTCATCATAGAATTACGAGATGGCTATATAGGATTTAGAGTGTTTGGTTGTGAAAAAAATGGAGTTTGAAGGTGTTGTTTGGGGCTGTCAGTGTTGTGATTTTGGTTTTTTGTGAGTTGTTGTCTTCAAAATGTCAACCAGCTTATTATATTAATCAAGTAATGTTCATCAAAAGATTGTTTGTTATGTTCATTGATATAAAATGTTTGTAGTTTTTTTTACGTTTATTAATCAATTTTTATCAATTTATTATTACTATTATTATTATTATTATAATAATAATAATTATTATTATTATTATTAGAGTAAACTACACCATTCGTCCTCGTGGTATACGTTGACCATCAAGTATCGTCCTTTGACCAAAAAAATTACACCGTTGGTCCTTAACTGCGAAACGTTACTCAGCGTTGGTCCCTCACCCTAACTGGTGTGAGTAACGGGCGTTAAGCCTATTTAAGTGGAGGGTATTTTCGTCCTTTTACATCTCTCTTCTTCCACATAATATATCTTCAATCATTATCTTCCATCTTCATTAAAAATTATCACCACCATCACCACTAATTTCCAATGGTACACTGTCATCATCTCACCACCAGCAACACCACCATCGTTATACAACCACAACCAAGATCAAAGAGTCGTGAACCGCAACCATCAACCACCTCTAGCTACAACAGCAGTGTCATCACCATTATCAAAAATTGCAACAACCAACCACCATCTACCTTCGGCTACAACCGCAACCACCCAAAACCATCTATCACCACAGAAGTCACGTGAGTTCCTTGGGTTGTGGTTGAGGAAAAAGACGAGTGCCAAAAGTAGTTATCATCTACAAAGAAAGTCAAGAGGAGCAAAGAGGCTCAATTCCTCTTCTTCATCTATAAATAGATGAGCCTTATCACAGTTTGGCTTCAATTGCTCACACACAAACAAAATTAGGGTTCATACGAAATTGGAGGTTTTCAAAATTGAGTTAGGGGTTTGCAAATTCATGTTGTAATTAGTCAATTGAGGGGTAAATTGTTCCTGTAATCAAGTTTGTTCGCCAAGAAAGCTTGTGATCCGTTTCTCTTTGGTTCGACTCTTCCCCATACGAGCCACCCTCTTTGTTGTTGTAAGGATTATACTTTTTTTTTTCATTTTGTCGTCCATTGAATTTGTTGTTGTTTTAATAAAGTGGTTGAAGTTGTTTTTTTTTTTTATATATAGAACTGATCGTATGAACATAATTAATGGAAGGATTAAGTGTTTTGATTATTGTTAATATTGTTGTTGTTGTTAGCTTAGTGTGGTAAAAGAATCTGATAAAACTAAAACCTGGCAATCGACTCATGATAGAAACTTAGTACTTGCGATAATTTTCGACTTAATGACTGAAATGGGTTTTGACTTATTAGCTTAATGGCTTGAAATTTGTTTGGCTTATGTCGTCAAACTTGCACTTTCGACTTATAATGAGCTCGTTCACCATTTATGGAGTCATAGTTTAATTGATTCCCGACTTGTTTAGCTTTCGGTTTGTGTTAAGACTTGAGTAATTGTCGACATGTGTCAAGCTTGTACACTCTTGTTTAGTTTACGTATACTTGAGTTGTGGGATTGTTTATATCACTTCCATATAAGGGGTTGTTGATTTTTAATGAAGATGAAAAAGGATGGTTTAATTGTTTCTGGGTTTTGACTTTTGAATATATAAAAATGGGGTGTTGATGTTTATGATGAATGAGGATTAGATTTTCACTAATTATGGGTGTTGATTTAAGGGTTTGTGAGGTGGCCGAAAATGATGGGAGCGGTGGTGTATGGTGGGAGTGGTAGTTGTGGATTGGTGGGTGAAGAAAATGAAGATGAGGATGAATATGAAAATAAAGAGGAGGAAGATTGATGGTGGTGGCCCCAAAATATATTTAGTTGGCAGTAAGTTAAGTGTAATAGTTAAAAAAAAAAAAAAAAAAAAAAAAAAAAAGGTTAAGTGTAAAATGACCATACTACCCTCCACTTAAATAGGCTTAACGCCCGTTACTCACACCAGTTAGGGTGAGGGACCAACGCTGAGTAACGTTTCGCAGTTAAGGACCAACGGTGCAATTTTTTTGGTCAAAAGACGATACTTGATGGTCAACGTATACCACAAGGACGAATGGTGTAGTTTACTCTTATTATTATTATTATTATTATTGTTATTATTATTATTATTATTATTATTATTTATTATAAAACATCACTTTATTAAAAACTCAAAAGATTTACAAGAAATTAGTGGGGAGCCGCGATACAAGCTGAGCCCCCACTCATCTAGCTATAGCAAAACTAATCCTACTAAAGATATGAATGTCCATTAATACTCTATCCATAAGTTTATTAATAAATGTTCATCGGTCATGGTTTGAATGTTCATCAATTATGGTTTAAATATTTATCATTCATGGTCTGAATGTTCATCAATATAAGTTAATCAATCATGGTATGTTTATTGATGATGATTTTGAAATAAAAGTTCATCATATTTTGATGTTCATTATACCTGAATATTCATTGTATCTGATGTATCGTGAGATGTAAATAGAATGAAGGGACACTTATAAAGAAGGGAGATTTTTTTCTAGGCTTTTTAGAAGGAGCAAACTTTTTATTTGATGTCTTACCTTCTATTTAATGGAGTTTACCCTTTTTATTTAATTTAACTTCTATCGAAAAGATTGAAATCTTTGAGGGTCCTAATTTTCTATAAATTATATAAAACATTTACCCACTTGTTAAAAATTAAAAAATGGGCATATAAAAAATAACAAGTTGCCCTTGATTAATCTAGCTATAAAGTTTAATAAGTATTCTAGAGCACATATTAAAAAAATTTCTAAAATTGTGCTTAGAAAATTTCCTAAATTACAAACACAATATAAAAAATGCTTGTTTCAAATAAGTCTTATAAATTGGTTAATTTTGAAAAGAAAATTAAAAATTAAAAATATTAAATTTTGTAATATATGAAATTTTATAAACTATACCTTTTACAACTTTTAAAAGAAAAGAATGTTTAATAACAAAAAATTCTCGTCATTCATAAAATAAGTGTAACAAAAAATAACCGAACAAAAAATGTTTACTAGATAATTTGATCATATTTTGTGGCAGATGAATTGCGCGAGTAACAGTAGCGGCTCAACCTCTACGGGGGCTTGAAGCGAAATTTCACTTGACGCCTTATATTTTAAATTCATATCATTCATTAAATATTGGTATTGGATTTTAGAAATTTTGAGACTGGAAGAAATTAGACTCAATATTCTTAATCATTTACACGCTTTAGCAAATTAGAGTTTTTAAATTCGTGACATATATGATGACCAAAAACTAATGTGACCGACTTTATATATCTATATACAATACTTTTGTAGAATTTTAGGCGCAGTAGAAAAGGGAATTGATTTGCACACTAATAATATTTATTGTGACACTCATAGTATAAAAAGAGAAACCAGAGTGTAATTTTTGTATAACTAACTAAAGCACATAAATAAATGTCCCAATAACTAATAAAAATATGCAAATGAAAAATCAAAGGCCTAAAATGCTTGCTTAAATTGCTTTACCATTTATTTACTACTGACAGTTAACATTATCTAATCACTGTATCACTTGGGTTCGAGAGTTTAACCTATGGGTCCAATGAACAGTTTTGAGTTTTGACGGTTGTCACTTGTCATATCATGTGGACATGTTTTATAGAATCGAGTTTTAAGACGTGTATGATGTGATATTGTGCAAGACCAGCAGCTACAATAAGCCGGAATTAACTGGAAAAAAGCTAACTAGGACCCGTTGGGCTGGTCGCTTCTGTCAAGTGAGGCATATATTCTTCATTGGTTACGTGTCTTGTTTCCTATTGTCCATGTGGAAAGCATGTTTTGAAAAGATCATGAGTTGCAATTGCAACCAATCACCAATGTCCAATAGTGTGAAACTTGTATATTCTCAAGTGTATGGATTTTTATTTTTCATAGGCAAATGACATGATGTAATTAACTCGTCATTTTTGTTTTTGTATTGTATACGTTATATTTGCTGAATTTCCGTCTTTTCTTAATATATTTTGTGATCTTTTATTTATCAAAGAGGAGTAAAATAGTCACAAGATACATAATAGACGAGATTAAAAACATATAAGAGGAAATTTTGAGAGTAGACCAGTCGCCTCACGTGATAACCTTTTCTAGACCAGAAAAACAATTGCCTAAATAGATCAGGGTGACTTTGGAATTGGGCGACCCCGCAAGATTTGTGACATATGTCCCATGTAGAATTGTTTTGTCTTTATTATGTCTTATTATCAGTGTTGTAAACAAGGCCTACAAGGCGATTAATCACCGCATAAGCACTACAAGGCCACCAACCATTCTGATTTTTGTAAATCGTTCAACTGTGGTCTTGTAGTGCTTATGCGGTGATTAATCAAATGATCCTTTTACTTTTTTGCTTATGTCGTGTATATATAGTCAATGTCGTGTATATGTATACACTCTATTGCTTACATTAACATGTGCCTTTTGCTTTTAGTTAATGTCGTGTATATATGGTCAATGTCGTGTATATGTATACACTATATTGCTTTGGTAGGCGTGAGTAATAATAAAAAAACCATGTCGTGTGTGTCTTGCATTTTTCTACCCGACATTGTCTAGGATTTAATTGCCAAGTTCATTCTTGGCCATATACGTCAATGTCGTGTATATAGTGAATATAAATACCCGACATTGATGGGTATTTTTGAGATTGAGGCTAAAAATGGGTATGTGCAAACACACCACATCAATAATGGGTAACACAGTAATTTTCGCTACTTAAAAATAGTTTCATACAACAGGACCAATAGGTAAATCTTAGTTAAAAATGACGGTACGATGTTGAATGTCAGTGTTTATATAGAAAAAAAGGACAAAAAATACAAAATTATTCTAGACAATGTCAATATCAACCTATCTACGCATGGGTGACAAAAACTGAATCCAGTATGACAAAAGGAATCAAATTCAAACAACAACAGTCGACACACTGGATGAAATCAAATCAAATGTGAAAACAGTAGTTGCCAAGACAAAGATCACTAAACAGACCCAAATCGTTTACCAAAATGTTTTTCTAACGCTTTGGTCGTATTTATGGACTTGTGGACCCGGTACTAGTTGAAACAGGCCGACCATTATTAGCCCATCATGTTTGTCATTTTCTAATGGTTAAGCATATGTGATCAGAAATTATTAGGTGTATTATTGACATTGTGTGGACATTTGGAATTTTGGATGGATTGGCTATTAGTGGCAATGAGTGTGGGAACCCGCGCGATGCAGCGGGATTAGCTTTAAAGGACTTACTTTGCAACGACACTTAAACCTCAGGGACTGTTTTTGCCAAGTTATGAAACTTTGCATTTAATGTTTGGACCTACTTTGCAACGACACTTAAACCTCAGGGGCTGTTTTTGCCAAGTTGTGAAACTTTGCATTTAATGTTTGGACTTAGTTTGCAGCGCCACTTGAACCTCAGGGGCTATTTCTGCCAATTTGGAAAACTTTTCATTAAATGCGTGTTTTGCAAAACCTTGGGTCCTGCCTTTTAGTATATATACTAATGAGATTAACATGTGATATAGATGAAAATGGACATAATAAATATTTTATGTATCTATATTTAGGTAGCTTGATCTTTAATTCGGTCACTTGAGACTTCAAAGAGTTTTTTTTTTTTTTTTAACCTAACATGATAAGTCATATTATACATTTTTTGTGAGAAAAAAAAAACAAATATGTAGAATTAAATGTGAACACATTTTCTGTTTTTTTTCTTTGATCGATCAAACTTGACCTATCGTTTTGGACTTGTATTTATGTCCCAATTGCTCATCTGCGCCAGAAACTTTGCATCACTCGTTGTGGACTTGTATTTATGCTACTTGTGTTTGGCGTAAAGTTTTCACATAGTTGGAATTTCCTTACGCAACTCATTCATCCTTTCAGGATGTATGCACATATGTTGATTAGTTGCATATTCAAAAGGATGGGAAATTGATGCTAGAAGCTATCTTTGGTGTGGTGTTGTGGACCTTATAGAGCTTTCGAAAACAACTCATATTCAGTAGTCATCATATGGCCCGAAATGAGATCTTTAACAAGATTACTGGCACTTCATTCTTGTGGTACACAAATAAGAATAGAAAAGTTAATATTTTTTGAAACAATTGGCTTCAAAACTCATTGATTTCTTCGGTTTTGTAATATTTCTATTTGTTTTCCAAGCTTCTCGCTAATTTTTAATAAAAGTATGTTGTTAAAAAAAACATGACTTTATCGTTTTGATTTAACTTGAGAGGATATTTATTTTTTTATAAATGGAATAGTTCGATATAGTTGATTATGTTATATCGCATGATACTAGATTTTGAGTTTAGATAAATTGAGAAAATTATAAAAGAAATAACTAAAAAATGGTACCAATTTTGTGTGTTCATGTTATCAAGTAGGAAAAATGAAATTGAAATCATGTCTTGTAAGATAAACTAGTTAGAACTACATATGATTATCAAAAGGCTTGTGTTTCAATAGTATTTTTTATTGTGTGAGAAACTCTTCGATCAAATGAGTGTGAGTTCAAATCCTAAAAAACTATGGATTACTTTATAAGTAAAATGGTAGATCTTAATTTGACAAAACTAAAAGCTTAAGAGACAAGAGTCAAGACCATCTAAATTATCGTGATATTGGACCTTATTCATTCAAGCACACATCGGACCCACTTTTATTTGGGCTTGATACCATTTTATAATGATAACGGGTACCATGTCATTCAACTCAGATACTGGTTTGATGAAAAACCTATCAAGATTTCAGATCATCACTTAACACAAGGCCCAAGGGGACAAAAGAATATGATATAAAGCAACTACGAGTAGCAATTTTCAAAATATATGTCACACAAATTAAAGAGGGATTGCATAATAGATAACAAATTGAAATGATCGAGAAAAGGAGTATTGGGATGACTATTTGTGCATGTTCTAACAATAATTTGTGCGGTTGTTCAATAATTTCTAAAGTTACTAGCGTCATTAATATTTGCTTGTTACACTCATGGAAACAAAGCTCAGACTATGGAGGTGACTAATCCGTTCTGAATTGATATTGTGGAAGTCTAAAAACGATAGTCACATCGATAATCAGTTCTTTGAAATGTCACATCGATAAAAACTGATTTATCACATTTTGTCAATCAATGTGATTGATATGATAAGAATCTGTATATTTTTTTGATCGCCTAATTACAATGAACCTATAAATAGCAAATACAAAACATTTTAGATATACGGGCTAACACTCCACCGCAGTTTGAGCGGCGAAATCGCGAAAGCTCGGACTGGAGATTCATATATAATAAACCATAAAGTAAAGCAAATAACTAATTGTTGATTAAGACATTCGACAGCAAGCGGAAGCACGTCTTCAGCAGCAGATAACAAACCGGATAAACCAAAGTATCCATACCAAACAGGATAAACCAAAGTATCCTGATCAAATGGGATAAACCAAAGTATCCCTTGCCAAACAGGATAAACCAAAGTATCCTGACCAAACGGGATAACCCAAAGTATCCCCTACAACTAAAACAAAAATGAGAAAGCAAAAAGTTGGTTCTAAAACTTCAACCCCCAAAGAATCTTTCGAACAAACGGGCGTGTTTTTCCATAGAAAAACATAAAGATCATTTTTTTGTTGTTGTTGTTGTTCTTGTTGTTGTTGTTGCTGTGAATATTCTATTTGGTTCCTTTTTGGTACCCTGGTGGTTCGAAGCTAGCAGAAGAGAAAGACACACAGAAAAGAAGGGTTATATCCATTTGGGTTATTGTACAAAAAAGTCACTAAAGTTTGCGAGAAATTTGTCCTAAGTCACTATAGTTTAAAAGTTGTCATTCAGGTTACTCAACTTATTGTGACCGGTTATATTTGTTACTCTTGTTTTGGTAACCTAGAATTACCGGTAATAATACTACGTGGCAAATATTTTAGATTTCATTTATATTAAAAAAATGAGTTAATATACAAATAAGTTACTAAAGTTTGTCAAAATGTTCATTTAAGTTACTATACGTTTACATTCTTTTACATTTAAGTTAATATACAAATAAGTTGATAAAATTGTGTATATTTTTATACGCTTTTTTACAACAACTTTTTGGACGTTATTATACGTTTACATTTTTTTACATTTTTGTCTGTTTTTGCATGTTTTTTACAATTTTGCACACATTTGTATTTTTTATTTTTATTTTATTTTTATTTTTTTTACATAAATGGACGTTATTAGACTTTTTTGGAAGTAAATTTTTGTTTTGATATGTTTTCATACGTTATTATACATTTTTGGATGTTATTATACGTTTTTTTGATGTTGTTATACGTTTTCTTACATTTTATACGTAAAAACGTATAAAACATACAAACGTTTTAAAGAAGATAAAACGTATAGAACATAAAACCATATAAAACATACAAATGTATGAAAACGAACGAAAATGAACAAAACCATACAGTAATGTATGAAAACGTAAAAAGGTATAGAGAAAAACGTACACATACATATATAAAAACGGATAAATACATACAAAAACGTACGAAAATGGACCATATATACAAAAATGTACGAAAACGTAAAAAAAGGTACGACAAGAGAAATGCATACACAAACGTATAAAAACGGATAGAAACGTAAAAAAACATACGGAAATATACAAAAACGTACGAAAATGGAAAAAAACTTAAAAAAGAACGACAACAAATAAAACGTACACAACGTATAAATACGTATAAAAACGTACGAAAATGGAGAAAAACGTAAAAAATACGAAAACAGATAAAACATACATAAATGTATAAAAACGGATAGTAACTTTTTTTAAAAGTTCAGTAACCTATTTAATAAACCCCGTGAACTATAGTAACTTGCTTGTAACATCTCAAACTTTAGTGATGACGTGGACAAGAGAACCGGTAAATCATCCGGTTGCCCACCCTCGTAGTAATAAGAATGTCACTTTTTTAAACGTTGAGTAACCCATATAATAAACCCGTTAACTTGAGTAACCTGAATGACAACTTTTAAACTATAGTGACTTAGGACAAATTTCCCGCAAACTTTAGTGACTTTTTTGTATAATAACCCTATCCATTTTGTGCAATTCAGTTCGAAGAGACCAAAAGTGTGAATCCACGGCAAATATAATATTACCCTATTAACTATAGTTGTTTTATGAAAGCATTTATTAGGTGGAGACAAGAGGGTCACGACAAAAGGGTATATTACTTATTCGGTTTTAACAGTAGAGAAAGAATGAAATATTAAAAAGGTTAATGTTTAAAGGGAGCCCTTCGAACCTTTGGTGGCCGGAGGCGGCCGCTAAATCGGTTTTGTTTAGTTTTTTTAGGGAGGATCGATAAGGCCTGATACCATGTCAATCAATGTGATTGATATGATAAGAATCTATATATTTTCTTGATTGCCTAATTACAATGAACCTATAAATAACAAATACAGAACATTCTAGATACGGGTTTGGGCCCGTTACATAATACGAGCTAACACATTTCACATACAAATAATCTGTTTTTTGTTTCAATGCTTTTTTCAAAAACTAAATTAGTAAATTTCATTCTTTACATTGGGTTAATTACGTGCGAAGATAGCAAAATCCGACTCACAATGTTGAAAGGTTAACTTTTCTATTTGTGTGAAAAATGTGGAACAACCCCCCCCCCCACCCCCATTGCAAAGCAAGGTAATAATAATAATAATAATAATAATAATAATAATAATAATAATAATAATAATAAAATTAATAAATAAAAAATAATAATAAAATAATAATAATAATAATAATAATAATAATAATAATAATAGTAAAGTAAAAAATAAAAATTCACGACTATCATTTTATTTACCTACATATACCTTTTAAAACTCAACATTATTAAACACAACTTCACACTATACTCGTTACTCCTCATTTTTTACACATCTTTAAACTTAATATCACACAACTGAAACAAAATTTATTATGGATATGAATTTCAAAGCAATAATGCTCCCGGACGTTGAAGATTTATATGCAGAATGGCGACATTTGCTAAGACGGATTCTGTAACACCTCCAAAAATGGCACGGCGGAAACGGGGTCACTGGGGTGCTACTAAATTGGATCACAACACAAAGTATAGAGAAGGACTACCTCATCCATTTTAGAAAAGATTACATTAACGTAGTAAAATAAAGTTTACATCATAGTTTAGTGTGAAGATATATGGCCCATTAATTAAGTAGTCCCAAATACTAAAGAAGTCACACACTTCTGAATTGCCTACGACCCATGCCATGCCAATTGCCTCAATAAAATCATATAGCAGCTAGAAATCAAACACCTGAGAAAAACATGCTTAAAAAGTCACCATAAAGCTGGTGAGTTCGTAGGTTTAAATCAAAGAAGTAAAGTGGACCATAAGCAAAGCATATGAACATTATATCGAACATAATGTCATACAAAAGTCTATTGCTCAAGCTCTAAGTCATGATACCGACGCTACGACAGTAGAGCATGCTATAAAGCACGTTATAGAAAGGGGCCCAAGGCAAGTGTTTAACCCGTGACACTCGTATCCCGATATGATATACATTCGCTTTTGACCATTTGGCCAAACCGAACGGGGGAGTCACCTCCGATAGATCTATCTATAGCACTCGCTCTTCCCAAGAAATTGACGGCTCATGAACATGGGCATAATTGGGTTACAGATCTTAGGCTAGCTCGTAATAGTTTAATAAAGCATAAGTTTAGTTGGTCCAAGTAAAAGTTTTGCATATTTCTCACCCCAAAGTTTGCAAAGTAAGTGTAAAGATTAAAAGTGGGGCTATAAGCTCACCTCAGAGTGTGGTGACGAAAATATAGCAAGTAGAGTCAAGTAGCAAATCACAACGGTACACGGTCGGTATGACCTAATAAAGAAAGACTTGTCTTATAAATATGTCACGCGAAAAGTAATTTAATGCATATGAGTTTTCAAATAATGCATTATAGTTTTCGTAAAAGACTCGTATCATTGTTTGTAAAAAGGTTGTGTATCATCGTTCGTGTGGTGGTTTGAAAGTCTAGACTTGTAAAAACACACGCCAAAGTATAATATATACACAATACATATTATATAAGGAAAGTAAACAATAAAAAGAAAATACAAATAAAAGTATAATTAGGAAAATAAGTCAATGTTTAAGTTTTGGCATTTACCAGGTAATCCCAAATAGATTAGTTAAGAAGTTTATGTTTTATAAGAAAAACATACGTTTTTATTATATAAAGTAAATAGTAGAGGTTTTATATTTATTAAAATTATACTTTTAGGCTTTTTGTTGGTTTTATAAAATGAGTTGTTGTGATAAAATCATAAGTATAGAAATTTTATAAAATTTTCGGCATTACTCGTTTGTTTATGCGACGATCCCAAGTCAAAGACTTTAATATAAATCCAAATTTTCAAATAAAACACTTTCTTAAAAATTTCCAAATCAACATCATATTTAGTTCTCGTTTATCCAAACACATTCCAATAATATTTTTAAACCAAATATAATCCGGTTCGATAAGTTTAGTTAATAATCTAGTTTTAGAATTCGAAATTGTATTTAATGATTATTGGGATAATAGTCGAATAAGTAATAGTCTGTTATGTTAAGTCCTTTATGAGTCCGTAAGTTCAATATCTAAAGTTTATTTTAAATTCAATAAGTCCAATATATATATATATAGTCCGTTAAGTAGTCCAATAGTCCAATGTTTCAACCCAATAGCTTAGTCCGTTAACTACTTTACTTATTTTGCAATATTACATTCGAATATGCTCTCATTTCTTAATATTTAGTTTCAGGATTTAAAAAGAGCCTTTGAACGAATTCAATACAAACATTGGCATATAAAGGATGAAGTTATGAATAACACAAAGTTATGGCGTAACTAATTATTAAGGTTACGCCGTAGATAATTAAAGACTTAGCCAAATTCGTACATGATGAAGAATACGCCGTAACTACTAAATTGGGTTACGGCGTAAAAGTGGAGATTTATTTAACGAGAGTTTTACGGGTGTAACCTACTCTTAAGGTTACGCCGTAGGTTGACTAACATGTTGACCAAGAGTTAAGGATACGACGTAACTTGGTAATATCGTTACGCCGTAAGTATGAATAAGATTATCTTAAATATCAGTCTTAAGAAGGGTTACAGAGTAACCAATGCCTTATGTTACGTCGTAACATAATCGTGCACTATATATACTTGAATAATTCTACATCAAAAATATCTCCCCTTTCCCAAACCTAATCTAAGGGTTTGGGGAGAGCAACCACATAAGATTAATGGAGGATTAGAAGATCAAAGAAATGGAGTTTCACATATCTAGGAATCATTCTAGTTTCTTTCAAGTTTGAATTATTTTTATGCTTTTCAATTAATCGTTCGATGAATTCATTTCACTAATTTAAGTTTTGGTTTCGTAGTTTATCTTTGTTTCTCTATATAGACGTTTTTTTTTGCTTGTTTGTGGATACTCTTGTTTCGGTAGTATCAAAGTTTGGTAGTATCTATAAAGCTAAGAGAATTGACCATAGGACCCTAGACGAGTAGGTTGATAGGATTTGTAAGAATCAGCCATAGTATTATCATTTCCTTGTGTGCGAATTGACCATAGGTTCATCTATCAAATAGAGAAGCTTAAGAAGTTAGGAGAAACCTAAGTTCTGAGAGGCCGGGTTTTGCTTGAACAAGTATATTAGATATGGAACTTAATGACTCTACATAGGTTAATCCATGAACTTTGTTAATCGCATGGTTACAGAATAGGAACCTATGAAACATAGGCTATGTGGTAAACGTAAAGGGGGGAGGGTTGAATACGTTTCCGTTTCAAACTTAAAAATTTTGTATCAAATATAGTATAAATCATTTCATCTGCTAATCTCGACGCGAGGATGCATTTAACGCATTACGACATGTAAGGCCAACCCCTTAATATCACATAAGATTCCGCAAGATTAATGGTTCATTATAAATCAAGTTTCACCATTATTAGTCTGGTTTGTTTTTCTTGATCAAGCGTGTCATAATATGTAAAGTATTAAATATAGTTTATGACTATATGAAAGACCAAGTATACATCGCAAACATAAACATCAACCACATAGACAATCAACAATATAAAGCAAGAATAAAAGTAAAGCGATAAGTAAAAGGATACACAAACCGACACGAGGATTTATAATGGTTCGGTCACGAAGCTCTTCTTCGTCCTACTCCACTCCCCGAGTATCCAACTCGAGAGTTACTTCACTAGATCAACAAAATTCATTCTCGGCGGAGAAAACCTTACACAACATCGTCTACACTTTATACGGTTTCAAGGCTAGACACCCCGAGTTCTTCCACGAGGTAGAACCAAACCTATCGAGGGATCCGGCTAGTGCAAAACCAAGGATCCGGCTACTGGGTTAGTTTAGTCCAGATTTCGGGTTGCAAACCGGGTTATGGGTTATGAACCATGGGTTATGGGTAATGGATTATGGATACCCAACAAGATGCAATGTACCTAGTCATTGGGTTATGGATCTAGGGTCATGGGTTATGGACTTTGGGTCATGGATCATGGACAATACCCAACATGACTTCATGCATGATGTCATGCAATGGGTCATGGGTTATGGATCATGCTCCATTGGTATGGGTTATGGACTTTGGTTTTTACCAAACAACATTCATTGTACATAGTCAATCGATCATGGGTCATGCACTTTTGTTTTTACCCATTACTTTACCCATTGCAATATATACAAAGTATATATACATTTCTATATTATGTAAACACTAGTTGTTATACATATGCATTTCTATAAGATGTAAACAATATTACTTGGTAGTGTTTATATAAAAATGTCTTTGGTTTTATATAACTTATTTACTAAACATGTTTTGATATAATTTTAATATGTTTAGTAAAAGTGTGTTAGTAAACTATTGGCTCAAACCTTTTACGTACTTTATTTGTTTTGTTAAAATGAATTTACGTTTGTTATCGACAAAACATTAGAATATCGTGAAATATAAATAAACATTTTATGGCTTATTTGTATTAACAATCTCCCTTTTTTTGTTGATGACAAGACATAAGATTATTTTAAGAAGAAAATAAAATTCGTAAAAATTTTAATTGGAGTTTTTACTCTCTTAATCAAGGACCCTTTGCTTGGATGACTTGTAGTATAGCGTGATCTCGCCTTTGTGAAGGACCTATATGAGAATCACAACAAAAGATAGAAGAACTACTAGAATGATCAACTAATTAGAGGTTAGGAGAGTGAGATAATATATGAGAGAGTTGTAAGAAGAAGGGTGAGTAACAATAAAGAAATGACTCACTATTTATAGGCACAAAAAGCCTTCTGTCCAACGGTTTCGGCGGATCCCTCACTTGGGGGATCCGGCCAGTGCAAAACTATGGATCCGGCAGTCTGGGTCATACCAGTCTAGATTTTGGGTTGCAAACCGGGTTATGGGTACGAGCAAACCCCTAACATAACCATTAAACATGTTTAGTTAAATAGTTTATATAAAACTAAAACCATTATATAAAATATTTAAGTAATCTTGGTTACTTACTTTTTATAAAATACATAAACAAAAGTAAATATGTTGGTTAAATACCATGATTCATAACCCATGGTCCATAACCCATGACCCATTGCATGACATCATGCATGAAATCATGTTGGGTAAAACCCATGACCCATGACCCAAAGTCCATAACCCATTTTCTAGATACATTGTATCTTGTTGGGTACTCATGACCCAAAGTCCATGACCCATGGTTCATTACCCATAACCCATAACTCGGTATGTAACCCAAAACACAGATTTGTTGCCCAGTACCGCGGTTACGCCGAATCCCTTTGGGTTAGGCAACCAGATCCCTCTCAGAAGGGATCCTTGGGGCAGAAACATGTTTTGGTCTTTGCCTATAAATAGCAAACCACTTCTCACCATGTTTTCACACCTTTTCACACACTTTCTCTCCACCATTTCTAAAATATTTAGATCAGTAGGAAACATGTAAAACACCCTCATCTCATATGATCATAATTCTTCTAACTTTCATTTTTTGTAAGCATACTCCCGATGTGATCCTCCAAAGCAAGCCTAGAGATCTTGCATCCTTACCTACTGAAGTTATCCTTCATCACAAGCATACAAGAACATGAAGATCTTTTACAACAAGCTTGGGAAACTTGTCATCTTCATTCATGAAGACTAACTACATCATGCTTTGTGTTCTTGATGTTTGGTTTAGGATTTCATATCCATTAGACACATTGTATTGGATCATGTCTTGTATCATCTTCTTGTACCTATAACTAGATCCGATGGTTTATGTGTTTGTGCCATAAAACACAAGGTTTGTTATGTTGGGCCGCAAAACATAACGGTTGTCATAGATGTGTCTTGTTGGTCGGGTAATGGTTCCTCCTTTGTAATGAAACCCGGTATCTAGCCTTGTACCGGATAAAGTGTAGGCGACGTTGTGATAGGTTTGGTTCTACCTCGTGGAAGAACTCGGTGTCTAGCCTTGTACCGGATAAAATGTAAGCGACGTTGTGAAAGGTTTTCTCCGTCGAGAATGAAGTTTGTTGATCTAGTGAAGTAACACTCGAGTTGGATACTCGGGGAGTGAATTAGGACGAAGAGGAGCTTCGTGACCGAACCATTATAAATCCTCGTGTTGGTTTGTGTATCCTTTTACTTATCGCTTTACTTTTATTCTTGCTTTATATTGTTGATTGTCTATGTGGTTGATGTTTATGTTTGTGATGTATACTTGGTCTTTCATATAGTCATAAACTATATTTAACACTTTACATATTATGACACGCTTGATCAAGAAAAACAAACCAGACTAATAATGGTGAAACTTGATTTATAATGAACCATTAATCTTGCGGAATCTTATGTGATATTAAGAGGTTGGCTTTACATGTCGTAACGCGTTAAATGCATCCTCGCGTCGAGATTAGCAAATGCAATGGTTTATACTATATTTGATACAAAAGTTTTAAGTTTGAAACGAAAACGTATTTACCCCCTTTACGTTTTCCACAATTGGTATCAGAGCGGGTTGGCTCTTGTTTTTAAAAACAAATGGTTTTCAAAACGAGTAAGGTCCTTGTATCAAATTTTTTGGTGAAGTCAAGCATAATATGAAAAGTGTTTTTTTTTAATTTTTTTTTCTTTGAAGTTTTGTTGTTAGATATCTTGTTACTCAAGCTTGAACAATGATTAAAATGGGTAATATAACTTCACTAAAAAGTCTACAAAGGTTAAACCTTTTTGTCGGGTTAAAATATGTATTTTTGTGAATCTGTGTCAGATACGCGGATCCCTTTGTTATCAAAGGGCAGATCCCTTTTGAAAGGGATCCGGCGGATCCGTCTGTGTAGAGGACAGCTTTGGTTAAAAATTTTAAAAATTCATAACTAATTAACCGTAAGTCCGTAGAAGTCGTGTCACCAATCATTTGAAAGGTATTAGAGTCTACTTTCATATAAAAATGATTTCATAAAGTGATTCAAAATAAAAATTTATAGAATCATTGATTTATAATAGAAAGTCATTTTTCGGTTATAACTTTTGCACAAACTTTTGGTCTAATTGAAGACGGATGTTTTCGTCTTTGAATAACAATATGTTTTCTTTTGAAACTAAGGTTTTGATCATGTTTATAAATATAAAAGAAACTAGTCAAGCTTGGTATACATTTTTATATTTAACACTAAGCGATGAAAATAACTTTCGTATGCTATGCTAAATGATTAATTGTCTTACCTTGCATTACTTGATTATTTGCTTATCTAAAATAGTTTTTGTGCTTGTTTGTTTGAATAACATACGTGGTTTCCTCACCTTGCTATTCATTATCTTGTTTGTCGATTTAGTAATATTTTGCTAATCATTGTCCTATTTGAAGGAGTGTTTGGGATTACATCTAGTTGTATCGAAAATGTTATTTTAAATACTTAGATAAGTCATATAAGTTAAAAAATGTTTAAAACATGTAATATACTAAATGGCTTCTTGTTGAGTTTGTCATGTGTGCAACATAAATGTATTATGTGCTTATATGATTTCTTGATTTCATCTTTTCTTGTGTCATTTTCTAAAACAACAAGAATGTACATCGGATCATAACCTACACTTGTGTTGATGATGTACTTTCTCGTTTTCCTTTCCATGATCGTTTTCCAAGCTTTATAGTAGGATTGACAACTTGATTATTTCATTCGTTATACTCAAGTAAATTATTTTGCCACGCAAATATAATTGGTCATATCCGAAAATCCAAACTCGAGCTTTCCAACAACATATGTTAAACTCGCTCATCTAACCATTTTTGTTCACTATATGGACCTCTTTAATTTTTTATATTTATACATGACACCTTCGTCACCTTAGTTGTTATGCATTTGCATCTGGCATAATATTAATAAAAACAAAGTAAAGTATCATCATTATTACTCTTTGATAGGCCATTATAGGAATATAAATTTTCCTAACTTGAAAATGAATACTGGGGAACTTATTGCACCAGAAACTCAATTTGACCTAACGGTTGAATTGCTTCCTTGATAGAAGATAGGTATGTGGAATCACCCGTAAAAAATGGTCGTGTTTAGCCGTAATTGAGCACTGCTAGTAATAGTCTCATATTCATTCTCTCACTTGAGAAATCTATACTCCTATGTTTTCCTAAAGTGAGTTTACAATGGAAATACTTTGCGTTGTCTTAGGATTACTAATCAAACAAGTTGTAAAATTGATTTTTCTTTTAGTCAATCACAACCACTTGCCTTATCAAGCGATTATCTTGCTTTGATCGATAAGAGCTGCATGACTTCATGGATGAAGTTCATTATATGCTAATCACCATCCGTAATGACTTTACATACTTCATTGCTTCCGTTGACCAAACCAATCTTCTAAACAATTCACTTTCTTAAGGACACATATACATGTGTTTCTTACTCTTCAATACCAACACATAGGTAAACATCTCTTAGCTAAAACCAACTCACAAAACGGTACTTGCTTCAAGCCCTTCTAAATCCAACACTTACTCTTCTAAACATAACTCCTTCATTTCCACAAACAACAACTACACCTTCTAGATCTAAATATAGTCTAGATTGTCCTAAACTAGCACCTCACAACTCTTTTGTCTTGAACACTGATAACATCAAATTAGCCTGATCTTTTATATATCAAATTCCTGTGTTTATGGCCTCATTTGTATTAATATGGTACTTAATTCGTTCATATTTGCATTTCAGGATAAATGAGGCGCTGGAGCGGAAAAGAAGTGATAAAAGGCCAAATTTATGTTCTGAAGAGTGATTTACAAAGGCCTATGAATTATTTGTGAAGGTTACGCCGTAACTGCTTAATAATGTTACGGCATAATAATGATGCTTTGAAGGATACGACGTAACCATTTCTTATGGTTACGGCGTAATTATTTTTATGAAGGTTACGGCGTAACATGGTGTTAGTTACGCCAAAGAGATAATGTCGGAGTGGATAATTATGAGCGTACAAAGGGTTACGGCGTAACTCGGATAATTAGTTACGCTGTAATTAATTACTTGGGTGCAAAGTTTCGAGGTCCAGGGATTAAAAGCGGCAAGTTTATATTAACTTTATTCACTTCGAGGACTATTGAATAAATAAAGAAGTTCGAAGAGGGGCTGAAGATACAAATATTTAATAACACATTTTAATGTGTATTATACCACACGGACTTCATGTGAAGAGTGGCGCAGCTCAGGGACTAAATCCGGTCAAGTACAAACTTCATTATTATATATATGAGATATTCTCATCACATGGGGCATTCATTATTTTAGGGTCCTCCTATGCAGGCACCCCATTGGAAGGGAAATAGAGGGTGTTTGGGTTTTCTCTCTCCTAGCCAATCATTGTACTTATGTTTTTTTCGATTTTCGTGCCATAGCATGGGGCAGGGAGACACATACAAAGGATAGAGCAACCACAACCTCATTTTTGGTTTCAACCTGTTTACTTAAAATAAGAAAAAATTCAGATTTATATAACATTTGATTTTTTGTCTAACCAATCAACGCAACCAATTTATCAAATTTTCCTCTAACCAACGAATGTTTATTTACAGTTTTACACAATATCAATACTCCCACAACATCAATATTCCCACAACATCACCGGATTCAAGCAAAGCCAGCAGATCTACAAAAAAAAAAAAAAAAAAAAAAAATCAATACGATTATATTTTTTTTAAGATTTCGGATTTAGAAAAAAACCCTTACAGAAAATAGATGAAAAACATATTCATAAATAAAAATTTTGAAAAAAATCAGATGTAAAAAAAAAAAAAAAAAAAAAAAGATTTATTAGAAAAACAAAAAATCGATTTAACAAAAAACCAATTTTATATAAAAGAAATCAGATTCATTAAAAACCAAAAAAAAAAGTCAAATTTATAAATAAATAAAAACTCGAATTTATAAAAAACAAAAACAAACATCTTTTCGAAAAAAACGCAAAGAATAAAAAAGAACCAAAAGTAATCAGATTCATAAAAAATAAAATAGAAACAAAAAACTGCAGATTTTTTTAAAAAAAATAAGTTTATAAATACAACTTAATAAAAACTGATTAGCGAAAAAAAATTAAATAAAAATATTTAAAAAAACATACTAAAGAAACTCGATTTAGATAATAACTCAAAATACAATTTTATAAAAAGGAACCAAACAAAAGGTTGCATTTATTAAAAGAAACCATATAAATCTGTAAATAAATGAAAAAAAATACCTTAAAAAACTTTGGTGGTAAGTTTCCGAGGTGCTTTGCTGCGATTACTCAAACTTTGTGGCGGCAAATACTTTTTACGGGAAGATAGCAGCGTTTTTCCGGAGACCACTGCAGCTTGTTCCGGCGGGACTATAAAAAAATAACAAAAACGTTAGATCTACAAATAAAACTTATAAATCTACAAATAAAATCAATAGATCTATAAAAAATATATATAGATCTAAAAAAAAAACTCTAGATCTACAAAAAAATAAAAATATATCTATAGAAAAAGTCAAAAAATTGTATATCATGCAAATAAAATGTAAAGATTTATAAAAATACCTCAAAACTTGATAGTGGTTGTGCCGTCGGATGGAAGGATTGTGCCGCCGATGGTGGTGGTGGTGGCGGGGTCTGGTGGTCTGGTGGCTGCGGGCCGAGGTCTGGTGGTGCCGTCGTATGCTGGTGGTGGTGGCGGCGGCGGCGTAGGGTGGTTGTGGTGATGTGGTGATAATTGTGATGGTTTTTAAGAAGAGAGTGAGAGAGTTTTTACGAGTGTGTGTGTGTGTGTAAGAGTGTGAGAGTGAGAGAGTGTGACAAAACGTGGGGTGGGGTGGGGCAAAACAAGGGGCAAAACCGGTGGTTTTTGTAATTTTTTTTAAAGTATATTTTGTAAAATTTGTATAATTTGTAATTTGTAAAAAAATATTTAATTTGTAAAAAAAATGTATACAAAAGTTGTTAAAAATGTATAAAAAGTGAAAATGTATAAATAGTGAAAATGTATAATTTGTATATTATGTTTGTAAAGTTAAATTATAGAAAGTATATTATGTTTGTAAAAAATTTGTAAAATATGTATATTATGTTTGCAATAAATTGTTATAATTTGTAAAAGTTGTAATAATTTTGTTTTTTTTTGCAATAGTTGTAAAATTTGTAATAATTTGTATCTTGTAAAAGTGTAATTTGTATAATTTGTAATTTGTAAAAAAAGTATATAATTTGTAAAAAAAAGATATACAAAAGTTGTAAAAAATTTATAAAAAGTATAAAATGTAAAAAGTTTTTTAACCGGGAAGTTTACATGCAAATGTGGGGGAGGGTATAGTTTAAAACTATGGTCAACTCGTTGAATTGGTTTGAATCAGGTCCAGCACCCTACGGTTACTGGATGATTATGCCAGACACGGGCGTGGCTTTTGCTACAGCTCTTAACCGTCCCATTGTATGCATATCCAATTCACAATCTGTTATGTGTCTTCCGCTGAGAGATGGTCCAGATACATCACAACTATTGTCCCCCGTTGTGATTCTTCGTGTGGGGGAAGACCAAGCTGCTCACTTCGTTCACGCGGTTCTGGATGAAAACTCACCACTCCCAGTCACTCACCCACAATGGAGATGGTTCAGAAATGACTTGGCCGCGGGATGGGCACATATGTTTACTGAACGACAAAGAATGTTTAGAAGGACGTAGAAAATGATTACTGGTTTATATTGTAAATGACAAAACATGTATAGACGATTACTGATTTATATTGTAAACGACAAAACATGTATAGACAATTACGGTTCTTCCTCATCTTTTGTTACAGCCGTCTCGCGTTGACGAGTACGAGCGAGAGATTGCTGGATTGAGGAGACGCATTTCAGAGTTAGAGTTTCGTGTGGGACAGATGGCAGCATCATTGGAGCGACTACGCCTCAGGCGTGATTGATCTTAGTTTCTAGTTATATTGTGATTTTGTGAACCATGTATCAACTATTAATCTATAACAAGATTGGCTATTTATGTATTCGAAGCTTCTAATTTTGTGAACCATGATATTACTGATTTATGTTGTGAATAATTATACAAATTCTTTTGGCCAGATGCAACAAGAAAATCCTTTCTTGTGTCGTTGTCGACGTGGATTTATAATTGAAAGAACATCCCACAAGCCCAAAACTTATGGTCTGAAGTATTATGCATGTCCTTTATCAAAGGTAAATAATTAAACGTTTGCTTATTTACGTAAATATATCAATAACTTGTTTGTTAAGAATACATTTCTTATAATTGTTTCATCATGTAACAGCCAGGGACTGAAGTCTATGGGTGTCGATACTTTATGTGGAAGGAAGTATTTCAACAAATGTACTTTGGTCAAGCCTCTTCTTCAACGTAGTGCTCAAAGTGCGAAACTACAGATCACACGATCAACATGCTATTGGCTCAAAACAATTTGTTGAAGGCAAGAATAAAGACGTTTGGAGGCATCACTGGAATTGGCAAGAAATCCAGTTGATCACGCATGTCAGTCTAGTGGAATACTCTATGAGCTTATAGATGACATTAATAATCTTCATGTGGAGTAGATTTCGTTGTAATAGCCGTAGCATTTGTTGTTGTATTTGGTTAATGTTTTAATGTTTAATGTTTTAACGTAAAAACACTACACAAATATATATACTCTACATATAAAAACACTACACAAATAAATACACTCTTACATATAAACACTACACAAATAAATACACACTATATATATTAAAACCTTACACTACACAAATAAATATTAAAACCTTACACAAAACAAAAAAACAAAAAAAAAAACAAAAAAAAAAAAAGAAAGAAAAGGAAACCAATGATTGGGCCAATCATTAGGAGTGGGCCCCACCCTATGGGGTGCATGGGAAGGATTTTATTGGGTGCATGGGTAGATTCTCCCTTATTTTATTATGTTTAGAATCATTTTCATTCTTTTTGGGTGCTGCACTTGTACGACGAGGACAAAAAAAAAGAAAAGGAAGCAGTAGCTGCTGCGTGTGGTTTTCGAAGGGGCAAACCGGGGTTTGCCCCGGTATTCAACTAGGGGATCGATAACATTATCCTTGGCACGATATGTAATTATTTTCCGACTCATAATATTATTTTGGTTTCATTATTCTATTATAATTTTGATTCTAATTTAATTTTTGGAGCATTTTTATTTATTGTGTTCTATTTAATTGATTATTAATTTATTATTAGTCAATTAATTATTTGATGTTACGTCTTTGTTTATTTATTGTTTTATGTGTAGTTTTATTTGTCATTCCACTAGGGTATTTTGGAGACGTGGAAATTAGGGCATGGCCTAGTTTTGATTCTTTTTATTATTAATGCTTTTGCGTTATTAATTGTTTCTAATGTATGCATGCATAGTTTATTGGTAGCTACCCTTGTTTCGGTAGTTTTGAATGGCGGTAGAGGCTAGTTGCTTAGGAGATATGACCAATTGAGCCTAAGTGAGTAGACTGAGACGGGAAGGGTAAGATATGACCAACTGACGACCCTTTCTACTTGTGCGATTTGACCAAGTGATCACATACCGTTTGGATGAACTTAAGAATTAGGGGGTGAGTGTTTAAGTTGCTAACGCCCGGGCACTCACTATTATAAGTCTAGCATGTAGCGGTACTTAATGACTCGACTTAGGGGACCAGGAACAACTGGACTTATGAAGGGACACCTGACTTCTCCAGTGGTGGCATATTTGCTGATAGATTAGAACGAATTGACCAAATGATATCCTCTCGACTTTGACCCCACCTGAAACAGGAATCTAGTGACTTTTAGAACCCATGTATTGCGATAGTGAACGCCGAATCTTAATGACTGCTATTAGATTGCCGAATGATCCCAGGTGACCTGTTCATCTTGGTGAGTCTATCGACTTTTGCCACTTGTGGATGAACTCGGTTCAAGAATGCATCACTATCTTTCCCATTAGCTTATTTGCCAGAAAACCATGCCTATTAATCATATTGAATTTATCTATATTTAATTTCCGCATTTAATTTCTGTTATCTGTTTAATCAATCAATCAATCAATAATCCCTTTTAATCGTGACATTAGACTTAAGTTAGAATCCATCCTCATAGCTCTTGGGACGACCTCGGTTTTACCGAATACTACACTACACACGACCGGGTACACTGCCCGTGAGTGCATAAGGTAGACCTAGGTAGACGAGAAAATTATAAATATTAAAACCTGGTCAGAAATCCTGCATCAAGTTTTTGGCGCCGCTGCCGGGGAGTTATTTTAGGATTTTAATTTGAGTTTTTCTTTCTCCTATTCTGCTATTTTCTTTGAGTTCATTTCAGGTAATCATGGAAATGGAGCCAGATTTTGATAATATGACATTGGAAGAATACTGGGAGTACGAGCGTGAAAAGGATAGAAAAGTTTTAAGGAATCGTCAATCTTGGAGAACTTCTACGAGGTTGCCTTCCCTAGAGCATTTCTTTCAACCATATACCTATGGTGATTATGTATCTCCCCAAGAGTATGATGAATTGGACATCGATAACATGACCATTCATGAATATGAATTATATACAGCCAACCGATGTCGAAAGAAAAATAGCTGGAATAATCACACTCACAATTTCACATCCTATTTTAGTGATTATTCATATAACACTCATAATCCTGAACCTGAAGATAGAGAATTGATGATTGCAAGAGCGTTGGATGATTTGTTCAGAATTGGAGCTGAAAACCTTCAACGCATGGAACAAGAAGAGACTCATGATGAGTCTGTTAATGAACAATTCGGAGATGTGAACCTTGAAAGTAAGGACCTTCTTAACTCTCGGATTTCCCCTATTTATAATATTTTTGCTAGTGTTTGTGAACAGGATACAGATAATGTCAACATCGACACTACCAAGGAGGAAGAGGAAGTCGAGGAGGAATGTGATGAATGGAATTTATATGACATGTGGGATATCACGATTGAGGATGTTAAAAGGCTTAGGAAAATTCTAACACCTCCCATGCATCATGAACCTATCCCTGAGCTGGTAATGCAACCCTTGACATCACATATCACACCTACTGAGGATTGTTTTGTAGCAGCAACTACCGACCCAATTTTGGATGAGCTTGCAACGGAATTAGAAGATAAGATCTTGGACACTTCAGTAGTTGACGAGGAAATATATGTAACATTTAAGCCAATTAACCAGCCACATCATGAGGTGAACTAATCATCAATGCCATCAACTAAAACTGGTAAGGTATGGAGGGAAATGACATCTCCTGTAAGGTATGATCATAATTCATCATTTCCCCATCCCATAGCAAATTCACACCCTCATGGTGTTTATTGCTATTTTCACCCACACTTGATTTCAAGTGAGGGGATGAACACCCTTTTACTTAGTAAATAGGGGTAGAGTCAAGCTCGTGACTCGAACAAAAACAAGCGCTTCGTGGGAGGCACCCCATGCATATCTTTTCTTTTTCATTTTGTTAGTATAGTATGGTTTTGTGTTTTTAACCATTTTGCAGGAATAGGAGAAGATTACATCAGTAATTTAAACGGGGACCTGACCTATCCATCAGTTACGGCGTAACTCATCCAAATGATTACGCCGTAACACATCCCAAGTAGCGATTCTCTCTAGAGCATTACCGATTACGGCGTAATCCCATGCTATGGTTACGCCATAGCTACCCTCCAGTAGTGATTGCCAGGTTCTGCCATAATTACGGCGCAACTCATTCAATGAGTCACGGCGTAATTATCCTCAAGTTCAAATTCTTTCTATAATAACACAATAACCTTGTATTAGTTTCAAATGAACTTTGTGGGTATGTTCTCTGTAAGCCCTCACGAGACTTCACTCGTCCAATCGGGACACCGATTGGTTTAAAAGGCTTGTTGCATGCGCTAAATGCAACCGTGATTCCTACGAAAGTGAGTTAGGTTTTGTTTTTATTTTTACATATTCCTGCTATTTTTGCTTTTTATCTGGAATTATGCTTTTTGGTATTAGTTTTTCTTGCAGCAATACAGGTTGATGAATTATGGAGTTATGATTGGCTGCAAGAGAACACTTTTTATCCATCCTAGTTGATTAACATGGTGTTTGCAAGGAGAGTTGATGTGAAGATGGATGTTGCTCGTAGAGGCACAATTGAACATACATTATTAATCATACCGAACAAATCCAGGGGAGTTTTTCGTTCCTTCTCTAAACCTTCCTATTTTTCAATTATATGCTTAGTATGACCCAAGTGGGGGGAAGGGATTAGACATAGACACCCACTTGATTTTACTTGCCTTTATTTTTCTAGTTTTTGATGAAAAGTGTTTCATTAATAAAATTTTGACATGTTTTTCATTACTTAACTGGATTAATCTAGACTCAGCACACCTACCCTATATTTCCATTGTGTGAGGATAAGCCTTTTCGTTTTCCCCTTATACATAATACCATACATATGAGTGTGCCGGTGGCTGTAGTAGACTTTAGAACTTGGCCTTGCATATCTTTTCGAGACCATTATCATGAGCATTACACTGAGGTAACTTGGTGTGATCGGTGCAGCTAGGATATAAGAAAGTTTTAGGATTTAACGCAAATAGCCCATCCATTTATGTTTGTGTATATTTACTTTTCACATCGATTAGTCAATCCCCCTGTTAAACCCTTTTTGTTGCACTCATCATTAGTGCAAGATACCCCTAGATACACCCTTCAGAGCCTTTCCTTTCATTTTGTTAACCTAATTTATGTTGTTTCGTTACATCTATCGCCTAGCCTACCTTGTAGTTTCCTTATGTCCATGGTCAGGGCGATGTTGGTTAATTTTGGTTCCACTAGTGAAAGTCGCGGGTTTTGAATAAAGGGTTATGGAAGAAAATCGGGTTTAGATGATAGTTGATCTCAAGTGGGGGGATGCTTTATATGTTCGTATTGTTTTTATTTATATTCATGTATACCTTGTCTTGCATCAAAAAAAAAAAAAAAAAAAAAAAGAGAATGCAAGCAAGAGTTTGTTAGTTTGTTTATAGCTGATCGTAATATAAATCAGCTTATGTGTCATATTGTGTTAAGTGTTCTCGCCTTGTTTCAGCTGGCGCAAATTTTTACAAATCCGTTTTGTCTTACGGATAAAATTAGAAACCCGTACGTTTCTGTCTCGCCTTTCAAATTTTAATCAATTTTCGTACAATGGGGGCATTGTACATTTCAAGTGGGGGGATGGGAGATAAAAATGGTTGATTTTATAATTTTTTGGTAGAAAATGTGCTAAAATTACCCAAATTTTAAATTTTTTTATATAGCACATTCTTTTTTCATTGATGATGAAGGCCGAGTTAATGCATTTATTTGCTTAGTTTATGGAGATTATAAGGCACTACGCTACATTTTATATGCATTGATTCGTGTGTTGAAGACCCCTTGACTCTTGACCCTCGATTTTTGCTATGGGATTGAATGCGACTAGTGGTGGGGCGACTGTGGACTTAGGAATCTATTTGTTTCGTGTCTTTTTATTTACACCCATTAAAAGTGTTCCCATGTCTTATCCTACCCTTGGTCATGAATCGAGTTTAGGTGAGGAAGCGAGCAATCATTGGTGTCTTGGCCATGGATTTGGTCATGTATCATTGGTTTTGTCTTCTTCGCCGTAACTCGTTAGTAATGACAAAATAACCTCATAAGCCTATGTTCTGTCAACCCTTTGCCTTTTAGAATAGCTGCATCTATAGACTCTAGTGGTGGAGATTAGTATCTTTGCTAAGCTGCACCTATGATAGAATAGCTGCACCTATGATAGAATACTCGCCATGACTGAGCAGTTGAGTGATCACCCAAAAAATAAACACGTGAATTATGAGAGAGAGTGTGATTTCAATTCCCTTTTCGTGAGGTGCTCGGTTTGGAATTTTCTAGCTTAGGTAATTTTTAAACTCATAACTTCCAATTAATCCAGGGAGATGTCTTTTTAAAAATTATTTAAAAGGTCTACTTGAGGACAAGTAGGATTCAAGTGGGGGGATATTTGATAACATCAAATTAGCCTGATCTTTTATATATCAAATTCCCGTGTTTATGGCCTCATTTGTATTAATATGGTACTTAATTCGTTCATATTCGTTCATATTTGCATTTCAGGATAAATGAGGCGCTGGAGCGGAAAAGAAGTGATAAAAGGCCAAATTTATGTTCTGAAGAGTGATTCACAAAGGCCTATGAATTATTTGTGAAGGTTACGCCGTAACTGCTTAATAATGTTACGGCGTAATAATGATGCTTTGAAGGATACGACGTAACCATTTCTTATGGTTACGGCGTAATTATTTTTATGAAGGTTACGGCGTAACATAGTGTTAGTTACGCCAAAGAGATAATGTCGGAGTGGATAATTATGAGCGTACAAAGGGTTACGGCGTAACTCGGATAATTAGTTACGCTGTAATTAATTACTTGGGTGCAAAGTTTCGAGGTCCAGGGATTAAAAGCGGCAAGTTTATATTAACTTTATTCACTTCGAGGACTATTGAATAAATAAAGAAGTTCGAAGAGCGACTGAAGATACAAATATTTAATAACACATTTTAATGTGTATTATACCACAAGGACTTCATGTGAAGAGTGGCACAGCTCATGGACTAAATCTGGTCAAGTACAAACTTCATTATTATATATATGAGATATTCTCATCACATGGGGCATTCATTATTTTATTAGGTTTAGAATCATTTTCATTCTTTTTGGGTGCTGCACTTGTACGACGAGGACATAAAAAAAAAGAAAAGGAAGCAGTAGCTGCTGTGTGTGGTTTTCGACCCCGGTATTCAACTAGAGGATTGATATCATTATCCTTGGCACGGCATGTAATTATTTTCCGACTCATAATATTATTTTGGTTTCATTATTCTATTATAATTTTGATTCTAATTTAATTGTTGGAGCATTTTTATTTAGGGAAAATGATGCAAGTAGACCACGCGCCCTGAGGCTTATCACTTTCCGGACTACTTTTATTTTTTTGAAAATGGACCGAGGGCAACCGCTGTCATTGGGAAACTCATTGACATTGTGACAAGTGTCCCGTATGTGTAAGGTATTGTTTTTTGGGCAACTAAAAACCGCTGGGCAACCGTATAATTTTAAAAAGGGTTTTATCGTCATTTTACGTTAGACAAAAAAGTACACATTTGAATAGTAAAAGTACAGTGGATTTATATTCAAAATCCAAGTCACTGACCAAAAAAGCATCCATACTTATCGTTTTTCTCTGTTATTGCTTCTCGCACAAAAGCATTATTACTTACAGTACTATTTTCACAAATCAAACCGTCGTCTTCGTCAGCCCCCTGTCTTCCTTGTAACGTCAGTTATGTCACCATCTTTAAAGCTACAGTGTTGATTGCAAACCACATTCGATTGATCAAGTTTTAAAAAAATGTTCCCAAATATGGTACGTAAATATTCTTCTCGTTATTTATTACATATGATTATTTCCAATTGGTTCTATGTTATAATAAATCGTTTTTGTTATTCGATTAATACCTATGTTAGATAGGTGTTAATTCCATTTTATAATCTATTGCTCTATTTTATGTGTATCTGATTCGTAATTATGTAGGGTATGATACCTTAGATGTCGTTAGTTAAGTATGTAACATTACTTGGTTCATTAAAAAAATTAGTGGCAGTTTGTAGACTAATAAGGAGTGGTTTATATGCATCATCTATGCAATTGTTTACGACGTTGGTATAGATTTCTTCTATGGCCTGAATTATTTATGGTTTTTGTTGACCCTTTTTAAGACTATCAAGCTAAGTTAATCATTACGAGTAAACTGAACTACTTTTCGTAATTATGTAGGGTAAAATACATCTGTTCCGTCTACAGCTTGTTTAGAGGCTTCTTCTGCTTTGCCCTTTCCTTTTCTTTAGCAATTTTTTTAGCATTTACTTCCATATGTAATCTTTTAGCAAATTGTTCATCAAAAGCTATCTGCTCCTCTGTACTTTGAAACACCAAAGTTGGATTTGCAATCCCTTTACCCTTTCCAATATCAGTTTCAGTAACTACATCTTTCTGCACAGGTTCACCAATGTTTAGACTCTTAGCAATAGGTCTAGGTGCAGGGATAGGGTGAGATTGCTTTTGGTTGACCAATTGTATGACAATCTCATTGTAAGCCTCTTTTAGTTTTGGTGTTGGTGTTATTGATGTGGTTATAATTGTAGCAGTGGTTGCCTCTGCAGTGGAAACCTCCGAACTGGCAGTGGGTAGAATAATAGCAGCAGTGGTTACTCCAATACTAGCAGTGGATGCAGCAATACTGGCAGTGGTTGCCTGCACCCCTTCATTCTCCTTTTCTTCAACTGCAGCCTTTAAAGAATCATCTATTACTGGTTCTTTACCTTCCATGTGAGCCACACTTAAAAAACACACACAATACTAGCAGTAGAAACCAAGTCTGGATAGTAATCGCATCTCCGTCATCTCCTTTGTCTCCGTCATCTATTTTCAAATTGAATCCGGCGTTGTTTATCTCCGCCGTTGACTCTGGTATTGAGTCTGTAATTTCTTTTTTTTTATTGAATCTGATTCAGTTTTTAATAACTTTTATCCGGCGTTGACTATCTCATGTGAATATGTTACTTGAATTTCATATTTATTTTTTTTTACATGTGAAGATGTTAATTGATTTATTAGATAGTGTTTGTTTGTTACTTTTGACTATCTCATTATATGTTTTTTTTATTACCTATCTATTTTTGCACATGTGAAGATGTTTATTGATTTATTTAGATACTGTTTTTACTGTTTGTTTATTATGTTGACTATCTGATGTTTTTAGATTGCATAAATCATAGTTTATCTTTGATTATTTGAGGTTTGTAAAATTTATGTTTCCTAGTGAATAATATCAATAACTAATGGAATTTTGAGTTTATAATTGTAATTAAGTCTAGTTACAGTATATTCGCATGTGAAGAATATCGAGATTAGCTATTATTTTGATTATTTATGTTTTCACAAATGATATCATAAAATCATAACATAAAATTTGATGCACTAATCTAGTACCTTGTTAATTAGATAAATACTTATTACCTTACATACCAAATAAGTCCAAAATAGCTTATTCTTAAACATATACATAACACATTCATAATCCTAAAAATCATCAGCATCAGCTGCAACTTCTTTGAGTATGTTGATAAGCTTTTTGGCACATTCAACCATCTCTTGATACTTAGCTTTGACAACAGCATTATGATCTTTCAAATTCTTAAAATGGTTTTCATCTCTTCATACTTCACTTCAGCATCAACATTATAATCTCTGTATATCTTAAAATCAGCTAGCGCCTCTTCAAACGTTGCTTCCAAATTAGCATTATCATCTTCGATCCTCTTGAAACGCGCTTTCATATCTTCATACTCACATTCATACTCTGGAAGTTGTTCAATCATTATCTTCCTCTTATCAATCAGTTCTTGTTTCTCTCTAAAAAATTTCCTTCTATTGGGAAAGTCTTTCCCGGCTCACAAGCAATTATCATTCTCTTGAAACGGTCTATCATGTCTTTAAATAAAGAATCGTGCAAATTAGTACAATTCATAGTGCATGTACCATCTTGACACAAAGAACACGGCATTTCGTAAATGATTGTGATGATTGATAATCTAACTGATCTAAATGTTAATTGACTAAAATATCACAGTAGAAGTGAAAGGTAAATTTCACAAATGAAAAGGTGTTTTTTGTTTTTGTGTAGATAACTGTATTATTTATTGACAATTTGAATTGGTGTATAGTATGAATAATCCAAAGTAACTGTAAGTATTAGTGTTTGCAAATGGGTTTTTTGTGGTTACTAAGAGTTAGAGTATCAGTGGCCTCTGCATTTTACTTTTTTTGACTTTTTTTTTGTGAACTCTAGCATTTGGCTATTTTGTTTTCACCTGTTTACAGGTAAGGATGTCAGTTGCTTTTTGGGAAATGGTTTTTGTATTTTTAAATCAATTTAATAATCTTCAACAATCAACATCCACACATTCCTCTAGCTTGACCAATGCATCAAGTCATAAAAGACTTGATGCATTGAATACAATTAAATGGTTGAGGTAAAAAGCTTTTGCAAAACCAACTACTCCACTGCAAAAATCTTTTGCAATAACTTTTGCATATTTAATGTTGGGTGTAGAATGAAATTTAATAAATACAAAAGCTTTTTGACAATAGCTTCAAACGCTTGAAGTTTTACAAGTGTTTTTGTAAAAAGTCTTCTTCAAAGTTATTGCCACAATGGAACAAGTCATTTGAATATCTTATTAGAATAGTAAAAAGTCTTTCATCAAGTTGCCATTGCGGATGCTTACCCTGGTTGACTTTCATCAAAGAATCCAAATAAAAAAATCGTTGTCCTTTTCTTCTTTTTTATAAACTAATCAAGGTTTGTTGTACTCCCCCGTATGTACTTTGTTACCTTATTCGTTTATATATTTATAGAGTACATAAATATAAATAATTGTCCAGCTTTATATTTTATACTCTATTATTAAATATTTATTTAATTAAAAGTTATTGAAATTGTTATTAGGGTTTATGTTTTATAGGTATGGTCACTACACCCCTTAAAGTCTAGCGGTTGATTCTAATTGTTATTAGGCTTTATGTTTTATAGGACATGGCGGAAACCAAAGAAGTCATATTTAAAGTTCACCACAACGGGAAATTTGAATTTCAGCCACTCCGCTATGTAGGCGGTCGCCTTGCTGATGTTTGGTGTTTTAGCTCCACCAAGGTTGCATTTACCAGGGTGCTTGATCATGTTTTTAATGATATTGGACGGGAAAAATGGGCTTTATTTTATGCTGCACCAAATAAGGCACTCGAAGATGGTTTTCATTGTTGCACACAGACAATGACGTTCGACGAATGTATGACCTTGCGGATGAGAATGGATCCATGGACGTCTACATTGTGCACAAGCTACAGCCTTTGTCACAATTTTATTTCAAAAACATGGTATGGCAGGAAGAGGACGCTGGCATGCGGTGCGGTAGTGCAACACCTTTCAAAAGAAGGAAGCTAACAAAGCGGGTTTTTATCACGAAAACTGAAAGAGGGTTCGAGATCATAGAAAAAAATGGCTAGTGCACAAGGAATGGTTCCACCTGTTATGAATGTTTGTTGCCTTTAAAAAATAATTATGAGTTTATGCTGCCAACCATGCGATAGTGCTTCTATGCCAAACTTAGTGCTGTTAGGTTTATGTTGTTAAGTCTATCCTTTATGATCATATGGTTAAGAATTATGGTTGCCCGATCGTACAACAAGTATTGCCCAATTATGGCATTTAGTTGCCCAGATTGCAAATTGGAAGGTGGCATGAGGTTCAAACGAAATTGGCCAATAACATAAACTTGATTGTCAGAATTTTCGTGTCTAGATAGTAGATGATGATAACGGTTGCGTTTTCTCATTAGAATAGCACAATTGGGGATAAATACGCCAAAAAATACTAACAACTGCTACAAGAGTTAAAACAGTTGTTTTGAAAGTACAAATTAATTTTGATTCAATTGGGGATAAAAAATAAATAAAGAGTTACAACTACTAGGGCAAAACATAGTTTAGACCCACACACATCATAATTCGCAACACCTAACAATCTGTTGCAATCAATTTCGAAATAAACATCAACGGTGCCCAACTCTTCTGCTGCAACTCACAACATGGTTGCGTTTTTGGAAAAACCAAAGTAGGCTACAGGGTTTGAACAAATTCTCAATTATGTGCATAATACGCAACCACTGCTACAGTTTACCCAACCACTGCTAGTGTCGCTGAAACCACCGCTAGTGTCGACGCAAATATCAACTTTGTTTCTGTTTTCCAAATGACTAGTTGAAGTTCAAATTTTAAAAGTGAAATTTAAAGCGCGGATATGAATGATTTACTTCAGTTTGTCAAACGTGCATAAGCAACATTGTCAAACGGTTTATAATTACGGATAAGTCTTATCCAAATACCAAAAAAGGAGAGAAAATATGCAAGTAAATATTCACGTTCCTTCCCTAGAAATTTTATGACAAATCCAGCAGGAAAAATAGATGCCCAGGAGCCTAGGCACGTGCCTACCCACAAAACAGTAAATGGAAATTAATGATACCGCGTGCAAGAATAGTAAAATCCTCGCTATAAATACGCGAGGTAAATAAAGGGAAAGCACATAAAAAAAACAACCATTCATCCACCAACAAAAAACACCAAAGAGAAGTTGAAGATGTTAACAACCTATTGCCCACGCACCGTCAGTTTTAAAAAGCCCATACATAGCCTAAACCTTTACCCCCCCAAAACCAAATCATAAGCGCAAAGCAGATGCTGCGACAACTGAAACATGTTCTTAAATGACTACTAATAACAATTAGTCGTTTCTAAGACGACTAAATTGACCCATCTTCGCGACCATTCAAAACATTCCTTCAACAAAAACCCTTGTCCTTTGAGGTTTGTGAAAGCCTGCCCTGACCATATGGCATACCAAAGGTTGGATTTTAAACCGATTAGACTCTCATTAGCCATTTAGGATGTTCAAAGTTCAGGCAGTTCCTTCTTAACCTCGCTCTTCCCGAGCGGAAGAAAGATGTATATCATGGGTATTGGGTCGAAGGAGTGGTCGAATGTGCAAAAAGAGGCAAACAACACGGCTGGAATTTCTGGTCTCAGTCCTCTGTTGATTGCAGCCCGGCCCCCGAAGCAAGTGTACGTCTACTAATCCTGGCATATCGGATTGGATAGACTGGGTTAAAGGTAAAAATGACGAGCTTGCGGGCACTGGGATTAATTTTAGAGCAAACCACATAAAGAATTCATAAAAAAATCCCATGCTAACGTGTAAGGGATGATTGGTGTATTTTTTGACAGTTCTCTCTCCTCACTCCAATTCAAACCTATCACGTCAGCGTGTGGATTTGTTTTTTGTGAATTCTTTATGTGGTTCTACCATTGCTCTAAAATAAAAGCTGCACGGATTGGAAAAGCAACCCCACTAAAAGCTCTTCCAGTACCACGCAGAGGGGCGAATTTACACGGGAAACCCCTTGAGAGGCCTATCGAACTTCTCAGGGAATCCCATAGGAAAATACGGCCGCCCCACAAGGAAGCAAGCCATGGGAAATCCTTCAAGAAAATGATAGCAAACAAGAAGGATTCCACACTCACCGTGAAGTTGCGTACCACTGCTAATGTAGTTTTTCACTGCTAGTATGATTGTGTCGGTTTAATATGTAACATTCTAGAATTTCTTGGGTAGGATGTTTTGTATTAGATAAGTATGCTAAGTATAATTATCCTGTCGGTTTAATATGTAGCATTCTAGAATTTCTTGGGTAGGATGTTTTGTATTAGATAAGTATGCTAAGTATAATTATCCTGTAGAGTACATACTGTATATTGTAAAGGACTCCTTATCCTATAAAAGGAGGTCCTAGGCTAGAGTTTGATATAACTTTTCGGAATATTTAGAGTCGATACACTTCAAGGTTGTAATCGCTAATACTATTCAGAGTATTCGTGTATTAATATTATATCCAGGTGTTTTATAGACCATAACTTATTGTAAAAACATCAACATCTTCACTTTGACGTAAGCACATAACGCTTCAGGTTATTAGATGTAGAGTGAGTTGATTATTTTGAGGTTTATGCGACTTTTCTAAACGTCAAAAAATGGTATCGTGTCTAGATAGTAGATGACGATAACGGTTGCGTTTGCTGATTAGAATAGCACAATTGGTGATAAATACGTCCAAAAACACTAACAACTGCTACAAGAGTTAAAATAGTTGTTTTGAAAGTACAAATTAATTTTGATTCAATTGGGGATACAAAAAAATAAAGAGTTACAACTGCTAGGGCAAAACATAGTTTAGACCCACACACATCATAATTCGCAACACATAACAATCTATTGCAATCAATTTTGAAATAAACATCAATGGTGCCCAACTGTTCTGCTGCAACTCACAACATGGTTGCGTTTTTGGAAAAACCAAAGGAGGCTACATGGTTTGAACAAATTCTCAATTATATGCATATGCGAATACGCAACCAGAGCTACAGTTTAACAAACCACTGCTAGGGTCGCTGAAACCACCGCTAGTGTCGAAGCAAATATCAACTTTGTTTCTGTTTTCCAAATCAGTTATAATAAAAAAAGTCCCTAAAGTACAATATGGTTTTTTTGCGAATTAAAAGGTTGACTAGTTGAAGTTCAAATTTTAAAAGTGAAATTTAAAGCGTCGATATGAATGATTTACTTCAGTTTGTCAAACGTGCATAAGCAACATTTCCAAAACCAACAACAGCTGTGGAAGCTACATTTTACCAAAAAAAAAGTATATACAAACATAGCAAACTTTCAGTACAAAAAAGGATAATAAACCGATAAATTCAAACTGTTTGTAATTACGGATAAGGCGTATCCAAATACCAAAAAATGAGAGAAAATCTGCAAGTAAAATATTGACGCTCCTTCCCTAAAAATTATATGACAAATCCAGCAGGAAAAATAGATGCCCAGGGTAGGAGCCTAGGCACGTGCCTACCCACAAAACAGTAAATGAAAATTAATGATACCGCGTGCAAGAACAGTAAAATCCTCGCTATAAATACGCGAGGTAAATAAAGGGAAAGCACATTAAAAAAAAACAAAAACAACCGTCCCTCCACCAACAAAAATAGTTCGACAGACAAATTTTAGAAACACCAAAGAGAAGTTGAAGATGTTAATAAGAAAAAGATCATGATGGTACACAGTACAAAAAGAATACATCCGTCCGTCAACAGCAACCCGTTACCCAAGCACGGTCGTTTCCAAAAAGCCCATACATAGCCTAAACCTTTACCCCCCAAAACAAAAACATAAACGCAAAGCAGATGCCGCGACAACTGAAACATGTTCTTAAATGACTACTAATAACAATTAGTCGTTTCTAAATTGGCAAGAATGATGACTAATAACCCATCCCCACGACCATTCACAACATTCCTTCACCCAAAACCCGTGTCCTTTGAAGTTTGTGGAAGCATGCCCAGATCATATGGCGTACCAAAGGTGGGAGTTTAAACCGATTAGACTCTCATTAGCCATTTGGGATGTTCAAATTTCAGCCGGTTACTTCTTAACCTCGCTCTACCCGAGCGGAAGAAGGAAGTATATAATGGGTATTGGGTCGAAGGAGTGATAGAATATGCAAAGAGAGGCAAACAACACGGCTGAAAATTATGGTCTCAGTCCTCTGTTGTTTGCAGCCCGTTTTCCGAAGCAAGTGTACGTCTACCAATCCTGGCAGATCGGCTTGGATAGACTGAGGTAAAGGTAAGAATGACGAGCTTGCGGGCGCCGGGATAAAATAAAGAGCAAACCACTGCTAATGTAGTTTTTCACTGCTAGTATGATTGTGTCGGTTTAATATGTAACATTCTTGAATTTATTGGGTAGGATGTTTTGTACTCCGTATTAGATAAATATGTTAAGTATAATTATCCGGTAGAGTACATTCTGTATATTGTAAAGGACTCCTTAACTTATAAAAGGAGGTCCTAGGCTAGAGTTTGATATAACTTTTCGTCATATTTAGAGTCGATACACTTCAAGGTTGTAATCGCTAATACTATTCAGAGTATTCGTGTATTAATATTATATCCAGGTGTTTTATATACCATAACTTATTGGTGTTTTATAGACCATAGCTATTAATTTGCTTTATCTCTTCTTAAATATAAAATTGGTAACTGGGAAGTTGAGTAATTAATGTGAATTTAATTTGTTAACATTAATATTTGTTTTCAAACATACTATTCAAGTGAAAAATGATGAAACGGAAATGTCGACTTATTATAACTAGTTAGATTTAAAAATGTTACATAATTTTTGTTAGCTCACGGATTTTAAAAATACCACAAAATTGTTATAAAGAGTAACACAAAACAAATATTACCTTGTTTACTTATTTATTTATTTATTTCATCTAATTTTGTTATTATTATTTTTTTTTGTTACGAGATCATATTTAAAGAGTATATGCCCCCAATTGGTTGATTATTATTTTAATATAAGCTTCTTGTGAAATTAGAAATGAAAACGTTAAACATGCAACAAAAATAAATTGTTGATAATATTAGTGTATAGAACTTATAAAAAAAATACAAGGTAATGAAAGTAAAGACGAAAATATTTATCATGCGGTGCCAAACAGTTTTAGCCTTTGACCAATTAAAGTCCCACTTAATTACATCTGCAAAATCCGAGAAAAGAAAAGTAGCGCAACTACCGAGGTTTAGATTTACCTTTTTGGTGTACATAGTCGTACCCATTGTAAAAACATCAACATCTTCACTTTGACGTAAGCACATAACGCTTCATGTTATTAGATGTGTAGAGTGAGTTGATTATTTTGAGGTTTATGCGACTTTTCTAAACGTCAAAAAATGGTACAATGCTTTTATGCTTGATTACTTAAATTAAATATCTGTAAATATAAAATGAATTGGTGTAATACTTACAACTGCTGGTTAATTTTTACTACTGCTAGTTATACTGACTGCTAGTAAACTGAATAGGTTGTATACTTACAACTGCTAGTATTATACGCACAACTGCTAGTTATTATAACAACTGCTAGTGATAGAAGTTGCCCTACGTACAACAGTTGGTTGCCAAATTGATATTTGGAAACAACTGCTAGTTGGCGAGATGAAATAAAAATGGATAATGGCAACAGAGGAATACTAAATACGTTGACATACAACGTTTTATACAGACGACAACCTAGTACATATTACGATTACTACATAATTATAAGTTTAATGGTTACATATTAAATAACTCCTTGATAAACAGACACACCAAACTTTCTGTACACAAATTTAATTGACACAGGGTATTCAAACCATACATAAAACTACAACCACTAGAACAATTTTACAACGGCTGTGACGGAAGATCGGAGGAGTTTCAACAGCTTCCTAGCGAACTCCCATTCTTCTTGATATTATCATAACCATCGTCCATCAAATCGCTGGCCCTGATATACATTTTCTTTAACGACGTGGAACAAGCAAGTATAAACTTTATTATGTGTAATTCATTCTGTGATCTAGGAAAGGATCGAAAAATCACAGTCCGAATCTGCCCATGGCTGAATGTGGTTGTGTCTAAATCTAATGAACGTTGTTCCAAAGGTAAAACACTAAGCTTGTGTGCAGCCTGGAAAATCAAATAGTATTGAGATACAAAAACATGGTAGTTTACGGATGTTTATTTGATACGTATGAAATAAAGTAATAAAGTATTACACTTACTCTGGTTTCCAGCATTTTCAAGTTTGGAGATCCGCGAATCATTAGGACGATGAGTGACACGATAACAGTCTCGCCAAAATCAACTCCAATTAGATTCAGATTAACGAGGGATACAAACAACAAAGGTACATTCATCCTGGAATTACCATCACGCATAAACTACAACAGGTCGACTTTTCGGTTAGTTTCAAATATTAAATATCGTTACAGTTACACATATATTTAACATTGTAAAATTAGAAGTGTAAATCTCAAAACGGTCTTACCGTGCAATAGTCAAAATCCAATGTAAGGGTCTCAAGAGATGGAAGTCTTGTCAGGTGAAAGATATTGGATGCTATGATTGTGGTGACAACATTCGAAATACCGAATGACAAATGTAACTTCTTCAAATTCCTAAGACTTGCAAGATTCCATAGTTTCATCCCGTTTGTACTCTCAACATCCAATTTAAGAGACTCAAGTAAGGGACAACCAGCAATTAAATTCCAAACTGTACCGGTTAGAAATTTGACTAAACACAATTCTAAGCTCAATAAATTTGGAAAAGTAGTGAAAAACACCAAACTAGGAAAATCACAACAATGAATTTCAAGATGTTTCAATTCAATACGCCCGTAAAGTTGGGTTGGCAATGTAACTGGTTGTCCATACCAGTTTCTAATTTTCAGGTCCTCAATTCCTTGCAGTGCCAAAAACATAAGCCAATCACGAATCTCTTCATAATTCAAGTCTTCCATTCCAGACAACGGTTTGGGATCTACAGAGAAGACAAACTTTTTATGGGACCCGTAAGCTGATTTAAAAGTCTAGTAACCTCCCATCAAACTTATATGTTAAATAATAAAAGAAATCCTCATCAATTATGACTTCGGTGAGCAAGGTCCACTTAAACCTCCAGTTTGTAGATAAAATATAGGTGCTCACCGCTTCTTTTATTCGAAACCGATTCAAAATGTTACCGATCACTGTATCTGGCATTTTGCTAATATAATCTCTCATACTGGTGCTAACATTAGCTCGAAACGACATGGTTTTCAAAGAAATTTTGTTGGTTTTTTTTAATTCTCGACAGGAGGCTTTGGATGAGGGTTGTTGATTTGCAATTGATGGTCAGAACGAGGGTGTGTTATTAAATGTGGTTGTTGGGTTGGTTCACTGACTCGCGCGCCCAAGATACACGCTTTTCAAATTTGGTCCGTAAAATATTACGAAATGGTATATTTTAGTAAGCCATGGTAATATGGCGGACCTATTACACAATCAATGTGCTGTGAGCATCACTTATTCTAAAAACGACGACGTCTTCAGTTGGACGTAAGCACATAACGGCATCATGTTATCAGATGCGTAGAGTTACATTCATTTGAGTTGACTATTTTGAGGTATATGCGACATTTCTAAGCATAAAAAAAATGCTACACTGCTTTTATGCACGATTACTTAAATTAAATATCTCAAATTATAAAATGAATTGGTTGTATACTTACAACTGCTAGTTATTTTTACTACCGCTATAGTTATTTTTACTACCACTAGTAAAACTAAAGTGGTTGTATACTTACAACTGCTAGTCATTTTTACTACCGATATACTTATTTTTACTACCGCTAGTAAAACTGAAATGGTTGTATACTTACAACTGGTAGTTATTTTTACTACCGCTAGTAAAACTGAATTGGTTGTATACTTACAACTGCCAGTAATTTGGTTACTACTGCTAGCTATTTTAACCTGTTGGAATCACTCCTAAACTAGATTACAAGTGTTAGTAATTAATATGTAATAGTTAGCTTAATTAGGCATTTATGTTTGTTATTATGCTAAGGCTTATGTGAAAGGCCCATAAGCCTTGGCCCAAGCCTAATAAGGAAAGGAAGGGACTAGGAGTGTTGCCCTAGCTCCCTCTCCTATAAATAGCCTTGTAGACCTTCTTTAGAAGGTTGGTTGTTCATCTCATTTCAATGTACACGCATAACTTTTCTTTACATTCATACGCGTATTGTTTTAGTTTGTTCAACTGATCTCTCTTAATCTATACTTCTTATATTGATGCTTGTGTTACAAATATGGTGACCTAACAGTGGTATCATTCACCAAATAGTTGGGTGTAACGATTTTGTTTTTGAAGGTTTTTTGTGTACGCGTAACTCTCGGTTTCAAAACTTTCTTACGCAAAAAGCTTTGATTTTTTCACTTTACAATTCAAGATTCTTGTACTTTAAAGGTTATTTGGTGATAAAGTTTAAGTTTTTGGCAAAAAATTTCAAACTTTACGTGTATTTCATTATTTTTGAGCTTGATTTTAGTCGTGTGGTCTGTTTTACACCTAAGGTGTATAAACGCGTTGGATCATCAAGTTTCACACTTTTGTGTTATTTTGGTGATATTGAAACTGTTTCATCACAAAAATCGGGTTTAGAAACACTTTTGGGCAGAAATCAAAGTTTTGGAAGTTTTTGACAAATCTTACGCATAAGAAAACCCTAATCTTACGCGTAAGGTTTCCTTGGTTTGATCTTCAGTGTTCTTGGTTTACTCAGTGTTTTCTTTCTTGGATAAGCCTGAAAACACTTCGACTTTGGATATCTTTTACACTAGGATAAGTGTAAAGGATTTTTGGGCAAAATCCTAGTTTTACGCCTAAGCAAACTCTTACGCGTAGAATCTTTATGCCTAAGTCTTGTCTTACGCCTAAGCCTTGTCTTACGCATAAACAATTCTTACGCATAACCATTCTACTCCTAAGCTTTTGGATTACGCATAAGCTAAGGTCTCCTTAACCCTACGCGTAAGATCTCTTCTTACGCGTAACTTGGTGTTTTTACGCATAAGGTTTTCTTTGCCTAAAATGGTTTTCTACGCATAAGGATTCTTCATCAACAAAGTTTCATTCGACTACAAAGATCCATTTTACAGCACAAGTTTCAAGATGTCTCAACCACCATACTCTAGCTACTTACCTCATGTGTATCCTCAACAACAACAACAACAACAACAACTCCATCAACAACAACAATTTTATCAACAACTACTACAACAACAACAACAACTTCAACAACAATTTCCTCAAGGAGAAATTCAACCACAAATGATTCAACCACCATCTAGTCTTCAAGTACAACCTTACACAAAATTTCACAATCAACATCCATCCAGAAATACTATGAAGGAACCATCTTGGTTTGCAAAGATGTGTGAAGCTTTAAGTAGGCAACAATCCATTCATGAGACTGGATCACTTGATAGACCTCCAATGCTCACTCCCAGAAACTATGATCAATGGGTGATAAGGTTATTTAGGTTTTGTGATCTAAAGAAGCCACATGTAATGTTCTTGAAGAAGGTTATCCTAGAAGGTCCATTTCAGATGCCTACTATCACTGTACCCGGAGATCCAAATGCTAATCCACCAAGAGGTGATGTCACTAACATTGCAAGTCTTAATGACCTTACTACTGATGAACTTCTTCACTTTGAAGCCGATGAACTAGCAATGCAATACATCCTTTTGGGATTACCCAATCCGATCCTTCGAAGTGTTGATGCTCAAAAGACTGCTAAAGCAATGTGGGAACATATTCATCTTCTCATGGAAGGCACTGAACTCAATCAAGAAGACATGGAATCCAAAATCTACTTGGCTTATGAACACTTTATGATTGAACCAGGAGAGACATTAGAGTCATATCATCATCGATTCTCAGACACCATTAATGACTTGGAAAAACATAACATCATTATGCCAAGAATTGCAGTCAACACTAAGTTCCTAAGTAGTCTTGGTCCTGATTGGGAAAAGTATGTCATATTCATCCGTCAAGCAAAGAATCTTCATCATGATACATACGGATTGTTGTACGACTATTTGAAGCCCTACCAAAAGGAAGTTGACAAAGAAAGAGTTATCCGTGGACTCCCAGTCTCACCTTCACTTCCGGATAATCAACAATTAGCTTTGTGGGCTCAAGCTTGTTATCCTTAATTCCCAACCTTACAAACCGTATTCACAAATCCTCCACAACCTACTGCTCAACCATCTGCTAAGATAACACCTTATGATCCTTCACAATAGCAAATACCACAAGAAAATCAACTGGTTCCATACAACAACAACAATACTCAAGCACTTTACAATGAATCAACTGAGGATGTTGAAGCTTTTGATGCATTGCAACAAGGATTTTTTATGATTGCTAGAGCCTTTGGTCGATACTCCAACAAATCCAACAATCGCATTCGCACCTCATCTAACACAAGGAATCAGGCTGTTGTTAACAATGGAAGAGTTGAGGTTCAAAATCGTGGTCAAGTTCGTCAGATGGGAGGTGGTCAAGGGTTTAATCCAATGGGAAGGAATAACATGGGTGCTCCACAACAACAAAGGGCTCAAGTGGTTGAACAGGGTAATGCTCAGAATGGGGTGAATGGTCTTTGTTGCTATAACTGTAATGAGAAGGGTCATCTAGCGAATGCATGCCGAAAGCCGAGGACAAGACGCAACGCTTATCACAAAGAGGCTTTACTCTTGGCTCTTAAGGATGAAGCTGGTGGAACTCTTACCAACAAGGAACAGAGCTTCATGGCAAATGCAGATTCTGATGATGATATAGAGGACTTGCAGGCTAATGCAGCAGTTATGTTGATGGCAAACATGCACGAAATCTACATGAGTGACACAGGCCCAGTGTATGACACTGACGGCTTGTCTCAGGTACCAGATCAAACCATATTCATTACTGATATGATATCTCCGCCTACATCTGTCTCCGACGGGGATCAGAGTGTTCAACATGAGCCGTCTACATCTCATTCCGATGATAATCAAATAGATCCCGTAGTTATATTTGACGATCAAGATGACCTTATGGTTACCATTGATAATAAAGTTGACTCCGTCGTTATACTTGAGGATCTGACTAATGATCATGTTGAGACTCACGTTGAACAAGCTGAACTTCCGTCTGAGCTCATGCCCTTACTTAAAGACCAAGAATCTCGCCTGGAAATATGCATGGACATCAATAAGCAATTAAAGGACAAAAATACACTATTAACTAGGGATATTGAATGCTTAAAAAACCAACTCAACGTTTTTCAAACTCAAGAAAAACGTGAAAAAGGTTTTGAAGTCGCTTTTGCTAAATCTTACCAAAACGAAAAATCATTAGAACAACAGATACGTGATCTAGTCGCATCCAAGAATGCTTTGTTATCTCAAATAGAGCAACTGAAATATGATCATAAACAACAACTTAACGCTCTCACTTTGGAAACTCAAAAAGCCAAGTCTCAGTTGTTAACTTGTCAAAAACAGTTCTCTGAGTACAAAAGCATTCAACGAAACGAATAGATAAATATCTTGAGGAAATTGTCGACTTACAAAACAAAATCAAAGAGTTTCGAAATGTTGTTTATAAACATGGTGAATCAATCACAACGATTCAAAAGTTTACTTTTAATCCAAATCCAAATGGATATGGTCCGAATCTTGCAGATTACAAACCAAAGTTTTCAAATAGAGCATTCAAACCAAATCCTGAAGTTTATAGTGCAGAACATAGAATTGATGATTCCATTATGAGTGTTGTTGAATATAATCGTCAAGAGGAATTAGATGCAGAAGACGAGAGTCAGTCAAAATTGGAAAATGTTATTTATAACAAACCATTTAACTATTCAAAAGCCGTTACTTTCGTCACACAACATGATTTTTCTAACACACCTTGGGTTCTCACACCTACTTCTGAGGGTCCCCTTTCCATTACCGCACAAATTAATGGTCCTTTACCTTCACTTAGTGAAATAAAACCATTAGCCGAACAATGCAAAGTTATAAAATATTTTGAAACATTCTTATCGGACATCAAACTTTTGGAACGTGAAATTGAAATCAATTCTGAAATAAAAGTTGAACATTTTCAATTGCCTCAAGCGAGAGCCCAAAGAGATATTTTTCAGAAAAGAATTTTACCACATGTCCAAAATTTGAAAAATTGTGCAATATATTGGGAAAGGGACTTTCACAAGGAACTTGGACTTATGAAAAGAGTTTTCGAACAAACAAAAACATCGATTTCAAATACTAAACGTAAAAAGAAACTATTGAGAAAAGATGTTGATCGACTCTTGGAAGATGTTTTTTGTGCTGATATCTATAATGTTGTGTTATTACATTCGGTTGCATATGCATTTGATTATATCTCTGATGATTCTATTGATTCCGTTGAAAATGTTGAGAATACTGACACTGTGTCACAAATCAAGTCTTTAAAAGTTGAAAATGAACGTTTGTTTAACGAGATTTCAAATGCAAAACGTCGTCTTCATTGGTGTCAAAAATATTGTCAGAATCGAGAACTCGCTTTGCAAAACAAAATCCACCGGTTGCACACTAAAACTTTTAATCCAAAACTTGAGCAACTGGATGATCAAAACGTGTCTTTGAAGTATCAAATTTCAAAATATGAACAAAAAATTTCAAAAGTTAAAAAGGAATATGGTGTCATATTTGATTTACTAAAAAAGACTCGTGCTCAAGCGTCAAAAGATATTGATGATCATCTTGCATATACCAAAGATGTTTTACGACAAAATGGAAATACTCGTTCTCAAAATCAAGATTTGTTACACACTATCTATGATTTAAAAGCAGAGTTGGTAAAACTTAAGCAAGATAGGGATAGTAACACTGTAGTAACTGCACTTAAACAGATTCAAAACGACTCTAGAACATCTAACGATAAACCACAAGAAACTAATGTGCTTCCCTCTACTGAAACATGAATAGTTGCCTCTTTTCCCAACCCCCGTACTTCACAGCCTAGGAGCAATACAAGGAAGAATAGGAAGTTGCGACGTAAGAAAAGAACAATAAAGAATGCTGAAGTAGAAGAAAACCCTAGGACTTTGAATAAAACTCAAGTTGCACCCACTTTAGATATTGCGTCAGACAAATGTAATGAACAAAGTGATGTAACGAATGCTAAATCTTTAAGTACTCTTAATGTTTTGTTTTAAGCTTCTTGTGTTGGTTGTCGTAAAAGCATGTTTTCTGGTTGTCATGATAAATGTGTTGCTAAGGCTATCTTATCTCGTAAGCGGAATACTAGAAAACGTAATACCTCTAGGCCCACTAATGCTTCTAAGTCTGTGCTAGGCAAACCGTCTTCTAGTGTTTCTGCAAACATCATTGATGTACCTGTAGCACCCACTTCACCTCCTAGGAAGAACTTATCACCTAGTGCATTCACTAAGACCAAAGCTAAGACTAGTTGGAGATGGCAGAAATGGTTACATAATACACTAGGATTTCAATAGATACCTAAAATCATAAACATGTGTGTTTCACCTATAACTGCATAGGAACCCTCTAACTCTTTGGGTTCCACATCTACTTCTATTCCATCTGTGTCGTCTGTATGTAATGCAGGTGATACAGATCATCCTCTGGATTGTTGATAGCGGATGTTCCCGACACATGACAGGCAATCTCAATTTGTTATCAAACTTTGTTGCAAAGTTCATTGGCGCTGTCAGATTTGGGAATGATCACTTCGCAGCTATCATGGGCTACGGAGATTACATCAATGGCAACATCGAAATTAGCAGGGTTTATTTTGTGGAAGGTCTCGGTCATAATCTCTTCTCAGTTGGTCAGTTCTGTGATGGAGATTTGGAAGTTGCTTTTCGGGAGAAAACTTGTTTCATTCGTGATCTACAAGGAAACGATCTTATGTCCGGCACCCGCAATTCAAGTCTTAATACAATCTCAATGCAAGACATGATTGCTTCATCTCCCATCTGTCTACTTTCAAAGGCTACATCTACAAAATCTTGGCTATGGCACCGTCGTCTCTCACATTTAAACTTTCAAACCATAACTAATCTTGCACCACACAAACTTGTTGAAGGTCTCCCAAGATTTCGGTATTCTAAATATCACCTTTGCTCAGCTTGTGAACAAGGGAAAAACATTCGTGCTCACTTTCCTTCAAAGGTGGAACACAACTCACAGCATGTGCTTCATCTTCTTCACATGGACTTGTGTGGCCCGATGCGCGTGCAGACGATTAATGGCAAATGCTACATCTTGGTAATTGTCGATGACTACTCAAGATGGACTTGGGTTTATTTTCTTCGGAGTAAAGATCAAGCTCTACAGATGATCATCACCTTTCTCACGAAAATTCAAGTTCAGCTCCGGAACACAGTCAGACAAATCAGGACAGACAAAGGAACTAAATTTGTGAATCAAACTCTTCGTGCATATTATGAGAAAGTGGGAATTGAGCATCAAACATCCATTGCACGAACACCGGAACAAAATGGAGTTGTTGAAAGACGAAACCGTACATTAGTGGAAGCTGCAAGAACGATGTTAATCAATGCTAAACTTCCAGATTACTTGTGGGCTGAAGCCGTGTCAACTGCATGCTACACTCAGAATCGCTCAATGATTACTAAACGCCACAACAAAACACCTTATGAGCTTATCCACAACCATAAACCAAATCTCAAACACTTTCATGTATTTGGATCCCTCTGTTATCCGAATAATGATCGTGATGATTTTGGTAAGCTCAAAGCCAAAGCTGACATTGGAGTCTTTGTTGGATATTGTGAAAACTCTAAAGGTTACCGGATCTGGAATCGTCGTACAAGGGAGATTATGGAAACGATTCATGCAAATTTCGATGAGCTTACTGAAATGGCTTTTGAGCATAACAGCTTGGAACCTGGTTATAACCGTTTAAACTTCCCTAAAACCCCATCATCAGCTGAACCTAGTTTACAACTAACTCGACGTCAAATGGAACAACTATTTGCTCCTTTGTTTAGTGATGATATTGATGAACGTTCTCCATCTGTATCAAATGTTTCCGCTGCTCAACCTGATCAAAATCCAATACCTGATACACCTGCTACAACAACTACTGTTGAGGAAGCACCACCAGTTGATTCTACAACAACAGTTGAACAAACTGCATCCAACGACGCTGAACCAGCTGATGATATTCTGAACAATGAAGTACCCCCACCTGCAGATTATGATCCAAATGCGTTCTTTAATCTGTTTGCAAATGAAATTGCCACACATGATGTTGTGGAATTATCTACAAGCCATTTGAATCCTCCCAATCTGCAAAATGTTTATCAACATCAACCTTCCACACATCGTTGGACGAAAGACCATCCTCTTGAAAACATTATTGGTAACCCGAATCAACCAGTCGTAACTAGACAACGTCTTCACACAGACGGTGAACATTGCATTTATGCACTCACTGTCTGCCAATCTGAACCTAAAAACATTAAAGATGAAATGACCAAAGACAACTGGATTGAATCCATGCAAGAAGAACTCAATCAGTTTAAACGTCTTGAAGTATGGTAATTGGTTAAAAGACCAACAGGGGTCTACGTCATTGGTCTCAAATGGATTTGGAAAAACAAATTGGATGCTGAAGGAACCGTAATCAGAAATAAGTCACGTCTAGTGGCTAAGGGTTATAGACAGGAAGAGGGTATTGACTTTGAAGAATCATTCGCTCCGGTTGCTCGTCTTGAGGCTGTACGGATTTTTCTGGCGTTTGCGGCTCACATGAACCTCACCGTTTATCAGATGGATGTCAAAACTACTTTTTCTCAATGGATAACTAAAAGAAACGGTCTATGTTAGCCAGCCAGAAGGATTCGTTGATCCAGAGTTCCCAAATCACGTCTACAAACTGAAGAAGGCTCTCTACGGTCTCAAACAAGCCCCTCGGGCGTGGTATGATAAGTTATCATCCTTTCTTATCGCCAATAATTTCGTCAAAGGTTCAGTCGACTCTACACTTTTCATACAATATCACGGGGCACACATTTTAATCGTTCAAATTTATGTGGATGACATCATTTTTGGGTCAACACATCTAAAGTACTCAAACAGTTTTTCAAAACTAATGAAAAAACATTTTGAAATGTCCATGATGGGTGAACTTACGTTCTTTCTAGGACTGCAAGTTCATCAATCACCCCGTGGTATTTTCTTGAGTCAGTCTAAATATGCCCTTGAAATCTTAAACAAACATGGAATGCAAAACTGTGACACCTATGCCACACCAATGGTACATACCAAGAAATTGGACACTGATTTGCATGGAAAATTGGTTGACCCTACAAAATACCGAAGTATAATTGGGTCTCTCATGTATCTAACAGCCAGTAGACCTGATATTGTCTTTACTGTATATCTTTGCTCCCGTTAGCAGTCGAGACCAACTGAAACTCACCCCTCTGAGGCTAAAAGAATCCTCCGATACATCAAGGGAACCATTAACTTGGGGATCTGGTATCCGAAGGATTCTGGTTTTGAACTAATAGCTTTTTCAGACGCTGATCACGCAGGTTGCTTAGATTCTCGGAAAAGTACTTCAGGAGCTCTACAATTTCTTGGTGATAAACTGGTGTCATGACAATCGAAGAAGCAGGACTGTACATCGCTGTCCTCAACAGAAGCAGAATATATAGCCATGTCGGCGTGTTGTGCTCAAGTCATTTGGATGAGAACAGAACTCAAAGACTATGGTTACGTATTTGACAGAATCCCGATGTACTGCGACAATCGAAGTGCCATTGCGATCTCTTGTAACTCTGTTCAACATTCGAAATCAAAGCACATCGATCTTCGATATCATTTCATCAAGGAGCACGTGGAAAAGGGTACCGTTGAATTATACTTTGTGGGTACTGAATACCAACTGGCAGATCTTCTCACCAAAGCCTTGGCTCCTACTAGGTTTACTGAGTTGGTCCACCGGATTGGTATGCGGTGTTTGACTCCAGAGGAACTGGATGAACTTTTAAAACATTTTTAAAACCAATCAAACACCAAAACCTTTTCTTTTGTAAATATTTTCAAAAACAAAATACAAAAATACAAAATCTGATAAAATCCAAAAATATTTTTCTGTCTTAATTTCTTTTAACATGGCAAGTACAAATCTTCCGTCAACACTTTACTTTTTCAAAATTCAATATTTTCTCAGTCAAGTGTTGAGGGGGAGAAAGTAAATATTCTCTTGTTTAATAAAATCTTGTACTTGCATGTTATCTAATACCGGTAGTATCTTTGATAATGGTGGTCACATTTCTGGTTTTCTGACACTCCCCGGGCTCAAATTTATAAAATTTCATTATTTCTTAAGTCGAGGGGGAGTATCGTCAAGTATTCTTTCCAAATATCATTTTTTTTGTAACCAAAATGGAAGTTATGGGCGTTGGATGAAAATGTTTCAGGTGGAGGGACCAAAGTTGTCAAAAGTTTAAACTTATTTTAATAAAATCTCTTCACCTAACTTTCATAACACATTTATTACTTTCATCCAACCAATCCTACGCCTATAATTCGTTCTACAAATCTGTGCTTTAAACTCCTAATCTGTAAGTGTTTTTATGATCTTTGTGTTAATATAAACATTGGTTTTTAATTTCACAAACATCCAACGGCTAGATTTTAAGTTTTGAGTGATTTAGTGTTCTACGCATATGCGTATGAACACAAAATCATCAAAGGGTGTTTATGATGAAAATTATTGTGTCAAAATGCTTAAAAACAAGTGTTATAAAAATTTCCAACTTTAAAATCCACCCAGAAAACGTTTTAATTGTCATTCAAGTATTAGGGTTTAAGCGTAGATTTGGGTGTTTTCATTTGAGAGTGTTTTTGGACAATTAGTTGTTCTTATGATGTTGTATACATGATTAATTGACCTAAACCTTGCTTGAATCTTGCCCAGAAACAAGAAATCTTAAGAAATTGAAAACTAGGGTTTATACTAGTAGGAATTGGGTATTTTTTATTCGCATGGGTTTTGATGTTAAAACTTGGATAAAACAACTCATTAGGCTTCTTAGATATCCCAGAAAAAGTTTGGTGCAATTTCTATGGCTAAAAATCTTACTCGTAATTTTTGAATCCTAGGGTTTAAGTTTTACGCGTAATCATATCCTACACAAAACCAGTTTTGATTAAGACTACATGTTAGACTGAAAGAGATTGAATGTGGTGTTAATGAAAGTGTTATGATTCATTTGTTTCAGGTTATTACGCGTGAAATATTCAAAATCAAGGTTAACTGAGCTCCTACGCATAAGGATCACCTTACGCGTAGAATGTTATGCGTAAGAGAAATCTTACGCGTAACCTTTACGCGTAAGGTTCTACAAAGGGGACTACGCGTATCCTGTGAAGGATATGCGTAAACAGTAAGCTTTACGCATAAGGTTCACTCTTACGAGTAAGTCTTACGCGTAAGCTCCCATATACGCTTACGCGTAAGCTTTATGCCTAAGGCTCTCTTTTCCTACGCGTAAGTCAACATCCTACGCATAAGCTTATGCTTACGCGTATGACCACAACTGGTTACGCATAAGCTTGGAACTTTACGCCTAAGCCTTATTTTAACCAAAATTATGAATTGTTACGCGTACAAACTTGTAAATAAATAAATCATAACGTCACGAAACCAAAATGTCAGTAATAAGCTTAAATGTTTAATAAGTTGTGAAAATAAGTGAAAACTTGGACTTTAAAACTCAAAGTTAATCTACTCACGAAACTTATCACGACGTCTTTAGACTATTGGACTAACAAGTGACATTGGACTCATAACAATCATTAACTTGTCATATTCAATAATTAGACAATAAAACCAGCTTTTGACTAACATAATGTCTTTCGATATATTGGTTCTTTTGGATAAATATCTTTCAGATCACGATATGGACGTCCAAATGGAAAACGTTGATGCACCAAATGTTCTCACAGTTGAAGACATCTTCCCTAATGGTCACCCAATGAAGATTGGAAAGAATATTCTCATAGTCGACTTTGACAACTTCACATGTTCTGAGTCATCTTGTCAGATTGCAGTGGATATTCTGAAGACTCACCCTTACCAGAACATGCTCACAAATTCTGCTACTGTGCCGGAGATCTATGTTCACCAATTCTGGCACACGATACAAAAGGTCAAAGGTCAAAATGATGTGACGGTGACACTTAACCACAAACAAGTCACCATCACTGCTGCAGATTTAAGGGATGTTCTTCTTCTACCAACCATCGAGCCTACTGATTTCTCTGCTACTCCTACGGAAGAGGTCGTTCTCTAATTCATGGTCGACATCGGCTATGATGAAGCTGCTGGAGTTATCAAAACACTCCTCAGTAGATCTTAAGAATATCCCTCAACCATGGAGAACACTACACATAATGATTGCTAAATCCGTTTCCGGACGTGACAATGGCTATGAGCATCCGAAGCTCATGGAACTTCAAATCTTTTGGGGCATGGTCAACATGAAACACATCGAATTTGCATCTCTGATCTGGGACGACATGATGACTTACCTGAGAAGTCCTGGCTCCAAGATCCCTTATGTCAGATACACAAAACTGTTGATCAAAAGGATTCTTGAAACCAATCCAGATATTCCCCAAAGACTTTGAAGACCCCAACCATCACTCCGTGCTACTTGAACCCACATTCAACATGGTAAGATTCAAAGAATCAACCACGAAGAAACAGGGTATAGTGTTGCCAGATTATCTTCTTACTGATGTTATCAAAGGACTTCAATCGTACAAACGATATCTGGTAGCAGTTGAAGCAGGCAAAGTAGGTTTCATTGATGCTAAGTCTTCTGGTACACCTGTTAGGAAGACTAGGAGAGGCAGTGCAGGAAGTGTTACAAGCACTGGAAGTCCCTTAAAGTATCCAAAGATAAATCCCTCCAGAAAAAGGAAAGTACCATCAACGGTTGCTATTCCAAATCCTAAACCAGAACCCAAACTGATGGATGAGGACTCAGAGGGCACTGAATCAGATGAAGAGGTTACCTACTCAGAATCTGCTGTAGATGATACACTAACAATTGAAAAACCTCTCAGTCCCAAGTTTGATAAAGGGAAAACTCTAGTGCAAGAGTAGGAAGAAGAGAGCTCAGATGAAGAGCCCCTGGATGAAGACAGAGACTACAGAAAGAAGCTTAAGAACCTCAGACTCCAACATGTTGCTAAAGAGTTCGAACAGCAACAAACTCGCGGCCCCGGAGGGTCAAGTGGTGGTGTACTATCTACACTAGTTTCTGATGCGGTTAATCAACCCAATAAGGGAACTGGTACCACCACCCACGAACAACAACAAAAGCAACTTGAGGATTCTATCATCTATGACTTTGAGGAACCAGAAAAGGAGAAGTATGAGAAAATTCCTGATGAAGATGTTGAGGCTGAAGCTAAAGAAAAAGCAGAAAAAGAAGCTCAAGCTCAAGCAGATGAAGAAGCTAGGGTCAAGGATGCTGAAGAAAAGGCTCAAGCAGAAAAGGAAGCAAATGACTATCTTCTAGATAGTCCCGCACATAGCAAGGAAAAAACTTCTGAGCCGCCAAAGGATTCTGAGCCTCCTCATGAATCATCATCGTCTGACTCATCTTCTCACTCATCTCCACCACCATCCAAAGCAACCATCAGATCCGCATCCAGATCGATTAAGAAACCAACTGACACTTGGGCATCCCATGCAAAGACAAAGATTGTTAAAGCTGTCAAGCAAGTAAGGAAGAAGAACGTAGTCAACAAGAAACTCAATCAACTTGCTGACAGAGTCAACCTTCTTCAAAATGGGATAAACCAGATGTTGGATGAACGGGAACAAATCCAGAAGTTTCTCGATCGTGACATGTAGGGTGAAATGAACAAAACGATTAGGGAATACACTCATAAGTTCCTTATCGACATTGTTCCTGGAGTGACAAGAGAGATGTTCACCAGACAGCTCTATCCGAATCTCATGCAGTTGGTCAAGCAAACAATAAAATCAACGCCTTTATCTATAACCATCAACCCAACTGAGTCTGCAGCCGTCTCCGATGCAGAAATGGTTTCCAAGCTGGTACTACAAATGTCTCGACGATCTGCAACATTTACTTCTGATGAAGGTAAACTGTTTGAAGCATTGCTGGAATACCAACTTAAAATTTCATGCAAAGCGGCAGCTGAATAGCCAAAGCGTCCAAGAGACGATGATGACCAGGATAAGGATAAAGAGTCCAAATGCACGAAGAAGTCTGGTGAATCCTCCTCTATGCCTCCACCACACCCAAGGACCACCGAAAGAAGATCTCCTCCGCGTTCTGCTGCTACAGAGAAACCTCAGGACTCTGAGTTACCACCATCAACAGAGAAAACCAGTGATCATTTCGAATACACTGGTGGTGATGATGAAGAGATACTAGAGCCCCAACAACAACCCACCTCTCCCGCCACAACAAAGAAACCAGAGTCCTAATCAAAGTGATGAGTGTGTAAATACTCATCATTTTTGGGTCAATCTGAACTGCAAAACGTTTAAAAATGCTCAGAAATGCATCAAAATACTGAAAATATTCCAAAATTGCATTTTATATGTTTCAGATGCAAAATATTCAAAATCAGATGAAAAATGAGCAAAGTTTGCAAAATTGGCAGTTTCAGTCCCCCGATTTTCAAAAATTGACAAAAATAGTCCCTGGGCACTTATTTTAAAAGAAAAGTCACCAAAGGTCCTTTTGAAATCATAAGTTGTCATAATTAGTCCTTTGGCGAAAAATTTCAAAAGTTTTGAGAAGTTACAAGTTTAGTCCTTTGAGTTTCAAAAATGACAGGTTTGGTCCCTGGAATATTAGAGACTTGCAGTTTGATCCTTGGAATTTTCAGAGATTGTCAAAACCTACCCTTGGATTACATTTGCAGATTTTACAGTTTTGGTCCCTTAACTACTAAATTGTCTCCAAAATAAATCCCATGTCCAAGTTACTACTTGACCCCAAGCCCAAAATAAACCTTAGGCCCAAAGCCATTTACCCTTCCAACCCGGTCCATACCCATGGTCAACTCCCATTTACCCGGTCAAGGGTTTAATAAACCCTTTTCTTCTTCATTTTTTCCCGCCCAACACAAACCCAACACAAACCAGACACAAACAATAATAAAAAAAACCCCTACAACCCTATCCCTGCAAGCTTGTCTCCATCCCCTGGCACGCCTTGTCCCCTCCCCATCTCTGTCGGGCAGCAGGCTTGTCTCCCCAGCTCACTTTCACCTCACAGACACAAGACAACAAGAAGAGAAAAGAAGAAGAAAGAGAGGAAGAGATCTAGTAGTAGTATAAAAGCTTGTATGCCAATTTATAAGGCACTTAGTTTTTAGATTTTGAAAAACCCTAGTTTTTAGTTATTCAGTGAAGTCTTAGTTTCCTTTTATTTGTAATATGTTTTTATTCAATGAAAATTTCTTTTGATAAATTTCTTTAATATTCTAGTTATTTTAGTTATTCAATTCCTGTATTAGTTCCCTGCTTAAGTTTTTCTCCCAATTTAGTTTCAATAAAGCAATTCGTGTCAAAATCTTTGCATCAGGGAGTGTTTGGTTTTAAGTTAGAAAAATGGGTCAAATAGGTTTATACCATCTTTGACCGGAGAAGTCAAACTTAATTTAGTGTATCCAAGTCAGTTTAGACCTATGTGAGGTGAATGCAAAAGTTTTGAAAAGGTTTGGTGTCAAAAGTAATCTGTCATATTTTTTCTTTTAACTTGATTTGTGACATTTTTCATAAGCAATTTAGTGAAGATTTTGTTGTGATAAAAAATTTTATAAAATAAAAATAGGAATTCAACCAGCTTGTTTAATTGTGGTTAAGAGAAAAAAATTCACTAAAATGTTTTACTAGGGCTGCAATGGGTTCAAAGTGGGTGGCTTGGGCGTTTGCATGATCTGTGCACAGGGGATTTCCCCCATCTCAGCAATTTTTTTCTCAGCTTATTAATAAGCTGTAAACAGCTTATTGACAGTGTCTGTTGGGGGCAAAAGCAAGTGGACTAGGTGGACTCTCTAGGCTCAGAAGCTCACAAGCTACTTCTCTCTCTAGCTTATTTAAAATAAGCTCCAAAGAGCACCCCTTGTGCCTGTTTTGCTGAACCACCACAGCAGTTAAGTTACTTATTGTTTTAGTGCTTATTAGGATTGTAGTTAGCTTATTCTAGGATTCTTATTGCCCTTTAGTATTTTTAGTTTATGTTTAGTTTAACTTCAGCTTATAGAGTACTTATTTGAGCTTCTACCTTGCTTATTTTCCATGTACTTAGCCTAGGATTCCCTAGCATAGCTCATCTAGCCAACTGCTTATTCCCTTTTAATTCTGTTTGCTTTTTGATTGTTCTAGCTTATTTTGGATAGTTGAATTCATGTCTCAGTTTGGTTCTTTTCTTTAAACTGCTTATCCACAGCTTATTTGTGTTCACAAAAACTGTATAAGGTGTGTTTGGTTGGGTCTGTCCACAGCAGTGGTCAAATAAGCTGTTAAAACAGCTTATTTAAGGTTCTCACAAGAAAAGTTTTCACAAAAATCTTTTATTTTGATTGCATCTTCAATTTCCAAAAGAAGGTTTCCAAAAAAAAAAAAAAATTTTGCAAAAAGGGAGAGGCAGGGGTCGAACCTGAGACCTTTCCCTTGGATGAGAGTGATAGCATGTGTACCTGTAACCAATTCGCCCTTGGGTCTTTTCTCGTTGAAATTTACACAAACAAATCCTTTAACCATTAACTCAGTTTTGCCTATAAGCTCTTTTGAGCTTATTCACAGCTTATTTTCCCAAACAAGACCCGGTTTACTTATTTTTCCTAGGTCCAGCATAGACCAAAGATGTTTTTGTGAATTTTTCATAATTTTCCAAGTTAGTTTAATATTTTTAACTATTTAATTAGTGTTTATTAGTTTTTAATTCATAATAAATAGATAAAAAGTCAAAAAAATACCCGGCTTTTTCCTAAAATTTTCTTTTGTCATGTAGTACGTGAGAAAATTATTTTTACATTCGTAGGACTTTTATTTCACAAATTTTACGTTTTATCTTGCGCTCCAGCGTAATTTTCGTACATAACGTACGTTTTCATTTTAGGCCACGTTTTTAGATATTTTAAGTTTACGTTTTAGTTAAAATAGTTTATTTAAGATATTTTGTTTTATAAAATCAACAAAAACATCATTTTGCAAATAGTGATAGCGTTTATTTAATAGTTTTTATCTTTTAAATTTTCTTTAATTTGAATTTAAGCCTCTGTATTTGTTTGATATTTCTGTAGTTATAATAATCTCAAATCCTATTTTCCGTTCAAATTTCTCGATCACTATTCGTAGGGTGATCCATTGCATAGCTCGCTGGGACATAACGACCCGGGGAAACACTATACTCCTCAGATCTTCATTGCATTCGAGCTTGAGCAGTTTTAAGCTGATTACGGTCTGCCATTCACAAGTGGCAGGCTTGAGTGATTTAGCTTGACTGTTTGGCACACATCAAATTTTTGGCGCCGCTGCCGGGGAGCTGTGTTGATTATCTTACGTCTAGCAGATTAGTGATTTGGATATTCACTCTTTGTTCATACCATCCATCTGTATATGTTTATATTTTCTTATCCAAAAATACAAAAATACTCTTCTCATTCCTCTTATCCGTATGATTCTATTTCTCTTACCCCCTCGTACCGTTTGATTCTACTCTTCTTTAACCTCAAAACCGTTTAATTCTATTTCTTTAACCCTCTACATGTTTAATTCTCATGGCGACGTTCGATTATCCTCGTTGTTTCCACTGCAAAAGCCGTATGGAAGAGGATCAGCTCTGTTGTCAGAATCCGGATTGTTTATGCAAGCAATGTGGAAGGATAGGTGCAAGCAAATATTGTTATTGGTGCGAATTATCTGATAACTCTCTCGATGATTCTCCAAGTTTTTCCGACCATCCGCCACAACCCGAAGAACCCATTCAAGAACCGGAGGCCATAACGGAAGTGGTGGAAATTGCTAGCTCTCAGAGCACACCACTTGTCCCACCTCCTGATTTTTCTGAATGTTCTTCGAGACTTGATAGTCATTCGGATCACCATGTTGGTTTTGTTGATTCTTTGAATAAACCGATTCCTCTTCATAACTATCAAATGCAATCGTTTATTCCTTGTGTCGGTTGTGGTGAGCCTCTTTTTGGTTCACCCTGTCGTTGGTGTACTTGTGTACAATGTGGTAATGATATCCATAACGGGAGTTGTTTGTTTTGTGGTTCGAGGAATTCATTTGATTATGATCCTAATCAGAACTCATTTAACGACCCCTCAAACTTTTCCAATTACCCACCACAGCCCGACTTATCTTCATATAATCAACATACCTGCTGTGAATTTTGTGGAGGTCCTCACCAAGGATTTGAGTGTCAATCGGGAAACACGTTTGTCTATGAACAGTTTTCCAGTGATGCTCAGAACTTTGGTTATAACCAAAATCCATATGATTCACCTGTCCAGACTCAACAGTTTTACTGTTGTGAGTACTGTGGAGGTCCCCATTTCAGCTCTGATTGTCAAATAGGGAACCCAGTTCCTTGTAACAATCATGACTCTTACATGTTTGACAATTTCCAACCTCCACAGCATCATACGGTTCAAACTCCACCTGAACCGTTGTCTCAAGAAATCTCCCACGATTTTGAAACCGCAATGAAAACACTTGATGATATGATTAGTAACTTTAAGAATCAAGTGAGTGGTGAAAAGACCATGGGAGAATTGCTTGCCGAAGAGCGAGAGGCCCGCCAATCTAGGGAAGAATTATTAGTCCTAGAGCATGCAGCTCTAAGACGTTCCCAATTTCTGAAGGCAGCTCTTTATGACGATGACGAGGAGAGTTTTTATCCCTTTAAAGATAATATTTCTCAACTCCCTCAGTCAGTTGATATCCCAGCAGTTGAGATTCCATCTCAAACAACTGCTATCACACCCGAAGCTCCCACTCACTCTCTGAACATGGGGGACGAGCATCTTGACACTGTTCCTGAAAAGGAATCGGACGAATTCATAAAGTCTAGTGTTGAGAACCTTGTCCCAATCCCGAGAGAGTCACAGGGAACTTTTGACCATATGTGTGATTCTCTTTCCCCTTTTGAGTGTTCAAAAGATCATTTTGAAACTTTCTCCGATGTTAGCGACGATTGTGCTTCCTATGGAAACATCGAGTATGTTGAGGCATCACTCCCACAGTCTGATCCCCTTCTTGAGGAGTTCACCGATGAACTCACTCACATCAATCCACTCTTTGATTTAGAAGCCGATCTGGGAGAGACTGAAAGTCTCACTGATAATGATCGTTCACTTACTTCTTATCCCAACAGTCCAATAGAGAATGTTGATCACTTTGTTCCCGAAACATTCAAAGCTACTTTCACTAATCCTCTATTTGAATTCGACTATGAATTCACTTCAATTTCTGAGAATCCACTCTTTGATACTCAGATTGAGGATAGTGATGAGCCCACAATGGAACAAGAGTTCACAATTTCACCTCATGTGAATGATTCCCTTCATAGAGAGTTCTCCGGTGAACTCTCTCATGACATATCTCCTCCGGAACATGATCATTTCTATTTTGATCTTGAGGATGATATTGGCTCGAAGGAAGGTGTACTCTATCGTATGAGTTTGCTTATTGATGATACTACCCTCACCCTTCCTCCCGATACGTCTGCATTTGAGGATGAGGAATGGATCTTGATTGTTATCAAAACCTTTCTTCCTTTCCTCAAATATCTTGTGATTTCCCTTCATCTTCACTCCTTTGGGAATGAAGACACTATCTTTGACCCCGGCATTTTCACTTATCATTTTTGAGCCGGTTCTATGTATATCTCATCGGTGTGGAACTTTCACGTACTTCAATGTGTGTCCAAACATCTTGAATGAAAGTCCGATGGAGATTGTTTCTTCCACTTTGCTTCCCCATGAACAAATGAATTCGGGGTCGAGTCAAGCTAGCGACTCGGTAATCAAAAACAGTAGCTTAACATGGGTTTTCACCCGTGTGTACCACCTAAGTGTGGGGGTGATGCCCCACATGTTATATATATATATATATTCTAAAAAAAAAAAAAAATCTCTTTAAATAATGGCCGTAGTATTTCCCTTTTACGTTCTCAGTTTCGGCATAACCGCCGGTACTTTGAATATTGAGGGCAATATTCATTTCTAAGTGTGGGGGGGAATTCTCACGAATTTTATCATGTAATTATACCAATTCCCCCGTTTTTGGCCAAAAAAAATTTTTTTGGAGTAAGTGTTCTACACTTACTCAATTGGTTATTAGTCCACCTTGTCTAATAAACAAAAGGATTGGCTAATCCAGGAGCAAACGGCTCTTGGTAAAGATATATCAAATCCGTTTACGGCTCGCAATTTGCCCAAAATTGTATGGTATTCAGCTCACCATATCCTTAAAAGTGAAGAGTTGGCTAGCCCGCAAGTTTATGGCTTGTGGTAAAGGCAGTGGAAAAACCATAATTGGTAATCAGCTCACCAAAGATAATATTGATAATTTATCTAAGAGTTGGCTAGTCCAGAAGCAAACGGCTTCTGGTAAAGACAAATCAAATCCGTTGGAAGCTGGTGGTTTGCTCAAAATCACATGGTTATCGGTGTACCATAGTTCTTACTTAAACTAAAACATTTGGCTACTCCAGAAGTAATGGCTTTTGGTAAAGAGATTCAAATCCATTAAGTTTTTCTCAAAAGATTGCTAGGGACTAGCAATAGTTTAGTGTGGGGGATTGATGAGTGTGTAAATACTCATCATTTTTGGGTCAATCTGAACTGCAAAACGTTTAAAAATGCTCAGAAATGCATCAAAATACTGAAAATATTCCAAAATTGCATTTTATATGTTTCAGATGCAAAATTTTCAAAATCAGATGAAAAATGAGCAAAGTTTGCAAAATCGGCAGTTTCAGTCCCTCGATTTTCAAAAATTGACAAAAATAGTCCCTGGGCACTTATTTTAAAAGAAAAGTCACCAAAGGTCCTTTTGAAATCATAAGTTGTCATAATTAGTCCTTTGGCGAAAAATTTCAAAAGTTTTGAGAAGTTACAAGTTTAGTCCTTTGAGTTTCAAAAATGACAGGTTTGGTCCCTGGAATATTAGAGACTTGCAGTTTGATCCTTGGAATTTTCAGAGATTGTCAAAACCTACCCTTGGATTACATTTGCAGATTTTACAGTTTTGGTCCCTTAACTACTAAATTGTCTCCAAAATAAATCCCATGTCCAAGTTACTACTTGACCCCAAGCCCAAAATAAACCTTAGGCCCAAAGCCATTTACCCTTCCAACCCGGTCCATACCCACGGTCAACTCCCATTTACCCGGTCAAGGGTTTAATAAACCCTTTTCTTTTTCATTTTTTCCCGCCCAACACAAACCCAACACAAACCAGACACAAACAATAATAAAAAAAACCCCTACAACCCTATCCCTGCAAGCTTGTCTCCATCCCCTGGCACGCCTTGTCCCCTCCCCATCTCTGTCGGGCAGCAGGCTTGTCTCCCCAGCTCACTTTCACCTCACAGACACAAGACAACAAGAAGAGAAAAGAAGAAGAAAGAGAGGAAGAGATCTAGTAGTAGTATAAAAGCTTGTATGCCAATTTATAAGGCACTTAGTTTTTAGATTTTGAAAAACCCTAGTTTTTAGTTATTCAGTGAAGTCTTAGTTTCCTTTTATTTGTAATATGTTTTTATTCAATGAAAATTTCTTTTGATAAATTTCTTTAATATTCTAGTTATTTTAGTTATTCAATTCCTGTATTAGTTCCCTGCTTAAGTTTTTCTCCCAATTTAGTTTCAATAAAGCAATTCGTGTCAAAATCTTTGCATCAGGGAGTGTTTGGTTTTAAGTTAGAAAAATGGGTCAAATAGGTTTATACCATCTTTGACCGGAGAAGTCAAACTTAATTTAGTGTATCCAAGTCAGTTTAGACCTATGTGAGGTGAATGCAAAAGTTTTGAAAAGGTTTGGTGTCAAAAGTAATCTGTCATATTTTTTCTTTTAACTTGATTTGTGACATTTTTCATAAGCAATTTAGTGAAGATTTTGTTGTGATAAAAAATTTTATAAAATAAAAATAGGAAGTCAACCAGCTTGTTTAATTGTGGTTAAGAGAAAAAAATTCACTAAAATGTTTTACTAGGGCTGCAATGGGTTCAAAGTGGGTGGCTTGGGCGTTTGCATGATCTGTGCACAGGGGATTTCCCCCATCTCAGCAATTTTTTTCTCAGCTTATTAATAAGCTGTAAACAGCTTATTGACAGTGTCTGTTGGGGGCAAAAGCAAGTGGACTAGGTGGACTCTCTAGGCTCAGAAGCTCACAAGCTACTTCTCTCTCTAGCTTATTTAAAATAAGCTCCAAAGAGCACCCCTTGTGCCTGTTTTGCTGAACCACCACAGCAGTTAAGTTACTTATTGTTTTAGTGCTTATTAGGATTGTAGTTAGCTTATTCTAGGATTCTTATTGCCCTTTAGTATTTTTAGTTTATGTTTAGTTTAACTTCAGCTTATAGAGTACTTATTTGAGCTTCTACCTTGCTTATTTTCCATGTACTTAGCCTAGGATTCCCTAGCATAGCTCATCTAGCCAACTGCTTATTCCCTTTTAATTCTGTTTGCTTTTTGATTGTTCTAGCTTATTTTGGATAGTTGAATTCATGTCTCAGTTTGGTTCTTTTCTTTAAACTACTTATCCACAGCTTATTTGTGTTCACAAAAACTGTATAAGGTGTGTTTGGTTGGGTCTGTCCACAGCAGTGGTCAAATAAGCTGTTAAAACAGCTTATTTAAGGTTCTCACAAGAAAAGTTTTCACAAAAATCTTTTATTTTGATTGCATCTTCAATTTCCAAAAGAAGGTTTCCAAAAAAAAAAATAATTTTGCAAAAAGGGAGAGGCAGGGGTCGAACCTGAGACCTCTCCCTTGGATGAGAGTGATAGCATGTGTACCTGTAACCAATTCGCCCTTGGGTCTTTTCTCGTTGAAATTTACACAAACAAATCCTTTAACCATTAACTCAGTTTTGCCTATAAGCTCTTTTGAGCTTATTCACAGCTTATTTTCCCAAACAAGACCCGGTTTACTTATTTTTCCTAGGTCCAGCATAGACCAAAGATGTTTTTGTGGATTTTTCATAATTTTCCAAGTTAGTTTAATATTTTTAACTATTTAATTAGTGTTTATTAGTTTTTAATTCATAATAAATAGATAAAAAGTCAAAAAAATACCCGGCTTTTTCCTAAAATTTTCTCTTGTCATGTAGTACGTGAGAAAATTATTTTTACATTCGTAGGACTTTTATTTCACAAATTTTACGTTTTATCTTGCGCTCCAGCGTAATTTTCGTACATAACGTACGTTTTCATTTTAGGCCACATTTTTAGATATTTTAAGTTTACGTTTTAGTTAAAATAGTTTATTTAAGATATTTTGTTTTATAAAATCAACAAAAACATCATTTTGCAAATAGTGATAGCGTTTATTTAATAGTTTTTATCTTTTAAATTTTCTTTAATTTGAATTTAAGCCTCTGTATTTGTTTGATATTTCTGTAGTTATAATAATCTCAAATCCTATTTTCCGTTCAAATTTCTCGATCACTATTCGTAGGGTGATCCATTGCATAGCTCGCTGGGACATAACGACCCGGGGAAACACTATACTCCTCAGATCTTCATTGCATTCGTGCTTGAGCAGTTTTAAGCTGATTACGGTCTACCATTCACAAGTGGCAGGCTTGAGTGATTTAGCTTGACTGTTTGGCACGCATCACAAAGCCAAAGAATAAGAAGACTAAGACCAATGTTGTCTCATGGCTAGATGACGATACAACCGAAGAATACGACTGGTTTTCTAGACTTGTTGATGCTACTCCCTCATTACCAGAAGGTCAAGAAATGGTAGATGGCCGTACTATGGAGCATGTGAAGCTGATTCAAGAACAATTTAAAGTGAAGAAGATGACTAAGGCTGAGCTAAGGAGAGTAAAGAATGATGCCTTCCAACTGCTTAAAGACAGCTCAGAAAGTGCAATTGAAGTCAAGACAATTGAAGTCCAACTATCTCGACAACATTGCACGAGCCATGTCGAACAATATCGATTGGCTCAATCCCGAAGCTAACATCGACTTCACAAGACAAGACAAGGCTCCCTACTACACTGATTGGACCAAACCTCTACCAACAATTGGCCGACCGGATCAACCTCAAATTCCATACCGTTACTTCTTCAACAATGACTTCGAGTTTCTTCTACACTGTAGCGATGTAATAAGGAAGTACGCTACGTCACTCATATTTCCTTTCCCAGCAGTAATCTACTCTCACAATCCAGCCATCAAGGAAGAAGCCACACATACGTTTGCTGACAAAGTGGAAAAGTATGACCTTGATGCGATGTATGGGATTCATCATTGGCCTGAACGCCGAAGAATCTTCTACAGAAGCTGCCAGGTTCTTAAGTCTAAAAAGGAAGTGTTTAGTGAAAAACGGATCATTTCAATTCAACATGTTACCCTGTCGTCGAAGTGGGACTACACATTCCTTAAGAAGATTGTGGTCAAACGACAAGACGAAGAGGAATATGACTTCTGTGAAGCGGATTTTCCGAGATTGTCACTAAACAACATTGAAGATATGTATCTTGCAAAGGTACAAGGACGAATGCGACAATTCTCTACAACTATCCAACGCGAGTACATCATGTCTCTGCTTATCTTCATCAGAAGCATCGTGATCCAAGAACGTGTAGAAGACATTCAACTTGTCGTGGAATCATATCAAAAACGTGTAAACCTCACAAAACCTTCCTGACATAAACCAACTTGCTCAGTACACCCTTATCTAGAAACCATTTGGGGTAGTCTACAGAAGTGAACTACACCACAATTGCTTCATGGCGTGCAAAGAGCTACACAAGTTTTGGGATCACACATTGAAGAAAGTCAGGGACGGTTTAGCTTATCGGTTAAAGGAGATACATGAAGGCATAGGGTCAAAGAAGAGATGGAATTCGAGGGACAGAAGGGATGTTAAGAAGATCATCACGCGGATTGATGAAAGGTTGTTTAGGCAGTATCAGATCAGAATATTGGAAAGTTTCGTTGGTGGTCATCCAAGCATTTCTCTCACTGGCTATCAAGTCCAGAACACATTCCCGGAGTTATTGCTGGAATACCTGAGACACCTGGTACCCCTTAAACTGTTTCTCTTATAATTATCTGGATGTGTGATTTATATATTAAAATGGCTTGTGCACACATAATAGTGTACAACCCGTTCTTGTAATGAAAGGACCCTGTGGTACGCTTCAGTGCCACAATCCTTATAAAAGGAGCGAAAGCTTCTCACTTTTGAGTAAAACTAATCAAAACTTTCATTTTTTCAAAGTTTTGCTCAAAAGAACAAGTACTTCCTTTATGATTTTCAAAACCTCAAAAGTTAATATCACTTGTTGAGGGGGAGTATTTGCTTAAAAACTTTGTTTCACAAAATTGTTCTTCGTGGTAATCTTCCCACAAAACTCGAAATGGACATACGATATCAAATTTTGTGAAAAATAACATTGATATGCCATTTTTGAGGGGGAGAAAAATTATGTGATAAGAAATATATTGTGAATTGCAAATGAATCGTTACGCTAAAAAGACTTAACCAATGAATTGACGAGATCTTTAATGTTAGTAACTCGAAAAGACTTGTCCGGGATGGGTAATAATTTCAAACTAGTTCGCTAGTGATGTAAACGTGTCTCGCAAAGGACTTGTCCTAGTAGAATGTACCATTCGAGAAACTCTTGGTAGATATGAACTTTGACGGGTTTAACAACCTTTCGAGGTTTGTCCACACCTTCAAGATAGTTATTAGAGCAAGTTGTCACCTAAAAGCTGACAATGTAACCCTTTAACTATGCAACGTAACCGTGTCTCACGGGGGATTGTCTATCTAGAGTTGATCAATTCAAAAGTGCGTGCTCTTCTCTCACCGTGCAGATTTCTTTCAAAATACTCAAGCACGTGTTGAGGGGGAGTATGTCTGCAAAATGGAAAACTCTTTCAGTGGTACAAAATGTTTTAATCATAACCACTTTGAGAGATTTTTCATGAAAATGGTTTTATGGCAACATAGGTTAGTCATGGAGTTATAAGGTGACTAAGGTTAGGAATAACCATCCTATGATTCGCCAGAGCCGGAGGGATCTACCCAAGGACACCACCAATAGTTAGAATTTAGAAGTCCTTAGGTATGATTATTAAAAGGAGAAAATGAGAATCGGAGAAACAAGGAGTTGAAGAATTAAAAAGAAAAGTAAAGAAAAGGGTGAAAAGAAATAGCCCTCCAGATCATTCAACTTAGGGCAGACACCGGGTTCAATTCATATGCTACTGGTTGTCACTTGATGACACCGGTATTGAAGATTAAAGTCGTCATGAACCCAGTGACGCATGCACTAAACCTTCTTAGCCACTCAAGTTTCTCTCAACTGAAGCTTGTTTCATTCTCACAGGGAACCTTACGTAAACTATCGGCTTTCTCTTAGAGATTGCTTGTATTGAAAAAGGAGACCCTCTCCCTAGTCTCCGCTCAGGAAAAACCAAAGCGCACTATTGAGTCTAGAGCCACGAGATTCATCAAAAGATCTCTTAGGTACACTTGACAATTCATCGCTTGTAGTTCAACAATAAGAACACAAGTGATACATTATCGAGTCCTTCACAGATCTTAGCAATCTGTCGAGAACATTTATGAGGGGTTCACAACTGTGATCCTCAGTGATTGAATGGAAACTCCTGCCATGGTCAACATCAAACAGCCCTGACAGCAGGTCACTTCGGTAACTCCTTGTGGGTTATGCTTAGTGTGTCTCAAATGGTCTACAGTCATGGGGTGATGCTTCGGTGTACCTCAGCGACTCACCTGAACTGTAGGTATACTTCGGTACATCGCATTATCTCACTTGTGGGAATCCAGTTCAGGAACAGCCTTAGTGAGAATTAGAGATGTGTTTTCACGCTATGCTGTTAACACGCTCGAAGTTCAAACTTGCAAGCGCTGGATTATTTTTAACCCATGTTTTATGTTTTCTTCTTATGGATGCTCGCGGGTGGAAAAGATCGTGCTGATTCTTCACATGCTCATACCAACAACAACACTAATTGAAGTTCTCTCAAAAGACAACACAAAGTCAGAATGATTCTTTGTCAAAGTCAAAGAATCTACAAAGTTTAAAGACTAAGAGAAGCAGTACTGAAATCCAACGATAAAGAGTGTGTGAGCATGTTGAAGAAAGACGTGGAGACACTGGAGCAACGAAGCAGACCTGATGCAGATAACCACAACATACTATCACTACCACCACAAAGAACAAAGATCAAAGAACAGATTAATGAAGACGTCAAATCTGAAAACTTCAAAGTAAACAAGATCCTCACACTGGGGAGATTGTTGGAATTAAGGCACTTCTTTTCACAAGAAAGAAGAAGGTCAGAAGACGTCAAAGCAACTATTACATCAGCACCTACAACGTTTTTCACTCATATCATCAATTACCAACACTTAGGGGGAGATTGTTGGAATCACTCCTAAACTAGATTACAAGTGTTAGTAATTAATATGTAATAGTTAGCTTAATTAGGCCTTTATGTTTGTTATTATGCTAAGGCTTATGTAGAAGGCCCATAAGCCTTGGCCCAAGCCTAATAAGGAAAGGAAAGGACTAGAAGTGTTGCCCTAGCTCCCTCTCCTATAAATAGCCTTGTAAACCTTCTTTAGAAGGTTGGTTGTTCATCTCATTTCAATATACACGCATAACTTTTCTTTACATTCATACGCGTATTGTTTTGGTTTGTTCAACCGATCTCTCTTAATCTATACTTCTTATATTGATGCTTGTGTTATAAATATGGTGACCTAACATAACCACTGCTTGTCATAGAACACATCAACTAAATGATGTCAGTCGTTAATACTGTTGTGTATGGTCGTGTTTGTGCTGCCCGTGTGTAGGTGCTGCTGATACCATTCTGGTGCCCTTGTGTAGGTGTTGCTCTTACTATTCTGGGCCTGGATAGGCACATACTGGTTTAGTGCTGCTAGTATTAAACTTACAACTGCTAGTTAAATTGTACTAGTGTTGACTGGTAAATCTGTTAATTTCAAGTGTGCATAGTCACTAGTTGGTAGTTATTAGTTGATTGTAGAATACGAATTGTAACAACTAGAAGGACTCATTGGTTTATAAAAGTAGTCAATAGGGAACAGAAGTTTCCCTACGTACAACAGTTAGTTGCCACATTGTTTATTGGAAACAACTGCTAGTCCCCCAGATTAAACAAAGATGTATAATGGGATTAAAGAACATAGGAAATAGTAAATACGTTGACATACAACGTTTCATACATACAACCTACTATATATTACGATTACTACATAATTATGAGTTTAATGGTTACATAATATATAACCACTTGATTTATAAAATTCACCAAGTACGCATAAAAAGCTAACCACTCCATGCTTCCTTCACATATAGACATCGTACTAAAACCACAAAGCTTCATTCCCATTAAGCATGATCCCTAACTTCTGCCGAACAAACCTGTTGAACATGAATATAATGGTGTAAGTTAAAAATAAAACATTAATAGAATGGTAAGTTAAAAATAAAACATACTATAAACAGCATGGTCTGGCTGGTTTAACAAAAGAAGAGATTCTTTGTATGAGGCGATGTAGAAAGTTCCCGCATCTCCTAACATTCCCATGCAGACAAATAATTCAAGTTCTTTGTTTTACACAAATACCGACTGACCCAAATGATTGGCGTTGTACGCTTCCACTATTGGAGCTTGATCCTTTGTAAACCCAAGCAAACGAACCGAATATAGGGTAGGGATGGCGAATAGGCTTCTAAATGATGTTATTGAAGAACCATTGACGTCCAAAAACCATCCGCATAACAATGGAATATCTTCACCAATGATCGTCCCAGAAATCACTAGAGAGGTTCCAAGATCGAAAACATTGAATAGAACTGGGAGTTCATTTTTTAAAATCTGCGGTAGGTCTATAACTTTAAATTGGTTGGTTACCAAATCAAAAGAAATCAACATATAAATCTTGTAAATAACACCGTTCTCATTAGTTAACTCTTCATTCCCAGTCCAATAGATAAAACGACCTACAACTGCATGATTTTTACGTTTCAATTTGATAGTTTCACGAGGGGGTGGAAATTTTCAAGGATTGTCCACCTTAACGAGTTCAAAGAAAAGACAGACACATACTAGAAACCACTTTCGAAAACAGGACAGGAGACCTTCATGATCGTCGGGTCAAGAGTGTCCGGACGGACGACAAAACCAAAACAAATCTTTTAACGTTCGATTTGATGCGTGTAAACTGGGACAAATACTGCAAGTGATTTTTTGATTGTCAAGTTCCAAATAACAGTCATTAGATTAGAACCATAGACAAAACACCAAATAGCATTAGAATTGCCAATTGTAATCATAGATGAAAGCATTAAATCTGTATTAAGTGGCGTAGCGATTAGTTGTCCATCTAAAGCTAACACAAAACCTTGGTCACCCATATCGAATGTTAGCGTAAATAAACACTCATCATTACGACGAACACCGTAATTAAAGATGAAGCTTCCACAATCTATACTAGCCTTCCATAAGTTGCAAACACTACATTTTTGGAGTATAGACTTAGGAGGTAGCCTACGGATGATATCTAGTTGAACATCCAGTGGGATATTGTCAGACATATTTTCTAAACAAAAGCATAAAGATTGGGATAAAAATATGAAGTCAATAGACCAAAAGAAGAAAGAAAGATTTTGTTAAACAAATTGTATTGAAGAAAGTGATTGGGAACAAAAGACATTAAAGGACATGTACCGTGATGTACTTTTGGGCAACCAAATATTTATTCTGCTATATAGCAAATATTAATAAAGTACACATAACCAATATAGAAGTGGTTTGCAAACCATAGCCATTTTTGTATATGTGCACGGGTATTTACAAAAGAAATGCCGTTGATTTAATTTTTTTTATAATAATTGACTAATATATAACACAAGTAAAAATACATATAGTAAAAGTTGAAAGAAAAAGACTTCACAAGTGAACATTTGACAATAATTATGGGTCAAACGGACATTAAGGATCGTACCTTGAAAGACGGATATCAATTTGTGTATTCAACCTTATGGTTCCAGAAGTATTCAAGCATCCGTTCACGGTAAGCTAAAGCCCAATCTGCATCGGCTGGTCTAAGCAGCCACATCAAATCAACCCATACATCCAAGTGCTGCGGACATATAAAAAGTACGTCCAAACGGCCCTTTTAGACTGAAAATAGTAAATATAAACTTCAACAGCTACTTGAAAAGCTTAAGATAAGATATAAAAGCTTAAAGGTTAGAAGTACTTGTATGCTAGAAAAAATCAATTCAAACAATACCTTAAATATCATAGAAAATAAGTCCTAACAAGCTATAGTTGCTCCATTTGCAAATCAATGTCACACATTCAGAACACCATTCCTCCTAAATATATCTAGAGTATAAAAGAAGATATAATATACAATAATCAATACCGAGCCTGATTCACATGTTTTTTAGCAGAACATAATTGCATCAAATTAAGAAATTTACAAAACCTGATTTTCGGTTTAGGGGTGATAACCCTAATTTTGACTTTCATCAAGGGAACAACCACAAATGCGAATTTAACTAAAAATACAGATTAAATCGATGATAAAACACATTAAGTAGATAATAATAAAAGATTGTGTTTGGATACGAGCAATTTTGAGAGGAGTCCTTTTTTGACACTTAAGTAGATAATAACAAAAGATTTCTTCAGGTGATTTGAATTACCTGTAACAAGGACAGACCACTGTAGAAGAAGGTTCAGTTGTGTGGTGGTGCCGCCGGATGGTGGTGGTGTGTGTGGAGGTGCGGCCGGATGGTGGTGGCGTCGAGTTGTTGGGTGGTTGTAGTGGTGTTAGTTGTGATGGTTTATGTGGAGGAAAAGAGGTGTATGACTGTGTCAATATGTGTTTTGTGTGGCCGTTTGCTTTTTTTTTTTTTTTTTTTTTTTTTTTTTTTTTAATGTGAAATGACAAAACTATCCTCGTGTATAAATACAAGTTGCCCAAAAAACATAAAGATACCCAAATAACAATACAAGTTGCCCAAAAAATAATACGTTACAATACATGACATATACCTTCAAAATACGTACTTGTGTCATAAGTTGTCGGACACATGGCAACCCCTGGTTGGGTCCAAGAAAATCGATGGGCAACCGGTCTATTTTCAAATTTTAAAAGGGCATGGTCCATAAACTGATAAGCCTCAGGGCGCGCGGTCTATTTGACTAATTTTTCCTTTTATTTATTATGTTCTATTTAATTGATTATTAATTTATTATTAGTCAATTAATTATTTGATGTCACGTCTTTGTTTATTTATTGTTTTATGTGTAGTTTTATTTGTCATTCAACTAGGGTATTTTGGAGACGTGGAAATTAGGTCCTGGCCTAGTTTTGATTCTTTTTATTATTAATGCTTTTGCGTTATTAATTGTTTCTAGTGTATGCATGCATAGTTTATTGGTAGCTACCATTGTTTCGGTAGTTTTGAATGGCGGTAGAGGCTAGTTGCTTAGGATATATGACCAACTGACTCTAAGTGAGTAGACTGAGACGGGAAGGGTAAGATATGACCAACTGACGACCCTTGTTACTTGTGCGATTTGACCAACTAATCACCTACCGTTTGGATGAACTTAAAAATTAGGGGGTGAGTGTTTAAGTTGCTAACGCCCGGGCACTCACTATTATAAGTCTCGCATGTAGCGATACTTAATGACTCGGCTTAGGGGACCAGGAACAACTGGACTTATGAGGAGACACCTGACTTCTCCAGTGGTGGCATCTTTGCTGATAGGTTAGGGCGAATTGACCAAATGCTGTCCTCTCGACTTTGACCCCACCTGAAACAGGAATCTAGTGACTTTTAGAACCAAGTATTGCGGTAGTGAACGCCGACTCTTAATGACTGCTCTTAGATTGTCGAATGATCCCGGGTGACCTGTTCATCTTGGTGAGGATTCTAAGAACCATAGGATAGACGAATTGACCAAAGGAATCTATTGACTTTTTCCACTTGTGGATGAACTCGGTTCAAGAAGGCATCACTATCTCTCCCATTAGCTTGTTTGCCAGAAAACCATGCCTATTAATCATATTGAATTTATCTCTATTTAATTTCTGCATTTAATTTCTGTTATCTGTTTAATCAATCAATCAATCAATAATCCCTTTTAATCGTGACATTAGACTTAAGTTAGAATATATCCTCATAGCTCTTGGGACGACCTCGGTTTTACTGAATACTACACTACACACGACCGGGTACACTGCCCGTAAGTGCATAAGGTAGACCTAGGTTGACGAGAAAATTATAAATTTTAAAACCTGGTCAGAAATCCTGCATCAAACACCATTATGCGATATTTTCTTTTTGGACACATACCTTGCACGCCATTGTTAGTGTAAATGATTTACTAATCTAGACCGTAAATCTGTTTTGAGCTTTTTGAATATTGCTTGTTAAGTTTGCTAAACCTCTGTGTTATTTGTGAGCTCGATCTCATTTGATTGCCTATATGTTATCTCTACATGCCCTCCTTGCTATGCTCAACTTGTATACATGAATGCTTGCTGTAGAAATCATTAGTTTCAAATTTCAAAACATAGAGCAAAATTTTGAAATCATTCTGTTAAGGAAATCTGTCTCAGACGCCGGATCCTTTTGATATAACTAGATGGATCCCTCAAGTGAAGGATCTATGGGATCCGGGTGGAAAAAATTCCTTTTTAGCCTCCTTGCATCAATCCAACCTTCCATACCTTATTGGACTAGTTAAACATGCTACATTAGGATCACTTAAACTTTCCTTAGGCTAAGATCTCACATTCACTCATGGATGACTTAGGATCACATTCAAGGTGTTTTTGATTTATCATTACTTCAAAACTCACCATATTTCCGCTCCAATGTTCACACATTGTTCCACTCATCTCAAAACACCTAGTTTGATATTTCTCTCAATTTTGACAAATTGATTTTAGTCATCTCTACCTTAAAATGCTCTAAAAACTAGTTTTTCATTTCTTATGATTTTTAAGGAATTTTCTAAATTTTCATTTGATCACCATCTAGTTTCTATGATCATTAGCATCCTCAAAACACTTAGTGTCATCCATGATCACTCATTAATGTTTCTAAAACTCCACGTTCCTCACAAAAGTCATCATTGACAAACCTGACTCATTAGTCTTGACCACTTAGGTCTCATGCCATGTAAGACATCTTAATAGACTGACTAACTTAGAATTTGTAGGTACTAGACCTTGCTAGAACCTAATCATCTCCTTTTCACCTCATCTGTTAGCCGGATCCCTAGCCTAAAGCTAGTCGGATCCTTCTAGTGAGGGAACCGTGGAACCGGGAAAACAGTAGCTGTATTATCTCTTGATATAATAATTTCAAATTTTATTTTTTCACTCAAACACTTGCTCAACACATAGGATTATCAGCTTCTTATAAGTTATAAATGAGTTGCATTTATGTGATTATTTACATGTTCTCTTTTTTTCTTTCATGATATTATGCGAACAATTTCTCCATTTATATAATTGTTTTCCTTTTGTACTAACTCATTTGGATTCTTGTAGGCTGTCAAAGTTCGATTTCATCATCAAGTCAAGTTGTTCTCATTCGCACATTTTTCATATTTCTAATCTTGCATCATCCTCACCATCTTCCTCCACTTCTGTCACTACTCACAAAGTCATCATGTCTACCACCTCAAGTACTTGATTAACCAAAAAGGTCATTCTTAGTGAAAAATCCTATTTAAGTCATCAATCGATTCAATAAAAAAAGTCACCTTGATACCTTTCATCACCATCCCTTGCTACTCTTGAATCACTTTCTTACCTAGTAAAACTTGACATCTTATCACCTCTACAACAACTTCCATACCTCTAAGTCATGATGATGATTGCTATCATTATCACCATATCCAAGGTATAGCTCATGAACTACGTGATAAAGTACGCTTCATGTTCTACCACATCCTACTTGTATCAACCACAACCTACTTGTGTCAACCACATCCTACAAGTGTCTCACTACCACAACAATTCATGGTCGCTCAACCATCCTTCACAAACATCTATGTTGTCGCCAAGTGAATTTCATAATGAAATGCGTCTCATTCCCAAATACATTTTTTTCTTACCTTAAAGAACCTTACAACCTTTAAACCAACCACGATGATGCAAGTAGTAGGATTATTTTTTTACACTAATCCTTTCTTTGTAGGTTCATATATATACACTTTTATGTGTATGGGATTCTCATCTATGGACGTAATTTTACACAATTTTTTTTGTAGGTTCACTCATATACATGGTTTTGTATATGGCACACTTGTCTCCGGACGAGGTTTACTATTTTTTTTGTGGGTTCTTTTTGACGCCCTCGAGCAAGGGGGAGCTTCCGTCGAGCATCTACAAAGTGCATCATATGACTTACTCGTCCAAATACGAATATATTTTTGCACTATGTTTTGTAGATTTTCAAAACACACTAGGAGCACTTGACGCTCTCAATAAAGGGGAGCTTTCATCAAAGCAAAAACATTGCAAATTTTGCAATACTTTCATCTTAGCCTTCCTAAAATACTTGACGCCCTTAACAAGGAGGGGTAACCATCAAGGAGGAGCGTGCACACATTCATTCTTCAAAATTCCTTTGTGTTTCGACAAAAGGGAGATTTCTTTCTCATCATATATATATTTTTCCTATTTATTTCATTCGACGACACTAACTTTGATGTAGGTTAAGCCTCAAAATTTGATCCATTAATCCGTTGGCAACAATGGTTATAATTCAAAGGATCTTTATATGTATTTTTTTCTTTTTGTGAGTCTCTAGGTTCTTCTTAAGGCGAGATCACAACCTCTTGAAGATGTGCAAGCTCAAGGTCATGAGTTACTAAGCTTCATCATCATCAAGACCACTGAAGTGCATCTTGTTGATAATTCTTCTCTTCTTCCATTAGTGTTTCGTGTTGAGGGTATTGGCGTGGTGTGCCAATTGTGTGCAAAAATAGGAGCAATAAGGTGTTTTCAATTTAACTTCACTAGGGACGATACAAGCTCGCCATTTTTGGGAGAAATGAAGTTTAAACTCCATGGACACACCCTTTTTGTTTCGACAAAAGGGGGAGAAGAGTGTAAACGGATAAGGTAATGTTAGGAAGTACGAACACAAGTAACTTTGCCATTTTACCTATCTATTACTTTTACATATATTTTGTCATCATCAAAAAGGGGGAGATTGTTAGTACAAATATTACGATATTTAATCTATACAGTCTCGTTTATTTGTTGATGACAAACATGTAACTTGTAATACATAACGTAAATGTATAAGTTACTCGTAATATTATTTTGTCTCAACATACTTTCAACACCTCTTGACGACTCAAGTCCTTGTATGCTACAACAAAGGTTCGTACATGTTTGTTATGTTGCGTTATGACCAAACCCATAACAAAACCATTAAACATGTTTAGTTAAATAGTTTGATCATAACACAACATAACAAACATGTACGAACCTGTGTTGTAGCATACAAGGACTTGAGTCGTCAAGAGGTGTTGAAAGTATGTTGAGACAAAATAATATTACGAGTAACTTATATATTTTACGTTATGTATTACAAGTTACATGTTTGTCATCAACAAAACAAACGAGACTGTATAGATTAAATATCATAATATTTGCACTAACAGGCTAGACAAATTTACCCGATGAGTCTAGTGACCATTTACCCACTATATGGAACAAAAGGAACAAGATTTACATACACCTACAGTCTTGATTAAAACATCATTCCTACTTCTTTCCTTACATTTTAGTTCTGCTAGTTTAGAACTTTATTATTTATCAAACAACTTTCACTAAATTAAATATATTTTAAATATAATACCTTAGTTCACCAGACCAACAAATCTTGGGACGAAAATCGGATTCACCTAGGTTATACCTTATTTCAAATATAATTTTGTTAGTTTACCTTTTTAACTGCTTTAGTATTTGGCAGTTACTTACACTGAACGTATTTCATTTGCTTCTGGTATATCTGGATTGAAGTAGTAAGAAGTTGCAGTTGTGCTTGAAAGTTGAAGGCCTATATGAGGTAATGTAAAAATTAGTGGATGTATGTAGAAGAATTGAAAGAAGTATAAGGAGATAACCTTACCACCATAGGTCTTCACCAAACATGAGCTAACTGCTATAGTTGTTGGCTTTTCACTTTCTTCATATTCCTTGATGTTGAAGTTGCGTGCTTTTTCATTCCACATAGTAAATCGTACACTATGACCATTTTTGTGAAACAGGAATGGTCAATGGAAGATATTCTAAAAATTAAAGTATAATCAAAGACGGATGATGCGTACTCAAGATTTTGGATCCCAATGTCTCTCCAAAATACAGTTTCTTTTGTAGCTTTAACTGAGTCGAGTAATTCAATCACATATTGAACGCAGTCGACGTAGTCTGTGAATTGAAAAAGTAAGTCTTATGTTTTTTTGATAATTAACGTATGCATATCTATTATGTGTACCTGTGAGCATTCCTTCTTTTTTATCGACCTTTGAATAAAGTTCACTATATGGACAAAGGTGAAAAGTGCGTTGGAAATCCTGTATCGGGTGTTGGTTGTATGTCTGTGTATCTTCTGAAAGCTAGTGACAGTGGGTGTGGAACTGTTTGCATCCATGCTTTATGATCTTGAAATCCAAAGGCAGTGATTGTGTATGCTTTGTTGATTTCAAGGATGTTAAAGGGTCTTTTTCACGTGGCTTGATGTTTGCTTGTATTGCTCCTCCCTTTAGGAAAAAAATAATAAAAATAAAATATTCATAACTTTGCGATGTAGTGTTTCATTAGAATATGAGAACGTACCTCTTGATCAAGTAACATGTAGCAGTGCATTACTGGTGTTAACGCTTTGTTTGTTACTGTACATTTGCGGTAAACTTTTACATAGATGGATTTATCAAGGTCTATTGGTTTTAGGCTAAGTAGTTTGGTACTCTGTGATTGAGTGACAATTTCTTTTCTTGAGATTTTGTTAAGGAAATACTGTCATAGGTACATGCCATTAGTCTGTATGTACAACCAATAGTTATATGAGATAACAATTTATATGTATTTGTTTAATAGATTTCAATGTTAATATGTAGTTATGATGCTGAATAATCAACAATGTTAATATGCAGTTATAATGGTAAATAAATGGAGCAATAACAAATGTATGTAAACTAATAAGAGACATTGGCATTTGATTTATTGAAAAAAGAACTTGTGCGGCTGTAACTTGATTTAAGAAATCTTTGTATACAATGTTTTTAGTTGTATTTGTATCTTTCTCCGACTGTTTTTATGACGATTTTAGCCCCTTGAGGAGATGTTCATCTAGACAGTACTACATAGAGTTATCCATGACCAAATATAGGCTCCAACACATACACACTGATTTTATTTAGTGATTGTACCTGGATTTTGTTTATCGTCATTGCGTAGCAAAACTTTGATTGGGAATTGTTTTCTTTTAAAGATGAACGATAATTTTTCGTCTTTTCAAGTAACGAAATACGGGGGATGAATACTTTCTCACACATTTGAGTACCTGTAATGATTCTTGCTTCTATAATCTTAGTAAGTACATGTATAACTATCATCCGAGTACCATTACATAGACCGCCGGCTAAACTAAGGTTTTATAGTAGCATTATCGGGGCACCTATTTTGAGGATAAGATTGTGCGGAAGTAACCCTGGAAATTGAAGTGTGTTGAGATAATCTGTAGGATACAACATTTTTGTTGCACCACCTTCGTTTGTTTTAGGCATTGCCTCGTCGTTGCTTTTGAAATTGTAGCTTTTTCCATAAAGCATATCAAGAACTTTTGAATTTATCATATCTACACTTTTGTTTTTCGGGCATATGATGGCTTTCTCTTGCAATGACTTTGCAGTTGGCCTTTGTAAGCTTTCATTATGGTATATAAAGTCTATAAGTTGTAGTAGTCTTACCTCGCTGTTAGGAATGCAGTATGCTTCTGGTATCTTGATCCAAGATGGATTTTGTGGATCGTATGCATCTGCTTCGCCAATCTTACCGTTGCCAACATCTAACAGCCATTGCGAAAATGTGTGTAGATCTTCACGGTCTTGGTTGGACATGAATGTTTGCTGAAGCCTCATGTTTTGTTTAAGGGAAATGACATCAAAGTGCAGACAGAGGTAAGATTGTGTGATAAATGATGCAATTATCTCATGTTTACTTGCATTCTTCTTTACAGGCAGCGTTTGTCTGAAATCTCCACCCAAAATCACAGTTTTTTTCCAAATAAATCCTTGGGACAATCAAGTATGTACTTGAATGTACGATCAAGTGCTTCAAAGCATCTTTGGTCGTTCATTGGAGCTTCATCACAGAAGATAAGGTCTATTAGCTTAAGTAAATCGGCTAGCTGTGTATTTTTCTTTAGAGTAAAAACCGATTCATCAGTTAAATGGATCAGTAGTTTGAACCTTGAATGAGTTGTCTTGCCTGCTGGTAGTAACAAAGCAGCAATACTCAAAGATGCAAAGGCCAATAAAATATTTCGTTGTGACTGTAGTGTGTAAATTAGACTCTTCCAAACAAAAGTTTTGTCTGTACCTCCGTGGCCATAAACAAATATTAGCTCTTTTTTCTGACTATTCACTGCGTGAAGAACTTGCTCAAAAATAATGCGTTGTTCTACATTTAGCTTAGGTACTAAATTCTCGCTTTCCCTCTTCAACACTTCAGGATCGTAGTTTCTTTCTTCCATTATTGCTCTATTCTTCAGGATTTCTAGCAAACGCCGCGGGGGTAATTCTATGGCAAAATATTTCAATGATTTTCCATAGAATCTAAGGCATGCTTCTAGCTCATAAAGAATACCTGTTTGTAATTCATTTGCATTTATGTGAACTTCTGGTACATGTAGCAGTTGGGAGAGTATTGTTGGGATATCTTCAGACATATCAGCTGAATGCGATTGAAACAATAAAATGGGATCAGATACGTCACAGAAGATAAGTATCTGACAAAAAAGTGCTCGAATTTGAGCAGTTGTTGCTGATAAAGATGCCTCCTGTAAAGCTATAGTCCATTCTTGATTGTTTCCTAATAATCCCATGGCTTCACATGCAGCTCTATTTGTAGGGTGTACATCGTTGTTAACTGTGAAACCATTCAGTATGTTAGATGGTGGTCGTATGTTGATTCGCGGTTGTACTGCAACCATTCAGTTAATGTTTTTTGCTTGTTGTATTCGTCATTAACAATCGCTTGTAATGGTTTCCCTCCTTTAAAATTCAACCGTTGCATATTTTCAAGGTGCACTCCTAGTATTTGGACAGCTGGTTGCCTAGAATGTATATCAAAACCAAGAATTCTCCAACATGCTTCGTATGGACCAATTTACCTGGCATCTTGGAAATTCTTTATTTCGCGACTTGTATACTTGGATGGCTGCTCCTTTATTCTCCACCTCCTATTGTCATTGTAATGTGCGCAATAATTCGGTCAGTTCCCTTTGATATATACTTGAAAAGGTATGTTATGAGCATAGTCCATTCGCAGTATTCAACATTGATGTAGGCATAGAACCGCATACACAATAACTGATTATATGACACAACATACGTATTGTCAAGCTGCAAATTATGTTTCAATGTTGTTATGTGTGTATCTCTTCTACTTTAATGGACAAATCCTTTTTTGTCGATAAAAGTCTCTGAGCAGTACGGTTTAGGAAATCCTTTCCTGCATTCGTCATTGTTCTTCATACATGGTGCATATTTATTATCCAAACCACATGGTCCATGTAGCATGAGCTCTGAGATGACTCGATAAGCTTCAGGACGAGTTGTTGGGTTCGGCAGTTCTGCACATACATATATGTCTATGTCTTCATTCATATGGACACGCGAGCTTTCTTTCAACCACAGGAGCAAATGCCAATGTGGCAAACCGCACTTTTGAATTCGATAGTATAATAAACTGCAAGATGAAAAATTATAGTTACATATATGAGTATAGTGCAACTTACAGAAAGAGTGTTTATATGTTTATGATTCATTTTACCTGCTTTAACATCTCCAAATGGTCTCGTTCCTCACAAAAAAGTTACAAGATCATGGATCTTTCTTTCAAAAACACGATCAACAACATCTGGTCTGTCTGCAGTTGTAACGTACGGCTATTATTTCATATACTCTTCTATTTCAGGCCACCCGATGTTGCATGTTAATGTAATAAAAAATGACGGGTTACCATGGACTCAGCAAATTGCAAGTGCATCTAAATAGTGGTTGTACATATAGCGCGGTTCTCCAGTAAACGACGCTGGAAGTATATTCTCGTACCTACATCTGAACTAACCACATCGCCATGCGAGATAGCATCATACAAACCTGACATATATTTTTTTCTGATGTCCTTTTGATTGTTTCTTATGCAGTTATGACATACTCTTGAAAGAGTCGGCCAACTCTTGGCACTAAGGTATATTGTTGAAAGCGGTCGTGGAGTCAGTATGCATAGTACATTTTCATTGTCATTTGATTTTCTTTTTCAGGTGGCTCGCCTGCTTTGTCTAATAATTTAAGACCCAGATGGCAGCCTTCTTCGCCATGAATAAAAAGAAGTGGAAAATGAAGTGACATATAGTGAGGATTCAGCTTGTCCATTCATTGTGATGGACTATCTCGTTGTTCAATAACGAAATCATAATCAGTTGAAACATCCAGACATCCTTCAAAAACAATTGCACCTATAGAATTGCCTGCTGGGAGATCGTACGGATTTGACCCAACTACACCAAATAGCTTTACTTAAATCTGGTGTTGATCCCAGTTGAGCAGTTGATCTTATTGATTGAGCTAGATAAATCTAACACAAACAAAGTATAGCAAGCTGTCTGAGAACAAAGCTTAAACACTATGCGAAATTTAATGTTTAATGACAAAGAGAATACTTAACACAATTTGTTTTCTCACAAAATACTTCAATATATTAATACGAATACTCAAAAGTATTAGGGTTACAAAACCTTGAAGTGATCAACTCTAGAATAACTCATACTCTAAATCTAACATAGGACCTCCTTTTATAGGCTAAGGAGTCCTAGTCGGTTTACAATAACTTTCTATACAAGATACATCTTATAGAATCTTTTCTATATTTATCTAACCGACTATACAATATCATATAAGCAGTACTAACTATTTGTACTGCTAGTATATTCTTCTCGCAGTCCATCAGTTAAGCCTAACATTACTAACACTTAATCTTGGCAGTACAAACTGTTTTGCTAAATTCCCAACAATCCACCCCTAAACTTGTGATTTCTATGAAAATCAGCAAGTTTCTTGAATATGACTTGTTTTTCATGATGTTGGGGAATTTCCAAACACCTACTTGCTTGGTCTCTGAGCTTGAATGAAGATCTTGTTCACCAAATTCCTTGCCATTTCATTATCTTCTTCAGTCTTCAACCTTGAAGATAACATTGCTATGAGTGTCTTCATTCTGAGTGGATACTCCTTCTCAACTAGCATAAACCGATCATGTATAATGGTATAAACATGATGTACACCAGATGAACTGTATAGAATTTAAGTAGTTTCTAGGACTGCAGAATCTTGACTCCAAAGTTTGTCAAAAGGAGCAGGCTCAAAACGTTTTTCCAGTTCTACCCAAAGCTCCTGCTCCTTCTCATCAGGATCTTCTTTGTGATTTAACTTCTGATGTACCAGTTCCCACAATCTTATCAGATCATCTCTATCAAAGGATTTGCACATATCTGCAAATGTTTTGTACATCTCCACAATGTTACCAACTTTGATGATTTTCCAAGCTTTTCCAAATTTATCACAATAGATTTCCCAGTCATAATTGGATGCTTGGTCTGTAAAGCTTCAACATGCATGCCTTCATCAGGTTGGATGATCATCAAGTCTTTTAACTCTTTATCCTTTAAGTATTTCTCTATTGCAGATGAACTTCCTTTAATTTTCTGCTTCTTTGATGCTTCAGACTTCAATTCTAATCCTGCCCTTTTTGTTCTGACTGTTGGTTCCTCAGTTCCTACTGGTCTGAAATCTTGAATTCTTCTATAAGCATTAACATACATCTCCTGTATTTCATCAAATGTCTTACCCTTCAGCTGATAATCCTTCTTGTAATCTTGATGCTTCAAATAAGTTTTCATATTTCTCATTAGTTGTCCTTTTTTTGGGGGTTTGACTCTTTTCTTCTTTGATCTCTGTTGTTCCCTCATCTTTTTCAGCAAATCTTGAGCAAGTAGTCTGTCTGATTCTTCAATAGATATTTCAGTAGACTTCTTCAACTTATGCTCTTCAAGAAATATGACCACCTTCTGTTATTGCACTTCTTTTGCTAAGGCATCATCATATGCCATATGTGCATAAACCTTTTTCTTATTTTTAACTGGTTTTTCTTCAAGCATGATACCTTTGCCTTTATCTACTCTAGCAGTATCTTCATGTGGACTGGCAATACCTTCTTTTTCACTAACAGTTTCTACTGCCTTCTTTATACTGGTAGCAGTATCCGTGACATCCTCCTGAATTTCAACCACTTTTTGTAACAGCTTCAAGTTCAACTTCTTCATCAAGATCCACTTCTTCAGTTACTTGTACATCATCACCCATATTTTGATCTTGATCACCACCACTCACAAAGCTCAATGTCCTCCCCTGAGTTTCAACATCAGTTTTCCTCCCATGTTTGTAAAATTCTCCAATATCTTCTGGATCATCTGAACTGGTAGAATCCACAATATTTATCTTCCTGGAAGCTTGCAATGCTTTAACTTTGAGTTTTAACTTTTTCACCTTCTTGACCAAAGTAGAGTAGACCTTTGCATAAAGTTTCTTTGTATCTTTCAAGTCTTGCTCCAAAACCTCCACCTTGGTTGTCAACTGGTTACATAAATTCGTCAATTCCTTTAGTGATTGGCTGCCCTCAGTACTTCCAGATATGTTACCTTCTGGAAGAGGTGCATCATAGGGCATAGACTCAGTATTCTCCCTAGTTGACTAGGAGGAACACTAAAGTCACCCATAGTATCTAGTTGCCTTGGGTTTCCATCTATTAGGACTAGAAACATCTGATGTTGCCATGGTTGCGGACTTATTGATGTTACAACTGCCCTGTGCTGCATCTAAGCTAGACACAGTAGTGGCAACCCCTTCCACTCTGCCATAGGCAGTCTCATTAATTCCAAGGGTCTGAGTAGGAACACTAGAATGAGAGACCATAGTGCCATGTCTGTGTTTCTCCAATAGGTTTGTGTAATAGGTGGTGTATAGGTGATATTTGGAACAACAATGGGTGAGTGTTGGGACTCAGCTGGGATTGTTGATCCTTCACCATGTACCTGCACAATCATGGGTGGAAACAAAGGAACTACCACCCAATTAAACAACCTTGATGCCATAGACATATTTGCAAAAAGTTTTTGTTGCAAAACAAGGTGTTGGAAAAATTTCTTCATGGTGTGTAGTTTACTTGTCTTCAAAATAATTTCAATAAATCTTGGGTACATCAGAAATTTTGTTTTGGAACCCACATTCTTCACCTTATTTTCAAAAATGAGTTTAGAAAAATTGTAAGTCCTTCTTGTTGATAAGCAGATGAGAGCAATAGCAAGTGTATGTATTAAAAACCTCTATTGTGGGAAGAAACAGCTTTTTTGAAAAGTCAGTTTTTGATTTGGTGTATCATAACCCATTCTGGAAAGGTGTTGAAAAATTTCAGTATTTGGCAAGTCAAAATTCCTTCCTCATCTTCCAATCGGAGATGTCTCTTGAAAGAAGATTCAAAAATCCTAATTTTCTTACCATCTACCTTTGCTTTTAACTCTTTGTCCCTCTGTTCCAATGTTTTGATAGTAGCAATCTGCCAAAATTGTTGAATATGGGAGACATAAATAGTGGGGTTTGTAATAAGTGCATACCTTATGTAAGAATGGTTTAGAAAATCCACTATCTGATGAAATCCTTCACTACCTTCAGGCTTTTCCAAGAACGCAACCTGATTGTGAGATTTAACGAACTCCAAATTATCCATGATAAAAGATTTGTTAGACTGCTGGGATTTGATCGATTTAGGTTTAATTAATAGTTGGTACTGTCAATTGAGATTTTATTAGGGTTTGAGAAGTTTGCGTATGTGATAATCTTTCTTAGAATAAAATCAGATAAAAATATGGAAAGTAAATAATTATCACAAGTAATAACCCTATAAATATATCTAGGCAGATAAAAAATCCTCAACGGCTAGTAAAAACGGTTTTAACCACACAGTACCAACGGCTACCCAGCAGTACAAAAATTTTACGCTAGCAATACAAACTTTATAATAGTAGTACAAGCTTTTTATCAAAAAATTTATCTGACAGTACAAACTTGTTATCTTTGAAAAACACAATGTCCATCACATTTTAAGAAATAAGTGTAAATTAAGAACACTTTACATAGTTTTTAGCAAACTACCAACTATCAACGGATTTGAGACGTCTTTACCATTTGCCATTTGCTTTGGACTAGTTAACTCTTCACTATAAAGTATAGTGAGTTAAAAACCATATAGTTTTTGGTAAACTATCAACCATGAACGGATTTGAGAAGTCTTTACCAAGAGCCATTTGCTTTTGGACTAGTCAATTCTTTAATGAATTATGGTGAACTGATTACCATTATACTCTCCAGTGCACAAATCCACTCCAAACGGGAAGCTTATGATGTGTTTAATCATTTGATATTCATGCACCACGCAAGGGGAAGTTTTCTTAACCTGCAAATGTTAGTAGAAACCAAGAAAAATACAATCCAAGATGTTCACACATATTAACTTATCAGGTTATAAAAGCAGTACCAAAGATTTTTAAACTGACAGTACAAACTGCTTTTATGAGAAAACTTATTGTAGCAGTAGAAACAGACATTTGACCTCAATAACAGTACAAATCCTTTACAAAACTTTACAAAAACACAAAGAGATAAGAAATTTGTTTAGATATTCATCATACCAATACTTGCAATTAAAAACTGAAATCTAGTTATCTACCCACATCAAAGCCTTTTGTGAGCAAATCTGCAACATTGTTATCAGTATGAATTTTGAAAATTTGAATAAGTTTCTTTTCATAACAATCTCTTATAAAATGGTGTCTTATCTCAATATGTTTTATTTTTTTAGTGAAAAACAGCATTTTTAATTATGCACATTGTACTGCTATTATCAATATAAAGCTTGGTGTTCATAAAATTGTACCCGTAGTCCAGTAACTGATTTTGTATCCATAGCACTTGACCACAACAACTTGGAGCAGCTATATATTCTGCTTCAGTAGTAGAATTTGCCACCACTGTTTGTTTCTTACACTGCCATGAAATCAACCTATGTCCAAGATACTGACATCCTCCAGTGGTTGATTTCCTGTCCATACATGCTCCAGCATAATCACTATCCGAGTAGGCCACCAGATCAAAGGGTGAATCTTTAGGATACCAAAGACCCAACCTAGGTGACTCCTTAAGTACCTAAAAATCCTCTTGACAGCATTCAAGAGAGACATCTTGGGAGACACTTGAAATCTGGCACAGGCACACACAACAAACATAATATCTGGCCTTGAAGCTGTTAGTTACATCAAAGACCAAATCATGGATCTGTAGAGATGTATATCAACCTCTTCACCATCTTCATCTTTAACCAGAGGCTTGTTTCCATCCATAGTTGTCTTTGCAGGCTTCAAATAATTAAAACCAGACTTCTTCAAGATATCAATCACATATTTTTCCTGACTGATGAAAATGCCTTCATGCTTCTGCTTGACTTGAAAACCTAAGAAGAATGTGAGTTCGCCCATAGAACTCATTTGGAACATGTTATGCATTAGCTTTTCAAACTCATCACATAACACCTTATTTGTTGAACCAAAAATGATATCATCAACATATACTTGAACCAGTAAGATATCCTTTTTAGTCCTTTTGATAAACAATGTTTTATCAATTGTGCCTCTAATAAAACCATTGGTCAACAAATATTTGGATAAGGTGTCATACCAAGCTCTAGGAGCCTGATGTAATCCATACAGTGCTTTCTCCACCTTGCAAACTCTATCTGGAAAGTCAAGATCTTCAAAACTAGGTGGTTGGGAGACATATACATCCTCCTCAATTGTCCCATATAGGAAAGCACTTTTCACGTCCATTTGATACACTGTGAAATTCTTGTATGAAGCATAAGCCAAGAACAGTCTGATAGCCTCTATTCTTACCACTGGTGCAAACACTTCATCATAATCTATGCCTTCTTCTTGAGTGTTTCCCTGAGCCACTAACCTTGCTTTGTTTCTGACCACTATGCCTCTTTCATCCCTTTTGCATCTGAAAACCTATTTTGTCCCTATTGCCTTCTTCCCACTAGATAAAACCACCAAGGTTCAAACTTCTTGAAGCTTAAATTGCAGCAACTCCTCTTGCATAGCCTCAACCCAGCTTGAATCTTGTAATGCTTTATAAGCATTCTTGGGTTCCATCTGTGACAGAAAACAAGCAAACATGCAATTCTGAAGATCTTTGTGGCCATTTCTTTGATGAAGGGTTTGAGCAAATAACCCTTGATTCATCAATCCTTTAATTTTGATCCTTGTTCAAACAACATACTAAGAATCTCCTAGGATCTGCTATTTTGGATGATCTTTATGAATTCTTGTGGTTTGAGTAGGACTGGTAGAATAAGAAGACTCTATGTTGTGTAAGTCAGCCTCTACACTAAAACCATCCAATACTTCATCATTAGTATCTTCATAAATATGCTCCAAACCAGGCATATTAGGATCATCAGGATAGTCATCGTCAGCATAGGACTTCCCATCTTTATCAACAGTGGGAAACCTGGGATATGGAGAACTACTAGGCTTAGCAGTAGAAACTAATGGCCTAGAGATAGGTGTATCAGTAGTAACTGGTGAACTAATGAAAAACGTATCAGTAGGAACTGGTGGCCTACTGCCAGTTTCTCTTCCTCCCTTAGCAGAATTTGTTGATACAATATTCTGGTCTTCATCAACAACTTGTGGTCCTTCAGTAACCACCTTTTGCACATCAGAAGTGTTAGGAATTGGAAATTCCATGTCAAAGTGTCGGTCACCCCAATTATAGTCTAGCATATGTTAGCTCGTAGACTTGTCGTTAGTTACGTTATTTAGTAGTTAATTAGTTAGTTTGTAGCGTAGTATAGTTTAGTGGAACACCGTGGAGGAAGGACGGGTCTTTACCCACTGTATGCCTGATCCACAATCCGATAGGAGGACGTATTATGTAAAACTATAAATACCCTCTACCTCCCAAGGTAGAGGGTTGGACCTTTCACTTAATCTAACCTTTCTTTCTTTGTTTACTTTCTCTCTCTAGAAAGGCTCCCACCTTCTACTTTCTCTCTCTAAACTCTTAAACCATATGCCTAATATTATTATGTTATGATGTGTTTGTGAAATCCAATATCCTACAATTGGTATCAAGAGCCATGGTTTGATCATCTCTCTTACTTATCCTTGGATTTCTAGTGGTTTTATATGGTTTTTGAGTTTGGAAACGTTTAGTGGTTTTTGCATCATTTGGATCATTTCTAGTGTTAAAGTTTGAATTTTGGGTGTACTTTTGTGTTAAGAATCATTATAAGTGCTTGGGTTTTGATTTGGTATGCTTGAATCACTATGGTTGAGCTTGTTTTGGATTGAAAAGTGTGTTTTTGAAGTTTTTCTTGCTAGCGACTTGGCTCTCATAGTGTTTTTCATCGTAGCGACTTGCTTCAGTAAAAGTTAGCGAGTTACAGTGTTAGTTGTTAGCGCCTTGAGCCTAGCGACTTGTCTAATGAGACAAGCCGACAAATAGTACAAGTTAGTGGATTCTCCACTACGGCTAGCGACTTGGTGAAGTTACCGACTTGCTTCAGAAATTGTTAGCGAGTTGTAGTGTAAATTGTTAGCGACTTGATACTAGCGACTTGGATCTTAGCGAGTTGTTCTTTAGCAACTTGACTGTTTAGCGATTTGGTATTATAGCGACTTGCGTCCAGCGACTTAGGTCTTAGCGACTTGGTTCAAGGATACTTAGCGACTTGGTGCTTAGCGACTTGGTTCAAGGATTCTTAGCGACTTGGCCTCTTAGCAAGTTGTTACTAGCGACTTGTTGACTTTTCCTGACAAAACTTCAAACGGCCATAACTTTTGAACCGTAACTCCGTTTTCAGCGTTCTACCCATCAAAACGATCGTGAGAATGAGGAGAATGGCAGGCCAAATTCATTTGGGTCAACCTTCGAGGCTTAAATCCGCTCCGAACAGAAGTTATTGAGGTTTTTATGTTTTTTGACCTAAATTTCTCCGTAAAAACAGGCATAAACCAATCTAAATCTCAACCAAACAACATCTCTGCTAATCCTTCAAACAATCATATGTCCTAACACACAATTGTCTTTCATTCTGTCGATCCATCAGTCATCTTAACACATTCCATTGGTCATTGCTTAACAGTTTGGTCTTGATTTTAGTAAAATCCCGCGAAAGATTCTATTTCTCGGTTTAAATCATAGACTTGAAAAATTCCGTGCATACTACAACATCATGTCTTACACTACTGACCCAGTGATTTCGGAAGTACTTAAACTGTATGATGTTGTGGACAACAATGATAATGTATGCTACACTGAACGGTTAAAGATGTTTGAATTAATCAATGAGGATGTTAGATCTTCATGTTCTGAGTACAATGAGAATGAATTGCATCTGCTAATGCTACAGAATTCCATACAAAAGGAATGCTGCATTATACCCTATCAACAACTTCACTCTCACCTCATGTTACTTCTACCCACAACAACAGAACGAACATGTATTGCCTTTTTCCGTCAAGATTTATCCACATTAACGGGTACATTACTGTTGAACTTAGAACAATTGGAACAACAACTTGATAAAGAAAAGGTTCAAAAGGATAGTTCCAGTGCTGCACTTCAAGTGATCCACAACCAATTTCAGTCATTCATCAGTGGGGAATTTACATCAGATTATGATCAAGACATGACTGAAATGTCTTTCAAGAGACACAATGGAATGGAAATTGGCATGTTCATAGATACACTTATCCATCTCATGGATAATGTGGATAAGTATATTGAGGAGGTTACTCAGAAAGATGAAATAATAGATGAGATTCTGGTGCAGTTGACAGAAAGTTGTGATGTGTTGGGTAATGTATCAGTTGAAGAATCGGGTGTTGCTGAATGCAGAATATCAGAGACAACAAAGAATGATGTAACCAGTTGCTCAGTAACTCCTGGCACACAAGAAGTGGATGCTGTGATCAGAAAGGTGAATGAATGTCGGGTATAATCAATAGATTGTAGTGTTGAGACCAGTAAGGCATCGGAGACAGATAAGCTTGAAACAGCCAGTAGTTCAGTGATTCTTGCTACAGATAATGAGGATGCAGATGTCAGACTGATAAATGAACATGTGTCAAGTGATGAGGTACCCTTAACTGTTCAACGTAATGCATCTGAAAATACTCTTATGCAAACTGATCACATCACATAACATGTTCTTGATGCATGTTCTGTAACTGAAGCTGAGTCTGAGATCAAGTGTTTCAAAACTAATGATATGGTTGATAAGATAACTTTTGATGAACTTTCAAATAAATTCTCAGAACTTGAAAAACATTGCATTTCACTTGAAATTGCAATACAAAGAAAGGAGGAAAGTTTTCAACTTAACAAACCATGTAAAAATCCGGAACTTCCTGAATTCCGTGAACTTTTTGAAATAAATGATTTAAAAGCTCAGCTTCAAGCCAAAAACTCGACTATCAACAATTTGAAGAAACATATTTCTGGTATGCATGTGAAAAGTAATTTGGTTACAAGTAATTCTGATGTTAATGCTACTTATGATATTCAAATGAGAAATGATGAATTAGCAGTTTGTGTGGCCAAATTACTAAAGGAAAATGAGTCTTTGAGAAAGCATCACATAGAACTAAGTGACTCTGTCAAAGAAGCTAGAACTAAGTCAATGGAACAAACAAACTCTTTGATAGCAAATATTGATGAACTCAAAGCTCAACTTCAGGAAAAGAGTTTCGCTATTATTGCCTTAAAAAATGAGCTTAGGAAAACTGTAGGGAAAAGTGTGAACACTAAGTTTACAAAACCATCAACCTTGGGGAAACCAGATTCTTATCCCATTAGAAACCGGTCTATTGTTAGGCAGCCTACTGCGTTTATATCCGAAAGACCAAAATATTCAAAAACACGGTTTGCCTCCCAAGTTGATGAGAAACAAGTTTTGTCAAAACCAGTCACTTCACCTGAGTTGCCTAAGAATTATGCTTCTAGTTCCTCTAAACCTCAACATGCAGCTACTTCTACTCCCAGCACCTCTAGGATTAGTTCGAAAATGGTGTCAAAACCAAGCATTAAAACCCAGAATTCATATGATATGAATGACTTGTGGAAGAACTATTATCTAGAAGAAGCTAGGAAAAAGGCACAAATTCGAAAAGACGGAATTTTAGGTGCAAGACCTAGGATGATGCATTCCACGAGATTTCAAGGCACTGCTAGTAGTTGTAAACCATTACCTATGAACTCTCAAAAGACCAGGAGTTGGCTTGTATCTAAGAGTAGTTATATGAAGAAGAATGCTAAGCATGTAGAAAATGAAACTAGAAATTCTGGGTCTTTTCTGAATAAGAAACATTTTCCTAATTCACATGCTAAGGTACAATCCACTAAGACTACCTTCATGGCTAAGGTTCAACATGTTATAAAGCAAAACAAACCCAAAACTTCGCCTAGATGGATCCCAACTGCTAAATATTTGGAGTCTAGGAATAACGATAAGTCTTCCACTGTGCATAAGAATGTCACCAATCCTAGACCTTGCCATAAGTGGATTCCGTCTGGTAAAATGTTAAAGGATGTTGGACTTAGGTGGATGCCTACAGGAAAGCTGTTTACCGATGACAAAATCAAGGTTGACTGTGAAACCCCAAAGGGTTTGGATACTAATGTCACTAACCAAAATATATGCAATCAAGTTTGTGATATTAGTGCAGGTAGTTCTTACTCAGTTGCAGATACTTCGATCCTTCACTACATGGACTGGCTTAAAGTATGGATTACAAATGGATTGATATCTCATAACTCACGGGTTCAAGTAACTCAATCTTGATATTCATTCAGCTATGACATTTGAACACAACAGTTCAAGCCTCGTTCTCTAAAGAAAATAAAAGTGTACGTTTCAGTGCGCTTTATCTTCTGAAGAAGAGAAATCTTCTAATGATGTTTGAACACAACAGTTCAAGCCTCGTACTCTAAAGAAAAGAAATGTGTACGCTTCAGTGCGCATTATCTTCGGAAGAAGAGAAATCTTCTTATTATGACCATTCTCATCAACATGCTTCATGCTTTTTCCATGCGCTTCAGTCATCAAGTGAACCGGACTACTGATAATTACTGTTAGGAATTGGAAATTCCATGAGAAAGTGTCGGTCACCCCAATTATGGTCTAGCATATATTAGCTCGTAGACTTGTAGTTTGTTACGTTATTTAGTGGTTAATTAGTTAGTTTGTAGCGTAGTTTAGTCTAGTGTAACACCGTGGAGGAAGGACGGGTCTTTACCCACTGTATGCCTGATCCACAGGCCGATAGGAGGTCGTGTCTTATGTAACTATAAATACCCCTTCCATCAATAGAAGGGGTGGTGCTTTTCAATCTAACATTCCATACTTTTGTATACCAAGTCTCTAGCAAGAAAACAGCCAACTCTCTACTTCTCTCTCTAATGGCAAACATGTATTTTGATCATCCAAGACCACCCGAATCATCAACACAATAATATTATCGATCCTACAAATGGTATCAAGAGCCAAGGTTTTTGTGTTGTGTTGATTTGTCTGGTTTCGTACCATGGTTATTATGTGTTATTGATTTATGTCGGATTTTTATGTGTTGTTGAAACTGTTTTTTTTGTTCACTTTTATAGTCGAATTTTTATCAAAAACAGTTTTTTTATCTTGTTACCAAGGTCATATGGTCAGATTTTGGTATGTTGTTTTTTGTGGTCATATGGTCAGATTTTGCATCAGTTCAAGTTCCGTAAGTCTTTTAATGGATTTTGTGAGAATTTTCATCGTCAAAAAGGTTTAAATGATGCCATTTCTGCTGCTGTTTCTGGGTCTATATTAATATGGTCGGAAGATGATCGGAAAACTCATCGGAAAATGTCACAAATCTTGCTAGCGACTTGTCACAAATCTGTCCAGATGCAATGAATCAAAGTAGCGACTTGTATTAACAAGTTAGCGATTTATGTATTTTAATGATATAGCGACTTGGTAGCAACTCATGAAAAAGTGGCGGTTTGACATTTGAGTCAAACTGGTAGCGACCTAGAAAAAAAAGGGTAGCGAGTTGTGTGACTTCAGACCTAGCGACTTGTTATTTAACAGAGCTAGCGATTTGTTATAAGACCTAGCGACTTGTTGTGTTTGATCTAGCGTCTTGCTTTGTAAAATTTGCTAGCAACTTGACTCAAATATTGGTAGCGACTTACGGTAGCGAGTTGACTGAATGGATGAAGAAGAAGATGTTTTTGACCGTAGACCATGACTCAACAACTAGACCTTGACCTCCAAACCATATGACCATTACCATATTCACAACCACATACCATATACAATCTATATCAACCTCAGTTTGCATAACAACCATCATCAGTCCCAAGACCCTCACAATCTAACATGACTCGACCTCTTATTTAAGAGAGATAACATCACTTGATCTCAGTTTTATCTCACTTTTTGGTACTCAACATTTCATCTAAACACAAAATGAAATAAGATACATCATAGATCATTTAAAGCAACGACTCATCCAAGATCTCGGATTTGTTTCTTTTTGTGAGTGTTTATTGAAACATATAGATATCATTTGATCTATTCACAAAAGAACTTATACCTCATAGATCTCTTTGGAAACCTTCACTTAAGGATATATTCGAACTTGACAAGGAAAAGGAAATAACGAATGTTATCTCCTTTCCTCACGTTCGTTGGTACAATGAAACAATAACGGACTGAAATCAATAAAACCTACCTGTGAACATTAGTGAGTTATTGAAGCCATCTCAAGAATAACACCGACACCATCCCTGTGGTTTTGTCGTTGCAAGGTCCAACCTTATGCCATCTCTGTGGCATGGTTCATACACGAATAGATTTGAGATAATGGTCGACTATGATGAAAGTTTATTGAAACTTCTGTTATGGGTGTAGCATATGAGGCCATTCATATTAGAGTATGATGTTTGGGATTGTTTGAAGACTTTTAGGGTTAGTGTGAATGATTGGTGAATTGAAATGAGATGAAGGATTCATACTCGTTATATTTTCAGATCTGACATGGTAGAATTTTTTAGGTGGGAGGCGTACTTTCTTTGAGATGTATTAGGGTTATGTATACTGAGGTGAGTGTTTTATATCTAGGTTATTAGGGTTGATAGGTTATTACCAGTCGAGATTTATGGGCTTCAGTATGTGTTTAAGGGTTCGGGCTACTTAACTTGTGTGATGGGCCGAGTACCATTTGTGCTCCTTTTCTTGGACTGTGATGATTTGGATCGGGTGGACTAACATGGGCCATGTGATATTTTATTGTTGGTGATATGTACAAAGATGGAATTTGATGATTAACTTTGTGGTACAATACGTTGGTAGTATAATTGATTTGTGTTATCCAAAATTTCGTTATTACTAATAAGATTTTGGATACACATGCTTTAATACTTTTCGATAATGAGTAATTCTGTGGCCATGATCTTTCACGGATGATGTATTTGTCAAAGCCTAATACGTGCATATCATTTGACTACCACACCCCATTGGATTTGAACTAATATGTTGGATCAAATGTGTTGTTATGAAGCTGAGCTAATGCTTTATCATTATGGGATACGATTATGAGATTTGATGACTAGATTTGTTGTGCTATGTGATTGGATGATGAGGTTTGAGGTAATAGGCGGTTGAATACTTTGGTTTATACTCTTACACAGAATACACTATTTCACGGCTTGAAGTGCTTATTGAATAAGAGTTGTCTACGGGGTTGTTTGCATTTGGTATTTCTTATTTGGATTTGAAGTGAGATTTTCCGGGCATGGTTACTTATTTCATCTTCTTTCTTTCTACCCTTCCGCGAAGATGACTTGTTTGGGCGTTTATAGAGGGTGATAAAGACTTGGCTATTTAGTTGCGTTTGTGATTCTTTCTCACTTAACCCACAACGTAGCTATCACTTCGGTATCTCACTCAGTAGAGAATGCAAGAGGTTTTGCACCTTGGGTACACCGTTTCTTGTTCACGAGGATTAGTACAAGTTTAAGTAACAAATCTGGGGAATTCTATTTCATGATCAAGTTTGGCATATCTGGTTTACTTCACCGTGTTGTCACTGCAAGAGTCGACAAAATGCGTAAATGATGTGTTTACCAAAGTGTTTCTTGGATGGTTGTTGATTTTGTTGATGTTGGATAACGAACCATTGATGAAACCGCTGCATGTTCCCCTAAAAATGGATATTCACCGAAACCAAAGTTATCATAACTCATTCAAGCTAACATTGTTTACGGTTTTGTCTTGATTTTGTAAAATCCCGCGAAAGAATCTATTTCTCGGTTTAAATCATAGACTTGTAAAATCCCGTGACAATGGAAACATTCTGGTAATAGTAAAGTGCATTTCCGGATCAATCTTACGGTTTATTCTTGGTTTTGTAAAATCTCGCGAAAGAAACTATTTCTCGGTTTAAACCATAGAGTTGTAAAATCCCGTATTGATGGAACCATCTTGGAGAAAGGAAAGCGTATTTCAGGATCTTATCTGATGCTGGTGCTACGGTTTCTACTTCGAAGAAGGGATAAAAAGGGTGTACTTTATAATTTGGATGTGTGTTTGGATATTCGGCATGGCAATTTGGTTATTGCTTGGTTTTATGGGGTTATGTGCTTTTAACCATGGTCGGGATGAAACCATTATCAAAGTTCACTTTTAAGATCAAAGAAGGCTAGATTTGAGCTGTTAACAAGATGTGACAACGGAGTTAATTCACTATTATTTATTTGAGGATGAAGTGAAATATCAAGGCCAAGTGTACTTAGTATCTGAAGGTATCGGGGATAGATGGATGAAGATTCTTCATGATCCTTGTTCGAGCTTATTATTAAAAACGAAGACTTGGAAATCTAGTTATTGTTGGGTGTCTTTTACCTTTTCTTTTACCACTTGGGGGAATTGGGCTCTTACCATCACAAAATAACTATCACTTTAAGGAGTTACGTTATAGTGCTCAGTGTCACATTAAATTGTGGATCTTCAAAAGGTGAAGTACATCTTATACTTGATGGTTGGTTGGATGAAGAGTATAGAGTACTTATAGATTCAATGGAGGATGAAGTCTCGGCACCGCTCTTTGTTACATATGTGCAAGTTTAAGTCACGAGTTCGGGTTGTTCTACTTCAGGGTCAAATTCATCATATTGGGATTTTCTCCATCAGTTGTCACGACAAAGAGCCTACTGAATGATAATGGGATTGATTACATGTTTTGTCAAGAGATTGAAAAGAGAGAGATTATGACGTATGAACACATCAGTTCATGCCTCGTACTCTAAAGAAAATAAAAGTGTACGTTTCAGTGCGCTTTATCTTCTGAAGAAGAGAAATCTTCTTATGACGTTTGAACACAACAGTTCAAGACTCGTTCCCTAAAGAAAAGAAATGTGTACGCTTCAGTGCGCATTATCTTCGGAAGAATAGAAATCTTCTCAATTATGACCATTCTCATCAACATGCTTCATGCTTTTTCCATGCGCTTCAGTCATCAAGTGAACCGTACTACTGTTAATTACTCTTATTCCACTTGCTCAATATAATGAAGATGGCGACAGCATGTGCTAATTTTGCGGGGGAGAAGTGTGAATAGATTACATTTGGATGATAATCACTTGTTTAATCAAGAATGACATCTCCATATGCAATTCTTGAGGGGGAGAAGAAGTGTGAAACTACTGCATGATGATTGATTTATGAGAATAAATGGTCAAACGGCTCCTAACTCATGTGAGAACCGAGCTTCTTCTTATCGGGACATCTTTACATGGAGTTTCTTCTAAGAGCCGTTGGTTGACATCTTCACGGGTTGATACGATTAAATGACAAAGTGCTTCCAGTTGCGGGGTTGATTTCCTTGATGAACATCTTTCTATTCTTGTTTGATTGGGAGGGATTTGATTTAAGGGGATTTGCTATTTGTAATTTAACGGAAATGCATTTGGTGAGTTGAAGATGTTGACTTTCTATTCCCCAATTGGACAATCTTGAAGAAGGTCGAGTCTACAGTCTGTTCTACATTTTCTGCTACATGTTAGAAGACTAAAGGCGAGTTGCATTTAAAGATCTAAAGACTTCTTCTTAATTCAAGCATTCATTATAAAGATTGTCGGTTTAGGGGAGAGCACTAATTGGGGGAGGGTGAAATGTCGAATTTAATCCCCAATTAGACTTGCTCACATTCTGCTTCAGCAAGTTGATTCTCACAAAGACTTCAAGTGTTCTTCTCATCAGATTTCAAGTACTTGGGCTTATAGTGTTTTGCTGATTCTGAAGTGTCAAAACCAGCAAGGGGGAAGGAGACAAGCATCTAAACGCGAGTAAACTTGATGAACTTAATACTTCTAAGTGATTGAAGATATCTCGGGAAGACTATTGTCATTACCGCAGAGAAACTCAAGGTTTGACTCATAGCGTTTAGTGTTCTTATTCCAACTATGTGGGGGAAGAGATGGAAGAATTAGTTTCTGAAGATGAAAGAGGTACACAAGTGTGTGATGATTTTGATGTCATCACAATCATCAGGGGAGAGAGATTGTGTACGTTGGGGTTGCTCAGCTGTTTTACTTGAGGGCTTAATCAGTGATTCAGAGATATAATCACTTATTCCGGTGTTGACATCCGCAGAGATTGTCACCCGCAGAGATAATCAGTGATTCGGCCTGCTTCTTCAATGTTATCGGTTATTCTCTCTTTGGACACTCGGGTACTTTGGGTTCTTGAGCTTTATACACTTTCTTCAGGGGGAGAGAAAAGTATACATCGGGGTTATTCTTTGGCTATCGGACTTAATCTGCTACTTCGATGGTATTAGTTTCTCTGTCTTCGGTTATATGTGTATTCGGGTTCGTGAGCTCTAGTCTAAGAGACTGACTGCATCAATTCAACTACGTGGGGGAAGTGTTCTCGTGACACCTTTCGGAATGGATTGCTTCAGAATTCAGTGGAAAAAGAATTTGAGAAGAGATATTCAAATGTGGGATGATACGTTGTTGTTCTTCTTCTTGATGATATAACTCCGAATGGAGATCCTCGATTATCGTTCTTAAATGGAGCAGCGGGATTTATGATAATGGTGTGCTTCTTTGTGCACCTGGCTAAGAGAAGCTTGAAAGAAAGCTTTGAATCTGCTCAGCTAAAGGATTTTCAGTTTGGGGGGAAGCTGCCAAAGTCTCACTTTCAGATGGTTCAATTTCTTTCTTCTATGCAAGAGCCTCGGAAGCTTTGGTGGTGAAAGTTTTAGGGATGATGACTTCTATCTTCTATGACGTGCTGCTCGATATCCTTATCTCGGTACTCGTATCATCATTCTCTTAAACTATATCATCTACTATATCTGTATATATATTTTTAAAAAAACAAAATACAAAATTATAAAACCAACAAAAGAAAATAGAAAAATATAAAACCTTCAAAAACCCATAAAAAATCAGAAAATTTAAAAATACCAAAAATATGTTCTTCAAGACATGTCTTCTGGTATCGATAACATCTGCGGTCTTAGAAATGTCATTCAATAATGGCACGGGACCATAGATGAAGTTCGAGCAGAAGGTCTAAATATTCTTTTTCTAAACATGTCTCAAAATATGGCTTGCAATTACTTCAGAATGTAACCCGCTCTTCAAAATTATGGTTTGCTATTATTTCAGAAACAACCCGTTCTTTTCAAGAAAGGAAAGTGTCGCGCTAAAACAATTTTCAAATATTTCGTGCACTTATCCTAAAACTAAATGAGGAAAGTATGTCGAAGGACTGCTATTCCTACACAAATGTTTTTCCGTCTAAAATTCTTCAGAAAAATATTTGTTTTAACTAAAATGGTGGTAAATCGAGTTGCTTGTAAATCAATCATTTTAAGAGTTTTCGTTAAAATTGAAAACTCAATCAATGACTTCAGCACTCTTAAACTTTTCAGGAAATGAGTCATTGATTGAGGGGGAGAATGTTTTCAAATCTATATCTTCTAACGGGCTTTCTTAATTATCCTAATATGCTTAATTAAAAATGATGTTAACCTATGTCGAAGGACTAGGTGCCTAGGATAAGATTGTTAGGATTAGATGATTAGAGTTTGATTAACACATAAACCCCATGCCTTATATGATCTGATTGTTATGATGGATTGACTGTTATTAGTCGATTGCTGTTTGGGTGATGTCGACCACCATATATCTGTTTGTGTCCACTAACATATGCAGGTATATTGGTATATAAGTATGTTCCCGATCCGGATCCCACATAATATGATGATTGGATGCCGAAAGGAAAGGGTAACTATATCTTGGGTTGACACATGAAGAAACGGAGCTTAATTGGACTTCAATGGAGAGTTGGCATAAATGCAACGTAAGAGGTGTCACTGCATCAGCAGATGGTTTTTCTTCTAAGTGATTGAAGAAACGGAGCTTAATTTGACCTCAGTTGGCATTAAAATGCAACGTAAGAAGTCTCACTGCATTTGCAGACGGTTTTTCTTCCAACCCTCAGCAACAACAACAAAAGCTTCTCAACCACTAACGTATCTTTGTGTAGGATACCATTTTTAAGCAATTTTGAAAAATTTGATTAAATTGTTTTGAAAATGGAAAATATTGTTTTGAAAGTTAATTGGACTTAATTTTGAAAATCACTGGACTTCTTTTTATCAAAACCTAAGTCACTCAATTATCGACTTCGGTCATCGATTGAGGGGGAGAGTGATTTAAATTAAAATATTTTCAAACAATATTTCTTCAAAAGAGTCCGTTTGTACGTTAAAATGTGGTGATCTAAAGATTTAATGTTATGTCATGGTATGATTTTCTTTAGAATCAAGATCTTTCAAAATGAAATTTTTTCTGTTCTTGTTTGATTTTGAAATTGTTTTATTTTACTTAAAGATCTCTTAAAACTATCATACCTGACACTAACAATCTTTAATGTCTTTAAATGGTCCTATTCTGTCATTTTTCAAAAATTAAATCTTGCCACGTCTTTCCTCAAAATCTTTTAAATGATTTAAATCAATTGGGATCACAAATCTCAAAAGGTTTGAAATTTTTTATCGGGGGAGAGATCGTGATTTAAATCTCAAATCTGTTTTTATGGAATCGGTTTTAGTCCTTTATAGGCACTCCTGCCTCCATGTTCCAAACGATTTCAAATACACAATGCACATGTTGAGGAGGAGGATTTATCCAAAAACATGATGAGTATTTAAACCTGGCCACATATTCTCCAATGTTTTATAAACCTTATTAAATCACTTGGGATCCAAAATCTCAAAGGGTTTGATATTTTGATCGGGGGAGAATTTGTGATTTAATAATGAAATCTGATAAATGATGATCGATTTGATTCAAATGTGCAGGCTGCTCTCTCATATGTGTTAAACACTTTCGAATCTCGAAGCACATATTGAGGGGGAGCAAATGGTTTCTTAATAGCTTGTGTGATTGTGAATGTGCTTCAAAAGAACTCTTTCCTCTATGTGATAAAATGTTTTCAAATATCCTATGCACATATTGAGGGGGAGAAGTTACCAAAGAAAATCAAATGGCTTTTTCTATGAAAATTGTGATCAAAGAAAATATTTCAAAGTCCTCTTGCCTCCAAGTGCTAAACAATCTCTAAATCATATGCACATGTTGAGGGGGAGGTTTTCTAAATGATCAAAACTATTAAGGTACAAAATGCTTTGATCTCATATCACAAGTACCTTGATTGTTTTTCCAAATGATTTTTCAATTGGTTTCAAGGAAGAATGAACTGTACCAAAAGACCGACCATTTTACTTTATGTATGGAGTTATAAGGATGGTGAGGTTAGGTATTAGTTCCCACGATCCGCCAGAACCGGAGGGATCTACCCAGGGACAATCCACTAGATAGTGTAGAGTCCTTAGGTATATTGAAAAAAAGGAGAAAAATGAGAATATGGGAAGAGTGCCGACTGAGACAGAGCTAGTACTGGAATAAACCCAACAAGGTTCTAGTTATGAAGTTTCGGTAAGCACTGAAGGGGTTGAAGAATGAAAAAGAAATGAATGTGAAAAAGGGTGAAAAGAAATAGCCCTCCAATAATTCAACCTTAGGGCAGTAACCGGGTTCAATACAAGACGTCATGGACCCAGTGACGCACTGCACTAAACTTCCCAAGCTACTCAAGTTCCTCTTAAAAGGGCTTGTTTCATTCTCACGGGGAACCGACATAATCTATCGACTTTCTCTTAGAGTTTGTTGATATTGAAGAAGGAGACCCTCTCCCTAGTCTCCGACATAGGAACCAAATATGCACAATTGAGTCTAGAGCCAAGAGATCATCCACAATATCTCATTAGGACACAAAATTAATGAAGACTTGATGTTTCACACAATGTGAAAAGTAAGAATATATTAAGAGTCCTACACATTATCCTTGTGGTATTGCCAGAACATCCGAGTGATATGTAAAAGTATTCACGATGAAGATGGAAATCCTTCTAGAGCCAACATCAAACAAGCTCTTGGTGGGTGACATGTGAGATCTTCTCGTAAGATCAAGCTTGTGACAACTGGATAGAAACAATGGGGCGATTCATTCTTGAATCAACCTTGGTCCAGGAAATGAATTGAAGAATACTCTTGGAAAAACCGTTCGATGTGCAAACCTTCTTTTCTCTAGCATGTCGAATGTGTATTCTTGTTTTCAAACACAAAAAGTATCTCTGATTGAAAAATACTTTTAGAAAAACCGTTCGATGTGCGAATCTCTTCTTTTCACTAGCACATTGAATGTGTACTCATTCTATAATACAAAAATTATTTTGATTGAAAATTGATCTTTCTCATAAAACCTTCGGCGTATTGCAAAACTCTTTCTTCAAGCAATACACGATTGTTTTCAAATCAATGTTTCATTAATCAGTGAATCTCAATTCGCTGGTTCACTCACTCCATGTTGTCTTCTTTGAGACGTTTCGGTTTGAGAACAGCTAGAACAGCTGCGAAACCCTGTCAAGGAGATTCTTAGGAATCCTACCTGATCACAGGCAGTACTTGTACTGATCAACGGGGAACCGTGGGCCGTGTACCTCAATTCAACGAAAGTGATCAAAGACACTTTCGTGTGTTTTATTGCTAACTGTTGTTTGCAGGTACATTTGGACGGTTGCAGCTGATCAGAATTGAGAAGTCAATCCAAAGCCGCATGCTCACGTCATCCACACATTATTGAAGAAATCATGACTGGTGCATATCTACAGAACCTGGCTCAGATATTTCTTATACTATGTTCCTGCTGCGCTGCTGCAAATATCTTGAACCAGTAAAAGCTTCCGCTACTCTGATGAAAAGATGTCATGATCCAGAAAGTGTGAGCATGTCGGTCAGAAAGTCACAACATCACATGATGGCAACACATCAAAGGGTGATCCAGAGATTTACTGTGGCTGATGATCTCAAAGAAAGCTCGAAGATCATCAAAGATGTGGATCAGTTCAAAGACCTCCACTTTAAAGTACAAATTATGCGGACTATGAAGAATCGCTACAAAAGCACAAAGATGCAGATGTTGAAGAATTCAAGTCTACGAGCTCAAGACTGAAGATTAAATAGAATGCTAGGATTCTAAATGTAAAACATGGGGTGACCTCCCTTAGGGGGAGATTGTTAGGAATTGGAAATTCCATGAGAAAGTGTCGGTCACCCCAATTATGGTCTAGCATATATTAGCTCATAGACTTGTAGTTTGTTACGTTATTTAGTGGTTAATTAGTTAGTTTGTAGCGTAGTTTAGTCTAGTGTAACACCGTGGAGGAAGGACGGGTCTTTACCCACTGTATGCCTGATCCACAGGCCGATAGGAGGTCGTGTCTTATGTAACTATAAATACCCCTTCCATCAATAGAAGGGGTGGTGCTTTTCAATCTAACATTCCATACTTTTGTATACCAAGTCTCTAGCAAGAAAACAACCAACTCTCTACTTCTCTCTCTAATGGCAAACATGTATTTTGATCATCCAAGACCACCCGAATCATCAACACAATAATATTATCAATCCTACAATTACTCTTATTCCACTTGCTCAATATAACGAAGATGGCGACATCATGTGCTAATTTTGCGGGGGAGAAGTGTGATTAGAATACATTTGGATGATAATCACTTGTTTAATCAAGAATGGCATCTCCATATGCAATTCTTGAGGGGGAGAAGAAGTGTGAATTTTTTGCATGGTTGATTGATATTTTAGAATTTATGGTCAAACGGCTCCTAACTCATGTAAGAACCGAGCTTCTTCTTATCGGATCATCTTCACATGTAGTTTCTTTTTAGATCCGTTGGTTGACATCTTCACAAGCTGATATGAGTTTAACGACAAAGTGCTTCCGGTTAATGCTTCACGTGCACATAAACATGATGATTCCGAACAACCTTTTATTCTTGTTTGATGTGATTGTTTGCTTGGTGTTACCATGTCGTGTGTTCATTGCGGGCTGATTGCTGATTTCCTTGATGAACATCTTTCTGTTCTTGTTTGATTGGGAGGGATTTTAAGTTAAGGGGATTTGCAAGATGTATGTTAATTGGGATGCTTTTTGGTGTGATGAAGATGTTAACTATCTATTCTCCAACTGGACAATCTTGAGGAAGGTCGAGTCTACAGTCTGTTCTACATTTTCTGATGCATGTTAGAAGACTAAAGACGAGTTGCATTTGTTTATCTAAAGACTTCTTCTTAATCTGGGCATTTATCAAACAGATTGTCGGTTTATGGGAGAGCACTAATTGGGGGATAGTGATAAGTCAGATTCAATCCCCAATTAGACTTGCTCATATTATTTAGCAGTGATTCCTCGAGAAACCCAATCTCCAGTTATTCCTCGAGGCGTTGATATTGACTATTGTAATATTGCAGTTGCACTATTGAATAATAATCCGCTCTTTGGTATTCCTTTGCCAAATCTTCACGGATTATTGTTCATGAAAAATGATCCGCTCTTTGGTATTCCTTTACCAAATCTTCACGGATTATTGTGCACTCTGTAAATCAACCACATGAACATTAAGGAAAGTGACTACCTCATCCGCTTGAAGACATTATTGGTGAATCTTCTAGATCAGTCTATATATATATATATATATATATATGTATATATATATATATATATATATATGTATATATATATATATATATATATATATATATATATATATATATATATATATATATATATATATATATATATATATATATATATATATATATATATATATATCTTTAGGAAGATGGAATTGATGTCGAGGAATCATTTGTTCCGGTTCATTAAGTGGGTCAATGTACATCTGGTTGTATATTTATTCACGTGTTGGACATTTGACACAAGTTGATTACTTTGAAGTTAATCATTTATCACTTATTTGAGATTGAAGTTGACTTTCACAAATGCGTGTTCTTATTTGATAACTTGCTCGGGCTTAAAATTTTGAGTTGAAGACTTGGTTTATCTAGTTACCAGCAGTCAAGGTGGATGGTTGAAGACCTGGTTAACTATCACTATTAGGAGTTACGTTGTTTTAATCAGTGTCACACGCATATGACGGTGTGGATAATCGCAAGAGGTGTTAATGTCTCATACTTTGTTTGGGTTGTGAGTACTTAGAGATTTGCTTGAAGCATAAATTCTCGACACCGTTCTTCCATCATTAGGTGCAAGCTTAAGATACAAATGTGGGGAATTTGACTTCAGTTTCAAGTATGGTATATCGGGTTTTTCTTCTTCAGTGGTCACTTCAAATTGTCTACATAAGGGTTGATAAAAATAGTCAGAGAGAGTCTTCAGCAAGTTGATTCTCACAAGAGTTCAAGTGTTCTTCTCATAAAGATTTCAAGTATTTGGGCTTATACTATGTTGTTGATTCTGAAGTGTCAAAACTAGCAAGGGGGAAGGAGACAAACATCTAAATGCGAGTAAACTTGATGAACTTAATTCTTCTAAGTGATTGAAGATATCCAGGGAAGACAAATGTCATGACCGCAGAGAAACTCAAGGTTTTACTCATTAAGGCTTTTAGTGTTATTATTCCAACTACCTGGGGGAAGTGATGAAAGAGAAAGTTTCTGAAGATAAAAGGGGTACACAAGTATGACACATTCAGGGGAGATAAATGTATAACATGAGGAAGAGAGATTGTGTACATTGGGGATGCTCAGTTGTCTCACTTGAGTGCTTAATCAGTGACTCAGAGAAAATCACTTATTTCGGAGATTGTCATCCGCAGAGATAATCAGTGACTCGGCCTGGTTCTTCAATGTTATCGGTTATTCTTTCTTTGGGAATGTGTGTACTTCGGGTTCTTGAGCTTCATACACGATCATCAGGGAAGAAAAATGTGAACATTGGGTAGGTGTTTTCATTCCCCTCATGATGTGTATTCGGGAGAGCTCTTGGGTATTGGTGTACTTCGGGTTCTTGAGCTTTATACACGATCATCAGGGAAGAAAAATGTGAACATGGGGAGGTGTTTTCATTCCCCTCATGATGTGTATTCAGGAGAGTTCTTGAGCATTAAACAAAGAGACTGACTGCATCAATTCAACTACTTGGGGGAATTGTTCTCTTGACACCTTTTGGAATAGATCGCTTCAGACTTCAGTGAAACAGGAATGTGAGAAGATTATTTAAATGTGGGATGATACGTTGCTGTTGTTATATTTTGATGATATAACCTCAATCGAAGAATCTCGATTTTCGTTCTTAAAAGGAGCTGTGGGATTTATGATAATGGTGTTCTTCTCTGTGCACCTGGCTAAGGCAAGCTTGAAATAGAGCTTTGAATCTGCTCATCTAATGGATTTTCGGTTTGGGGGGAAGCTTCCAAAGTCTCTTTCTCAAAGGCTCATGTTCTATCTTCTATTCTGGAGCCTCGGAAGCTTTGGTGGTGAATGTTTAAGAGATGATGACTTCTATCTTCTACAACGGGGCTGCTCGATATCCTTATCTCGGTACTCGTATCATCATCTTCTTAAACTATATCATCTACTCTATCCTTGTATATATTTATCAGAAAAACCAAATATAAAAATATAAAACCAGCAAAAAGAAATAGAAAATTAGAAAATTTCAAAAAACCAATAAAAATCAGAAAATTTAAAAAATTACCAAAAATATGTTTTTCTCAAGACATGTCTTCTGGTATCGATAACATCTACGGTCTTAGAAATGTCATTCAATAATGGCACGGGACCATAGATGAAGTTCGAGCAGGAGGTGTAAATAGTCTTTTCGAAACATGTCTCAAAATATGGCTTACAGTTATTTCAGACTGTAACCCGTGCTTCAAAAAATGGCTTGCAGTTACATAAAACTGTAACCCGTGCTTTATACTATGGCTTGCTATTATTTCTCATAGCAACCCGCTCTTCAAAGAGGAAAGTGCTGCGCTAAACCAATTTTCAAATATTTCATGCACTTATCCTAAAACAAAATGAGAAAAGTATGTCGAAGGACTGTTGTTCCCACACAAATGTTTTTCCATCTAAAAAATTCTTCAGAAAAATATTTGTTGTATTCATAAATTGGTGGAAAATGAGTTGCTTTCAAAACAATCAGATTCAGAGTTTTTATAATATTTGCAAACTCAATCAATGACTTCAGCGCTTTTAAACTTTTCAAAAATTGAGTCATTGATTGAGGGGGATAATGTTTTCAAATCTATATCATCTAACGGGATTTCTTAATTATCCTACGTGCTTAATTAAAAATGATATTTGCCTATGTCGAAGGACTAGGAATTTAGGATATGATTGTTAGGATTAGATGTTTATAGTTTGATGAAACACATTATTCCCATGCCTTATATGAACTGATTGATATTTTGGATTGACTTTTATTAATCGATTGCTGTTTGGGTGATGTCGACCACCATATATCTGTATGTGTGTTCACTAACGTATGCAGGTATATTGGTATATAAGAATGTTCCCGATCCGGATCCCATAAATGAAGATGATTGGATGTCGAAAGGAAAGGGTAACTATATCTTGGGTTGACAAATGAAGAAACGAAGCTTAATTTGACTTCTATGGAAAGTTGGCATGAAAAAAATGCAACGTAAGAGGTCTCACTACATCTGCAGATGGTTTTCTTCATCATCAAATGAAGAAACGGAGCTTAATTGGACTTCTATGAATAGTTGGCATGGAAAATGCAACGAAAGAAGTCTCACTGCATCAGCAGATGGTTTTCTTCCAAACCTTACAGCAACAACAACATAAGCGGCTCAACCACCTAACGTATCTTTGTACAGGATTAATAGTGGATGATACCATTTTTCTAAAACTTTGAATAAAATTGTTTTGAAAATGGAAAAATATTGTTTTGAAAATAAATTGGACTAAACTTTGAAAATCACTGGACTTCTTTTTATCAAAACCTATGTCACTCAATTATCGACTTCGGTCATCGATTGAGGGGGAGAGTGATTTAAAATATAATATTTTCAAAAAATATATCCTCAAAACAAGTCCGATTTGTACAAAATAAGTGGTGATCTAAAGATTTAATGTTATGTCATGGTATGATTTTCTTTAAAACTCAAAGATCTGTCAAAATGATTTTTTTTCTGTTCTTGTTTGATTGTGAAATTGTTTCATTTTACTTAAAGATCTCTTAAAACAATCATACCTGATACTAACAATCTTTAATGTTTTAAATTGGTCCTTATCTGTCATTTTTTCAAAATTAAATCTTGCCACATATTTCCCCAAACCTTTCTAAATGATTTTAATCAATTGGGATCACAAATCTCAATTGGTTTGAAAGTTTTGATCAGGGGAGAAATCGTGAGTTAAATCTCAAATCTGTTTTAATGGAATTGGTTTTAGTCCTTCAAAGGCACTCCTGCCACCATGTGCCAAACGATTTCAATATACATAATGCACATGTTGAGGGGGAGCATTTATCCAAAAACAAGATGAGTATTTAAACCAGGCACATATTCTCCCATGTTTTTTAAACCTAATTAAATCACTTGAGATCCAAAATCTCAAAGGATTTGATATTTTTGATCGGGGGAGAATTTGTGATTTAATAATAAAATTTTATAAAAGGTGATTGTTTGATTCAATTGTGCAGGCTGCTCTCTCATGTGTTAAACGCTTTCGAATCTTGAAGCACATATTGAGGGGGATCATTTCAAAAGAAAATAAACTATCGAAGTACAAAAGCTTTTATGTTTTAACATAAAGTACCTTGATTGAGTTTTCAAATATTCTATGGCATGTGTGATTGTGAAAGTACTTAAAAGAACTCTTTTCTCTATGTGATAAAAAGTTTTGCAACCAACGTACATATTGAGGGGGAGAATTTACCAAAAAATCAAATGGCTTTTCCTAAGGAAATTGTGATCAAGAAATTATTTCAAAGAACTCTTGCCTCCATGTGCTAAACAATATCAAAATCTTATGCACATGTTGAGTGGGAGCATTTCTAAATGATCAAAAACAATTAAGGTACAAAATGTTTTGATTTTATATCACAAGTACCTTGATTGGATTTTCCAAATGATTTTTCAATTGGTTTCAAGAAAGAAAAGAACAATACCAAAAGACCGACCAATTTACTTTATGCATTGTGATATAAGGATGGTTAGGTTAGGTATTCGTTCCCACGATCCCGCCAGAGCCGGAGGGATCTACCCAGGGACAATCCACTAGTTAGTGTAGAAGTCTTTAGGTATGATGAAAAAAGGAGAAAAATGATAAATGGGAAGAGTGCGGACTGAGACAGAGCTAGTACTGGAATAAACCCAACAAGGTTCTAGTTATGAAGTCTCGGTAAGCACTGAAGGGGTTGAAGAATGAAAAAGAAAAGAATATGAAAAGGGTGAAAAGAAATAGCCCTCCAGTAATTCAACCTTAGGGCAGAAACCGGGTTCAATACATATGCTACTGGTGTTTACTAAGGTAACACTGGTATTGAAGACAAGACATCATGGACCCAGTGATGCACTGCACTAAACTTCCCAAGCTACTCAAGTTCCTCTTAAAAGGGCTTGTTTCATTCTCACGGGAAACCTACATAATCTATCGACTTTCTCTTAGAGATTGTTGATATTGAAGAAGGAGACCCTCTCCCTAGTCTCCGACATAGGAACCAAATGTGCACTATTGATTCTAGAGCCAAGAGATTATCCACAATATCTCATTAGGACACTATTAATGAAGACTTGTTGTTTCACACAATATGGAAAGTAAGAATATATATTAAGAGTCCTACGCTTTATCCTTGTGGTATTGCCAGAACATCCGAGTGATATGAAAATATTCACGATGAAGTGGAAATCCTTCTAGAGCCAACATCAAACAAGCTCTTGGTGGGTGACATGTGAGATCTTTTCTAAAGATCAAGCTTGTGACAACTGGATAGAAACAATGGGGCGATTCACTCGTGAATCAACCTTGGTCCAGGAATGGAATTGACGAATACTTTTGGAAAAACCGTTCGATGTGCAAATCTTCTTTTCTCTAGCACATCGAATGTGTATTCATGTTTTCAAACACAAAAAGTATCTCTGATTGAAAAAATACTTTTAGAAAAACCGTTCGATGTGCAAATCTCTTCTTTTCTCTAGCACATCGAATGTGTACTCTTTTCAAATACAAAATGTATTTATGATTGAAAATTGATCTTTCTTATAAAACCTTCGTCGTATTGCAAAACTCTTTCTTCAAGCAATACGCGATTATTTTTTTTCAAATCAATTTTTCATCAATTAGTGAATCTCAATTCGCTGGTTCACTCACTCCGTGTTGTCTTCTTTGAGACGTTCCGGTTTGAGAACAGCTAGAACAGCTACGAAACCCTGTCAAGGAGATTCTTCGGAATTCTACCTAATCACAGGCAGTACTTGTACTGATCAACGGGGAACCGTGGGCCGTGTACCTCAATTCAACGAAAGTGATCAAAGACACTTTCATGTGTTTTATTGCTAACTGTTGTTTGCAGGTACATTTGAACGGTTGCAGCTGATCAGAATTGAGGAGTCAATCCAAAGCCGCATGCTCACAGCATCTACACTTAATTGAAGAAATCATGACTGGTGCATATCTACATAACCTGGTTCTGATATTTTATATTATGCTTCTGCTACGCTGCTGCAAATATCATGAACCAGTAAAGCTTCCGCTACTCTGATGGAAAGATGTCATGATTCAAAAGTGTGAGCATGTCGGTCCAAAAGTCACAACATCACATGATGGCAACACAATAAAGGGTGATCCAGAGATTTACTGTGGCTGATGATCTCAAAGAAAGCTCGAAGATCATCAAAGATGTGGATCAGTTAAAGGCCTCCACTGAAAGTACAAAGCATACGGACTATGAAGAGTCACTGCTAAAGTACAAAGATTGCGGAATTGAAGAAATTGAAGTCTACGAGCTCAAGAACAAAGTCAAGAATAGAATGCTAGGATTCAAAATGTAAATCATGGGGTGACCTCCCTTAGGGGGAGATTGTTAGGAATTGGAAATTCCATGTCAAAGTGTCGGTCACCCCAATTATAGTCTAGCATATGTTAGCTCGTAGACTTGTCGTTAGTTACGTTATTTAGTAGTTAATTAGTTAGTTTGTAGCGTAGTATAGTTTAGTGGAACACCGTGGAGGAAGGACGGGTCTTTACCCACTGTATGCCTGATCCACAATCCGATAGGAGGACGTATTATGTAAAACTATAAATACCCTCTACCTCCCAAGGTAGAGGGTTGGACCTTTCACTCAATCTAACCTTTCTTTCTTTGTTTACTTTCTCTCTCTAGAAAGGCTCCCACCTTCTACTTTCTCTCTCTAAACTCTTAAACCATATGCCTAATATTATTATGTTATGATGTGTTTGTGAAATCCAATATCCTACAAGAAGGTTTCCACCTTCTGCATCACCTTTTGACATCCTTTCCATAGGATCATCTTCTGAGCTCTTTTTCTTCAACTCTTTGGGCATGAGAAGTTTATCCAGCTTCCACTTTTCTATCAGAACAAATTCCTCTGTAGATCCGTTCTCTTTAGCTTGTATACCTGCATTAGAATTAACTTTTGTACCTACAGACTGGTTGTACCTTTAGACATTGGCTCATAATTCATACTTCTGGTTAGAGAATCAATATCAAATAACTAGTCAGGTCCACTTCCTGCAATGTTAGGTGTACTCTTACTAAACTTAACATGCAAGTTCTCTTCCACATGCCTAGTTCTACTGTTGAACACTCTAAAAGCCTTGCTATTAGTTGAATACCCAACAAAGAACCTTTTGTCTGCTTTCTCATCAAATTTGCCTAGGTGGTCTATGGTATTCAAGATAGTAACAGGACACCCAAATGGTTTTAAGAAATCTATCATGGGATTTCTACCATGTAAAAGTTCATAAGGGGTCTTGTTATGAGGCTTAACTACTTTACTCCTATTTTGCACAAAACAAGCAGTATTAACTGCTTCAGCCCAAAAGGTAGTAGTTAACTTAGATTCAGACAACATAGTCCTAGCAGCCTCAATTAATGTCCTATTCCTCCTCTCAGCCATACCATTTTGTTGAGGAGTTCTAGCTACACTAAACTGTCTCAAAATACCTTTTCCCACACAGAACTGATTCATCACACTGTTCTTAAATTCAGTTCCATTGTCACATCTTATTATTTTTACTTTGTGATTTACTAGGTTTTCTAATTTTACTATAAATGCCTTAAGGATTTCTGATGTTTCATCCTTAGATCCTAGAAAGAAAACCCAAGTGAACCTAGTGTAATCATCAGTGACAACTAATCAATACAGCTTCTTATTCAAACTTCTCACAAAAGTTGGCCCAAACAAATCCATATGTAACATATAAAGAGGCTCAGAAATAGTATTCACAACTTTGGACTTACAAGAAGCTCTGTATCGTTTCCCCATCTGACATGCAACACATGTTTTAGGATTTTCAAAAACTTTTGAAGGTAAACCTCTTACAAGGTTTCTTCTTACCAATTTATTAATAGTTTTGAAATTTAGGTGACCAATTCTCCTATGCCAAAGCTTGGATTCATCAACAATGGCTTTTGCAAATAGACAAGTTAAAGCTCTTTTGGTAATTATGTCCTTTATGTCAACACTGTATATGTTTTCTGTTCTAGGGATTCCAAGAAGCACAAACTTATCATCAGGCATCTTAAAATCAAGAGATAAGACAAGACATTCAGTGTTGGTAAAAAGAACAGAATTTTTTTTATCACACATTTGTGAGACACTAAAGAGATTAAACTTAAGTCCATTTACAATATACACATTTTCAAAATCCAATTTTCATGTTTTAATTGTACCCCTTCCAACAATCTTCCCTCCTTTGGGATCATTCCCAAATGCAACATATCCACCATCTATAGTGTAACACCCCAACCCGACAAGGGTAGAAGTGTCACAGTCTGGTGTCATATCAGAACATACAAGTAGAATTTTCAAGCGGAAGTCTTTAAATAATAAGGTACCAAGTCATAATAACCAAAGATTTACAAGGGAAATTACAAAATCCAAAATGTCTAAGATAAAATAAAATCTCAAAAGCCCCTCAAAATAAGTCCAAATAATAAGGTAACTAGGGTTAGTCCACTCAGATAATCCAACTCTCAGCCCATCAAAGCCCATCTTCAAAACCTAACACCTACCGCAGGAAAAGAAATGCTGTGAGCTTAAAAAGCCCAGTGAACAGATATGACAAAGCGAAAGCTAAATAAAATCTGTTATGCAAAAAGAAACAAAGGAACGGATAACAAATCGCAGCGAAATGAGAGTAATGAGTCAAAGAGGATCCTGCAGAACACAATTATACAGATATCCAAAACGAACCGATAACAAGGAGAATGAAGCAAAGCATAGCATCTATGACATATAAACAAGTACATACAAACCAGGCATACAAAGACTGAAACATAAGCAAACATAGCGGACGTCATATCCACACAACATATACCGCATACAATCAATTCATGAAGTCAGAAGACATACAATCCAAACAGACATCTACAGGAAAGCGGAAGCAATTAATTAAATAAGTGAGCATGGCAATTCACACAGGTCAAAACCCTTAGTTGAAAACATAACCAGTATCATAACAGCGGAAGTACTAACATCAATCAACACATGGCAGTCACACGAAATAAGTAGGAATACAGTATAAAGATATAATTAAATGAATTAAAGACATAACAGGGCAACTAAACAAGTTAACAAGCCAGACGTCATAAGTTGAACCAGCTACCCAATCAAACGGTAGCATAGACAGAAATGTAAACATGGCAGGTCAAACAACAAGCAGATAAGGATACAACTGATAGTCATAGTCCACGAGATTAACTGAACGAAGTAAACATAATAAACAGACAAAACTAACGATTTCACAGTAGCATGGTCACCAGACAATTCAAAGGATCACATAACAGTAAGATAGCATATCATCAGATGACAACAGGTAATCTTATATCGCATACATCCATATCATACAGAGTAATCAGTGGTCATATAAACATGAATATCATAATCAAATCCAATAACATATAACAACCCAGTACGTGAATGGAACGATAATCGGAAGTAACGGAATGAGAGTGTGACAGATCAAAGCAATGGAATGTATAAATCTTGGTAGTAGAGTGAGTCATATAAGGGTACACAGAATATGGTGCGTTGGGGAATGTAGAAGGTACAATATAGGTATATCAAAAGTGTAAGGGTTATCAGAAATCTACCACGAGCCAACAAAACAAATCAAATCATATCATAATTAGCCATTGTATTCAGAGGGGTGACCTCGGAATACCATACATAATAGGAGGGGAGACCTCAGTAACAAATGGAGTAGCTAACTCCCAAAATTGTGAAGACGCGGATTGCACCCGACATCATTCACCAAACAAAGCTCCAATCAGATTAAATCCCTCGAAACAAATCAAATCTAGGATGCATCCATACGCCCCCCAAAACATATAATGGCCAAATCATATACATATAGTGAGCTCATAATCAAATCAAATGGGGACGGTGTGGAACATCACTCAACCACACTAAAGTCATGCCATCGGTGCATCAATGACACGGTCAGGTTACCTTCCTGACTAGGAAACAAATTTTGGCTCGGGTATCAGACTGAAGGGTCAAATCAAATACATATCATAGGGTTCATATCATATTCCATATCAAAGTATCATATCAATGTTTCATATCACAGGTTCATATCAAAGGTTCATATCAAAGGTTCATATCAAAGTTCATATTCAGATGGTTCACAATCAGGTGGTTCATAATCGTAAGGTTCATAAGCATAACAAACGAATATCATAGCGAACAGAATCATACCAAAGGGTCACAGTAAAGGGAATCATAGCAAAGGAATATCAGAAGTGAAATAAAGTTAAGGATCAAAAGTCGTGAGAAATCCCTACTGAAAAGGGATAGAATATCTGTACCTTAGCAACGAAATCAAAGCAAACAAGAAAGTTACACCGGGAAGCAACGTCGTATCTCCTTCAACGTATTTTACACGAATTGATATCATAAATTACTTATATACTCATTTTATAAGCTTCTTATGCATGTGTAAGTGTTTTACTTATTGATATCCTTGTTTTATCTTTCCTTTCTTAAACTCATATTTGGACCAGACTTTAGCGATTTTTGTAAAATACTTACTTAGCTCAAAAGAAATCAAGTAAAATCCCAGGGGTTCCCATATGAGTTAAAAGAGTCTCCAAAAATTGGTGGGTTCTATCTCTATGCCAAATGGCCTATGGAAAATCACAAGTCCAGACCTACCCAGAAAGTGATCAGAAAATACACCTTAAAAGTTTACACTCATTGGACCTGTTTAGACACCTCGGAAAAATTCCCAAAACTCTCAGAAATTCATTTATAACCTAAATGTCACTCCTGTAAAAGGAGAGCTCCCAATTCTTTATGGTTTGAAAATGAAAAATCAAACAATCCAACCAAATTTCAGACCCGTTTTAACAGCTTTGACACTTGATCTTGAAAAATTAAAAAATACGACTTAGACAACTCCAAATTCAACCAAACCACTTGGAAAACTTAACTAAGACATAAAATAGACTTTTACAACAAAAAACCCAGATTATTTCACTTATAAAACTTGATCTATGACACACACAAATTCGACATATGATGCTGTCCAGTTTTAGGATCCATTAAAACCATTGTAATCACATGCTTTACCTACCCAACCGCACCCATGATCCATGAAAGCCATATGACCTGTTTTAATAGTATATTAACATGCCCTTACTTGCCCAAGTCGATTCAAAACAGCCCCCACCTTAATTATTCGAAATCAAACAGCCCCTACACAAGCTTATTAAACCCGTTTCAAATCCACACATATGCCGACATATAAAGAGTCCCAAAATTAGTTTCGTATTCATTTATACACCATATATCATTAGGATTACATTAGGTTAATAATCAAGGTTTTAATGTACACTTGTTTTATCATTTCATGTAATAAAAGAGATCATGATTTTATGTGTTATATAAATCAATTACAAGCCCTAGAAAACTCCTCCAAGGCCACGAATGGAATGAAAAACACAAAGGAAGATACGAGAGATGATTATACGTTACCCTCGTAGCGTGTACGTGACAAGGAACAAGAATCAAAGCACCAAAAATCAAAACCAAGCTTCCTTGGTAAATCCAAACCCACGGCTACAAACTAAACCACAAAACCAAGCTCCTTTTCGAACCAACCACAATCACCACGTCCTCCAAGCGATCATACACTATCACGAGCCTTCAAGGAACCTTTTGTTTGGTAGAAATTCGGGTCAAATGATGGAGAAATAAGGATGGCCGCCACTCTTTTTGGAGAGAATTAGTTCTAGGGTTTTCTTGATAATTTTGAAATGAAGAGATAATGATATATGGGAATTAATAAAATTGATTGAGAAGTTAATGAGGGGAGCCTCATAACCGGCCATTTAGGGGGGGGGGGAGGACCAAATTAAAGATTTCCAAACTTATCTCCAAATCATGTATCTAGTCCTCAAGTTAATATGTACACTTTTGGTATGTTAATTAGTTACTTAGGATTAATTCTTTCATGTTCATTTAATTTATAACATAAGTTTATTATTCCATAATGTGCATATATTATTAATGAGATAATACTTGTTAAACGATGCTGAAGTGTTTCCTGAGTTTTTATAATTTTTAATTGGAGGGCAAAATTGTCATTTCACGCGTTTTAGATTTTTAGGGTTTTACAACTCTTCCCCTCTAAAAGAAAATTTTCGTCCTCGAAAATTGAAGTCGCAGGGGTACACAGAAACGTACCGGCTTAAGGCAGACGTAGCAATCCATAGTTTCATACAGGTCATACTCGTATCAGTTTCAAAGCGTACAAATCTTACACGTAATAGATATCGGTGAGAATCTCACAAAGAGGTACAAAATTCCAAACGAACATGAGGAGTGTCAAATAACGGATATAAGCCTTATTCCATTCACGTACCAACCCCAGGCATTTCCCAAAACGTCGTATGATTCCAATAAGTTCAAATTATATGATCTCGGTATTATCACGTTGATCAGGCGTCATAATACTTGCATCACATAACAAGCCCTTATTGTCACCATATTCTGTCCCGGTTCATGACAAATCACATAGCCAAAATCACACAAAACATATCACATACAGATAACAAGCAACATACCAAAGCAGACCAGAATCGCGTACATACAGCATATAACACATCAAACAACTTACCATACCACAAAGGAGAGAACGTCATCAAGCTTGCGTAAAACGGTTCCTCATGACTCATTACGGAAGATTCAAAGGAAAAGCTGAGATATTACCAAAATGCCAAAAGATGACGCTTCACGATTCAAACCGAGTTCTGAACAAATCAAGGAAGAGCAATGCCGATCAAAATCAGATAGCAAAATATCAAACCGCCACAAATGCATGACAACAAATCGGAGTAACACAAATCGCGCCCAAATCATATGAAGTAGATGAACCTTCTCAGCCACCGGTTGAATCTTGTCTTCGTCGTTGCGTCTTTGGTTGATTCGTCCAGCTTCCTCCAGCAGCCTCCTGATGTCTCCAACAGCACGGCAGTCGGGAGTGGCTTCTGCTTCACGAACCTCTCCAGCTCAGAGACTGTTGCAGCAACGCAGGTTCGGCACCATCGTCTTCGGCTCCACAGGTAGTCTCCATCTAACGATCGACAAACGGATGTGCGAAGACAAAATAATAAAATTCAAATGCGAAGAGAAGAAGAGCAAAACAGTGAAGACAAAAGATTATCGAAGTCAAAACTGAACGACAATCAAAAGGAATCGGAATATATCAGAACAGACGGAAGCCTAATGTCTACCCAATCCTCACAGGTCAATCCTAAGGTCAACAAGACGAAACCTGGGCTCTGATACCATAATTGTAACACCCCAACCCGACAAGGGTAGAAGTGTCTGGTGTCATATCAGAACATACAAGTAGAATTTTCAAGCGGAAGTCTTTAAATAATAAGGTACCAAGTCATAATAACCAAAGATTTACAAGGGAAATTACAAAATCCAAAATGTCTAAGATAAAATGAAATCTCAAAAGCCCCTCAAAATAAGTCCAAATAATAAGGTAACTAGGGTTAGTCCACTCAGATAATCCAACTCTCAGCCCATCAAAGCCCATCTTCAAAACCTAACACCTGCCGCAGGAAAATAAATGCGGCTGAGCTTAAAAAGCCCAGTGAATAGATATGACAAAGCGAAAGCTAAATAAAATCTGTTATGCAAAAAGAAACAAAGGAACGGATAACAAATCGCAGCGAAATGAGAGTAATGAGTCAAAGAGGATCCTGCAGAACACAATTATACAGATATCCAAAACGAACCGATAACAAGGAGAATGAAGCAAAGCATAGCGTCTATGACATATAAACAAGTACATACAAACCAGGCATACAAAGACTGAAACATAAGCAAACATAGCGGACGTCATATCCACACAACATATACCGCATACAATCAATTCATGAAGTCAGAAGACATACAATCCAAACAGACATCTACAGGAAAGCGGAAGCAATTAATTAAATAAGTGAGCATGGCAATTCACACAGGTCAAAACCCTTAGTTGAAAACATAACCAGTATCATAACAGCGGAAGTACTAACATCAATCAACACATGGCAGTCACACGAAATAAGTAGGAATACAGTATAAAGATATAATTAAATGAATTAAAGACATAACAGGGCAACTAAACAAGTTAACAAGCCAGAAGTCATAAGTTGAACCAGCTACCCAATCAAACGGTAGCATAGACAGAAATGTAAACATGGCAGGTCAAACAACAAGCAGATAAGGATACAACTGATAGTCATAGTCCACGAGATTAACTGAACGAAGTAAACATAATAAACAGACAAAACTAACGATTTCACAGTAGCATGGTCACCAGACAATTCAAAGGATCACATAACAGTAAGATAGCATATCATCAGATGACAACATGTAATCTTATATCGCATACATCCATATCATACAGAGTAATCAGTAGTCATATAAACATGAATATCATAATCAAATACGTGAATGGAACGATAATCGGAAGTAACGGAATGAGAGTGTGACAGATCAAAGCAATGGAATGTATAAATCTTGGTAGTAGAGTGAGTCATATAAGGGTACACAGAATATGGTGCGTTGGGGAATGTAGAAGGTACAATATAGGTATATCAAAAGTGTAAGGGTTATCAGAAATCTACCACGAGCCAACAAAACAAATCAAATCATATCATAATTAGCCATTGTATTCAGAGGGGTGACCTCAGAATACCATACATAATAGGAGGGGAGACCTCAGTAACAAATGGAGTAGCTAACTCCCAAAATTGTGAAGACGCGGATTGCACCCGACATCATTCACCAAACAAAGCTCCAATCAGATTAAATCCCTCGAAACAAATCAAATCTAGGATGCATCCATACGCCCCCCAAAACATATAATGGCAAAATCATATACATATAGTGAGCTCATAATCAAATCAAATGGGGACGGTGTGGAACATCACTCAACCACACTAAAGTCATGCCATCGGTGCATCAATGACACGGTCAGGTTACCTTCCTGACTAGGAAACAAATTTTGGCTCGGGTATCAGACTGAAGGGTCAAATCATATACATATCATAGGGTTCATATCATATTCCATATCAAAGTATCATATCAATGTTTCATATCACAGGTTCATATCAAAGGTTCATATCAAAGGTTCATATCAAAGTTCATATTCAGATGGTTCATAATCATAAGGTTCATAAGCATAACAAACGAATATCATAGCGAACAGAATCATACCAAAGGGTCACAGTAAAGGGAATCATAGCAAAGGAATATCAGAAGTGAAATAAAGTTAAGGATCAAAAGTCGTGAGAAATCCCTACTGAAAAGGGATAGAATATCTGTACCTTAGCAACGAAATCAAAGCAAACAAGAAAGTTACACCGGGAAGCAACGTCGTATCTCCTTCAACGTATCTACACGAATTGATATCATAAATTACTTATATACTCATTTTATAAGCTTCTTATGTATGTGTAAGTGTTTTACTTATTGATATCCTTGTTTTATCTTTCCTTTCTTAAACTCATATTTGGACCAGACTTTAGCGATTTTTGTAAAATACTTACTTAGCTCAAAAGAAATCGAGTAAAATCCCAGGGGTTCCCATATGAGTTAAAAAAGTCTCCAAAAATTGGTGGGTTCTATCTCTATACCAAATGGCCTATGGAAAATCACAAGTCCAGACCTACCCAGAAAGTGATCAGAAAATACACCTTAAAAGTTTACACTCATTGGACCTGTTTAGACACCTTGGAAAAATTCCCAAAACTCTCAGAAATTCATTTATAACCTAAATGTCACTCCTGTAAAAGGAGAGCTCCCAATTCTTTATGGTTTGAAAATGAAAAATCAAACAATCCAACCAAATTTCAGACCCGTTTTAACAGCTTTGACACTTGATCTTGAAAAATTAAAAAATACGACTTAGACAACTCCAAATTCAACCAAACCACTTGGAAAACTTAACTAAGACATAAAATAGACTTTTACAACAAAAAACCCAGATTATTTCACTTATAAAACTTGATCTATGACACACACAAATTCGACATATGATGCTGTCCAGTTTTAGGATCCATTAAAACCATTGTAATCACATGCTTTACCTACCCAACCGCACCCATGATCCATGAAAGCCATATGACCTGTTTTAATAGTATATTAACATGCCCTTACTTGCCCAAGTCGATTCAAAACAGCCCCCACCTTAATTATTCGAAATCAAACAGCCCCTACACAAGCTTATTAAACCCGTTTCAAATCCACACATATGCCGACATATAAAGAGTCCCAAAATCAGTTTCGTATTCATTTATACACCATATATCATTAGGATTACATTAGGTTAATAATCAAGGTTTTAATGTACACTTGTTTTATCATTTCATGTAATAAAAGAGATCATGATTTTATGTGTTATATAAATCAATTACAAGCCCTAGAAAACTCCTCCAAGGCCACGAATGGAATGAAAAACACAAAGGAAGATACGAGAGATGATTATACGTTACCCTCGTAGCGTGTACGTGACAAGGAACAAGAATCAAAGCACCAAAAATCAAAACCAAGCCTCCTTGGTAAATCCAAACCCACGGCTACAAACTAAACCACAAAACCAAGCTCCTTTTCGAACCAACCACAATCACCACGTCCTCCAAGCGATCATACACTATCACGAGCCTTCAAGGAACCTTTTGTTTGGTAAAAATTCGGATCAAATGATGGAGAAATAAGGATGGCCGCCACTCTTTTTGGAGAGAATTAGTTCTAGGGTTTTCTTGATAATTTTGAAATGAAGAGATAATGATATATGGGAATTAATAAAATTGATTGAGAAGTTAATGAGGGGAGCCTCATAACCGGCCATTTAGGGGGGGGGGAGGACCAAATTAAAGATTCCAAACTTATCTCCAAATCATGTATCTAGTCTCAATTGTTGTTCAAGTTAATATGTACACTTTTGGTATGTTAATTAGTTACTTAGGATTAATTCTTTCATGTTCATTTAATTTATAACATAAGTTTATTATTCCATAATGTGCATATATTATTAATGAGATAATACTTGTTAAACGATGCTGAAGTGTTTCCTGAGTTTTTATAATTTTTAATTGGAGGGCAAAATTGTCATTTCACGCGTTTTAGATTTTTAGGGTTTTACATATAGCTTCAAAATCTTTCAGATTGGACATGTCACCAGTCATATGTCCAGAGTAACCACTGTCAAAAATAGATTTGTCCTTTAGCTCCACCTGTAAGTTGCCATGCACATAAAAGAAGAGAATCAGTTTCTCTTGGAGACCCAAGCCATCACTGACTTGGGTCTGCCTTGTGCATCAACATAGTCAAATCTTTTTAAATCCATTGATGCACTGCTGTATCTGGAAACATGATCTAAATCCTTTATTTTTGGTTTCCAGACCCAGCAAGATGAGGTATTTACAACATAAAAATGATTGCCCATTACAGTGTCAGTAATTACTTTTGGCTCAGCAGTAGAAACTGCTTTTGCCTTAGCAGTAGAAACATTTGTACGTTTTTGAAAAGACCTTTGCTTATTTGGAAGAACAGTAGTAATGGATCTAGTTGCACCAGATCTCATCAATATTGTCCTTGGAACCATTTTCTTGTGATCATGAGGGTGAGTTTGTTTAGAAAACTTTTTTGTGATTCACCCTGCTATGATGGTTCCTTGAAGATTTTCTGTAGTAAAAACATTTTTCCTGCAAATGCCCAAAACTACCACAATTATAACAAGCCTTTTTAACCAATGTAAAATCATCACCTATTTTTTGTGATATTAGGTTGTTCTAGTTTCTTTGGTTACCTCTTTGCCTATTATTGTGCCTTCTAGGCATCTCTCTAGGTTTCTCATTATATTCAACTATCTTCCTAGAGATGCTAGCACCTAACATAGGTTTCACAAACCTAACATGTTTAACAGTTTGAGGTCTTTCTTACTTAATATGCTTAGGTGTTGACTCAATCTTTTCCTCATCACTATCTGATGTTCAATCTTCAATAGTTGGGGCATCAGATGACTGCTTTTCAAACTTAGGTGTATCATTACTGATTTCACTAGACTCTCCTACAGTTGTGCTTCCTACTTATCCTATAAAGGAGATTTCTTTCTTAGGGGGGGGGGGCATAAGCACTTAAAAGTGGAGGACCTACTTCAGTATATCCTAAGCCGTTTAATTTTCTCATTAAATGACTCTCAATTGACTTATTCACAAGATCAGATGCATATTGTAGTTTTTCAACTGTAACTATGTGTTTCTCTTTTTCAGCTAAAGCTGCATCTTTTTCTTGTGAAGCTTCTTCTAGTTTTTCATTAAGAACATTTATTTCACAGTCTTTCTTAAAAATATGACCTTCTAGAATAGCTATTTTATCCACATACTCTAGCTTATTTTGTTTAAGAAATTCAAGTTTTTGTTCAACTGATTTTAGACCAACTTTATAACCTAAGTTATCTAATTTCAGTTTCTCAACTTCTTCCCTTAAACTCTCATTTTTAGCCTTAAGCTCTTCTAAAGTATCTAAGCAAGATTTATATGAACAACCAGAATCATTAGATACCTCTGTTGGAATCACTCCTAAACTATATTTCAAGTGTTAATAATTAATATGTAATAGTTAGCTTAATATGGCTTTTATGTTTGTAATCATGCCAAGGCTTATGTAGAAAGCCCATGAGCCTTGGCCCAAGCCCATAAAGGAAAGGAAGGGAACTTGCATGTTGCCCTAGTTCCTTCCTATAAATAATGCTTGTAAACCCTCACTTGAGGGTTGGTTGTTCATTTTATTCATTTCACCTTACGCATAACTATTCTCATTCATACGTGTGTTTGTTTAACTTGTTCAACCAATCATCTTATCTTTCTTTCTTACATATTGATGCGTGTGTTACTAATATGGGAACCTAACAGTGGTAACATTCGCCAAATAGTTGGGTGAAAAGTTCTTTTGTTTTTTGAAGGTCTTTGGTTTTACGCGTAAGTTACGTTTCACAAACTTTGTCACGCATAAAAACTCATTTTTTACACTTTCCAATCCAAGATTCTTGTACTTTCAACGTTTTTAGGTGTTAAAATATCTGTTTTAGGCTAAAAGTTTTGAAGTTTACGTGTATTTCATTGATTTTAAGCTTGATTTTAAACGCGTGTTCATTCTTACGCGTAACGTGTTTACAAGTTTTGGATCATCAAGTTTCACACTTTTGTGTTATTTTGGTGATATTGAAGCTGTTTCATCACAAAAATCTGGTTTAGAAACATCTTTGGGCAGAAATCAGTTTTTGGTTACTTTCTACGCGTAAGAAAACCCTAATCTTACGCGTAAGTCATCCGTGGTTTGATCTTCAGTTTTCGTGGTTTACTCAGTGTTTTCTTGCTTGGATAAGCCCGAAAACACTTCGACTTTGGATATCATTTACACTGTGATAGTGTAAAGGATTTTTTGGCAAAACCCTAATTTTACGCATAAGCTTCAACTTACGCGTAGAACTCTTTACGCCTAAGTATTTTCTTACGCCTAAGCCTTGTCTTACGCATAAGCTAATCTTACGCATAAGTTTTCTACGTCTAACTTTCAGTTTACGCATAATCTTAGTGTTTCTCAATTCTTACGCGTAAGCTAATCCTACGTGTAAATATCACTTTTACGCGTAAGTTTGGTGTTTTTACGCCTAAGTGGTACTTTGCCTAAATTTGGTTTCTATGCCTAAGGACACTTCATCAACAAACGTTTCATTTGACTACAAAGATCCATTTAACAACACAAGTTTTCAACATGTCTCAACCACCATACTCTAACTACTTTCGTTACACGTATAATCAACAACAACAACAACAACTAAGTCCACAACATCAACAATTCAATCAACAACAACAAATTTATTAACAACAATTTAACCAACAACATTATCCACAACAAGGAGCAATTCCACCTCAAATGGTTCAACCACCACCTAGTCTTCAAGTACAATCTTACACAAACGTTTACAATCAACATCCATCCAGGAACACTATGAAGGAACCGTCTTAGTTTGCAAAGATGTGTGAAGCTTTAAGTAGCCAACAATCCATTCATGAGGCAGGATCACTTGATAGACCTCCAATGCTCACTCCCGGAAACTATGATCAATGGGTGATTCAGTTCTTTAGGTTTTGTGATCTAAAGAAGCCACATGGAAAGTTCTTAAAGAAGGTCATATTGGAAGGTCCATTTTAGATGCCTATTCTCGTTACACCCGAAGATCCAAATGCTATTCCACCAAGAGATGATCTCACAAACATTGCAACAGTCGCTGACCTTTTTGGCGATGAACTTTTACATTTCGAAGCTGATGAGCTAGCAATGCAATACATCCTTTTAGGATTACCCAACCCGATTCTTCGAAGTGTTGATTCTCAAAAGACTGCTAAGAAAATATGGGAACATATTCATCTTCTTATGGAAGGCACTGAACTTAATCAAGAAGACATGGAATCCAAAATATACTTGGCTTATGAACACTTCATGATTGAACCCGGAGAGACATTAGAGTCATATCATCATCGATTCTCAGACATAATCAATGACTTGGACAAACACAACATCATCATGCCAAGAATTGCTGTTAACACTAAGTTCCTAAGTAGTCTTGGTCCTGAGTGGGAAAAATATGTCATTTTCATCCGTCAAGCGAAGAATCTTCATCATGCTACTTACAGATTGTTGTACGACTATTTGAAGCCACATCAAAAAGAAGTTGACAAAGAAAGGACTATCCGTGGACTCCCGGCCCCACCGTCACTTCCGGACAATCAACAACTTCCTTTGTGGGCTCAAACTAGTTATCCTCCTCAACCCGCTCCTCAACCCGCTCCTCAACCAGCTCCTCAACCAACTGCAACTATTACATCATATGATCCGTCACAGCAACAATCTCAACAAACTCAATTGGTTCCATACAACAACAGCAATGATCAAGCACTTTACAGTGAAGCTAATGAGGACTCCGAAGCTTTCGATGCATTGCAACAAGGATTTGTTATGATTGCTAAAGCCTTCGGCCGGTATACAAACAAATCCAACAATCGCATTCGCTCATCATCAAACACAAGGAATCAGGCTGTTGTGAACAATGGACGTGTTGAAGTTCAAAATCGTGGTTATGGTCGTCAGATGGGAGGTGGTCAAGGGTTTAATGCTATGGGTAGGAATAACATGGGTGCTCCACAACAATAGAGAGCTCAAGTGGTTGAACAGGGGAATGCTCAGAATGGGATGAATGGTCTTCGCTGCTACAACTGTAATGAGAAGGGTCACCTAGCTAATGCATGCCCAAAGCCGAGGACTAGAGGCAGTGCTTATCACAAGGAGGCTTTACTTTTGGCTCTTAAGGATGAAGCTGGTGGAACTCTCACAAACAAAGAACAGAGCTTTATGGCAGATGCAGACTCAGATGATGATATGGAGGACTTGCAGGCTAATGCAACAGTGATGTTGATGGCACAAATGCAAGCTCTCCACATGAGTGACACAGGCCCAGTGTATGACACTGATGGCTTGTCTCAGGTACCCGAACAAACCATATTCATCACTGATCTTATATCTCAGCCAACATCTGAATCCGACGAGGCTCAGAATGTTCAACATGAGCCATCCACATCTCATTCTGACGATTCTCAACTAGATCCCGTAGTTACATTTGATGATCAAGATGACCTTATGGTTACCTATGATACTCAAATTGACTCCGTGGTTATACTTGAGGATCTGAAAATGTAACTCTTTATCCACACCTTCAAAGTAGTTATTAGAGCTAGTTGTCACCTAAAAGCTGACAATGTAACTCTTTAACTATGCAACGTAACCGTGTCTCGTGGGGACTTGTCTATCTTGAGTCGATCAATTCAAAAAGTACGCGCTCTTCTCTTACCATTCAAATTTCTGTCAAAACACTTAAGCATGTATGGAGGGGGAGTATTTCTGCAAAATAAAACTCTTGAAGTGTTTCAAAATGTTTCTTATTCATAAACACTTTGAGAAATTTTCAAGAAATCGGTTTTATGGCAATGGAATTATAAGGTGACTAAGGTTAGGAATAACCGTCCTATGATCCGCCAGAGCTGGAGGGATCTACCCAAGGACACCACCAATAGTTAGAAGTAAAAGTCCTTAGGTATGATTATAAAAAGGAGAAATTGAGAATCAGAGAAAGAAGGAGTTGAAGAATTAAAAAGAAAAGCAAAGAAAAGGGTGAAAAGAAATAGCCCTCCAGATTATTCAACTTAGGGCAGACACCGGGTTCAATTCATATGCTACTGGTTGTCACTTGATGATGCCGGTATTGAAGATTAAAGTCGTCATGGACCCAATGACGCATGCTCTAAACCTTCTTAGCCACTCAAGTTTCTCTCAACAGAAGCTTGTTTCATTCTCACAGGGAACCCTACGTAAACTATCGGCTTTCTCTTAGAGATTTCTGGTATTGAAGAAGGAGACCCTCTCCCTAGTCTCCGCTCAGGAAAACCAAAGTGCACTATTGAGTCTAAAGCCATGAGATTCATCAAAAGATCTCTTAGGTACACTTGACAATTCATCGCTTGTCGTTCAACAATAAGAACGTAAGTGATATATTATCGTGTCCTTCACAGATCTTAGCAATCTGTCGAGAACATTTATGAGAGGTTCACATATGTGATTCTCAGTGATTGAATGGAAACTACATCAGTACTGAAATCCAACGTTAAAGAGCGTGTGAGCATGTTGAAGAAAGACGTGGAGACACTGGAGCAACGAAGCAGACCTGATGCAGATAACAACAACATACTATCACTACCATCACAAAGAACAAAGATATTGATGACGTCAAAGCAGAACTTTTCAAAGGAAACAATTTCTCTACACTAGGGAGATTGTTCGAATCAAGGAACTTCTTCTCACAAGAAAGAAGAATGTCAGAAGACGTCAAAGCTACTATTACATCAGCACCTTCAACGTTTATATTATCAATCACTAACACTTAGGGGGAGATTGTTGGAATCACTCCTAAACTATATTTCAAGTGTTAGTAATTAATATGTAATAGTTAGCTTAATATGGCTTTTATGTTTGTAATCATGCCAAGGCTTATGTAAAAAGCCCATGAGCCTTGGCCCAAGCCCATAAAGGAAAGGAAGGGAACTTGCATGTTGCCCTAGTTCCTTCCTATAAATAATGCTTGTAAACCCTCACTTGAGGGTTGGTTGTTCATTTTATTCATTTCACCTTACGCATAACTATTCTCATTCATACGTGTGTTTGTTTAACTTGTTCAACCAATCATCTTATCTTTCTTTCTTACATATTGATGCTTGTGTTACTAATATGGGAACCTAACAACCTCAGAATTAGAACCAGATGATGAAGAAGCATAAGCCATTAGAGCAAAATTGGGTCCATCTTCAGTCTGATCACGCTAGTCATACTCCCCTAGACCATCACAGGGTACCAAAGTTGTAGTGGTCTTTGTATCTTCAATAGCAATCCTTTTTGGAGTGCCACCATTCTTCTTAGGAGCCCTACATTCTCTGGCAAAGTGGCCTTTTCTCTGAGAGTTGTAGCACTCAATCTTGGATTTGTCAAACCCTGCATTACTTTGTGCTTTAAACTTAAGCTCCCTTCCAGTCTTCTTCAAGAATCTTCTTGCCCTCATAGTCAACATAGCCATCTGCCACTTACTGTTAACTTCTTCCATATCATCAGCGTCAATTTGTTCTAAATCCTGATTTACTACATGTGTACTGGTAGTAATATCAGCCAAGAAAGCACAAATAGCAGCATCACTTACGTTATCACTAGCAGTAGAAACTTTTGTGCTAGCAGTAGAAACTCCATAAGCAGTAGAAAGAGTTTCCTGATGACTGTCTGACCCTTTTAAGGACACAAAAGCTTGGTTTTGTGTGCTAGAGGTTGAACTGGATGTCCCCTTAACTTCAGATTCATACACTTTGAGATTATTGTATAAATCATCCAAAGTCATTGTATCAATATCAGCTTTGTTTCTCCAGACCACAGTATGCATGCTCCATTCAGGTGCTAGACTTCTGAGAAACTTGAGATTGATGTCTTCTTGAGGGATTGCAGCTTTCATTAGTGCAAGTTATCTTACAAGTCTCTGTAGTCTGTCACGAGTCTGATCAATACCTTCAGAACTCAAAGCAGCAAAGTTTTCAAATTGATGCTTCAAAATATTCTTTCTTGAATTCTTTGTTGCATCATTCCCACCAAACCTTAGTTCAATAGCATCCCACAAAGATTTGGCATCATCAATTTCACAGAAGCTCAATTGATAATCATTAGGTAACCCCATCAGAAGGATACTATGAGTCTTGTGACGAAAACTAGAAGGGGAGGTTGAATAGTTTTACCGATTAAAACTTGGTTTTAAACTATTTAGATCGACTTATGTCAATCTATTAAACATGTGCGTTGGATGTTGATAGACAAGCATATATAAGTATGTAATGAAAAGATAAGGAGTAATAAGCACAAAACCACAACGCGAGTATTTATAGTGGTTCGGCTACAAGGACACCTTACTTGCCCTACTTCACTCCCCGAGTCACCTACTCGAGAGTTCGTAAACACTACAAGACACCAACTCCTTATGGGGAGAAGCCTTCACAACGTTGCCTACTCTTTATCCGGTACAAGGCTAGATATCGGGTTCTTCCACGAGGTAGAACCAAACCTATCACAACGTCGCCTACCCTTTATCTGGTACTAGGCTAGATACCGAGTTCCATTACAATGGAGGAACTACTACCCAACACTACAACAACAACTAACCCCAAAGGAGATCTACTCGTTATAACAACATCAACAAGGATATCAATATCCTTTGACCCAATACTAGTCTATCTTGTACATCGAATCACACCATATCGAATGTACACCTTAGGCACCTTTCACTAATGCCTTTGACACGATCTCCAAGGCACCCTTCACTAATGCCTTGTGACTTGACTTCTAGGCATCTTTCACAAATGCCTTTAGCCTTGACTACTAAGCACCCTTCACTAGTGCTTTCAATACGAACGTTCAACACCTTTCACTAATGTCTTCGTCTTGACTCTTTTAGACATCTTTCACTAATGTCTTCAACACTGCACTTCTTATGAGGAAGAAGAGAACTATCAACAAGAGAACCTCAGTAGTCTTGATGATAACGAAGCATGGCAACTCATGGACTTGAGCTTGCTCATCTTCACTTCTTATGAGGAAGAAGAGAACTATCAACAAGAGAACCTCAGTAGTCTTGATGATAACGAAGCATGGCAACTCATGGACTTGAGCTTGCTCATCTTCAAAAGATGGTGATCTCGCCTTTAAGAGGAACCTAAAGAATCACACAAAAACAAAACTACATACATAGATCACTTGAATCTAGGATTAGAGAGTTTATAACTCAAAGAGAAAATATGTGAGAAAGGGGTGAGAAACTATGAAGAAATGGCTCACTATTTATAGAAAGAAAATGGCTACTGCAACGCCGTCATTGCTTAACTGCGACGCCGTCGTGACACATCTTGAGACGACTCAGTAGCCAAATTGCTTATTTATAAGTGACGGCATCAGGTTTAAAAGAGTGGGGCGTCACAACTCAGACGGCCTAGATTTGGATCCAGACGACGTCAGAGGTTGAAGCCGACGGCGTCACGAGCATAAGGTGACGCCGTCACAGAGTTGATGTGGCCAAGATGAAACCCTAATGGCGGCGACCCGACGGCGTCACAATTAAAGAGTGACGCCGTCGAATTTTGTAACACTATATATAGAATCCGAATTTTTCAGTTTTAGAGAGGTAGTTTTGTGGAGTAAAAAACTAAACCGAACCAAGGTTGTCTTGGGCAGTATCTTAGGGTTCCATACCCTATTTTACAACAAGATAAGTGTTTTACTTCATTAATTTAATCATGTCTTCAATTGTTTGTGTGTATGCTTGCATGTTCTCCATGTCCGGCTAATTTACTTATGTGTTTGCTTAGATAATATGAAACCTAGTTATTGAATATTGATTGGTTGTCTCTTATCTTAATTGTGATTGACCTAGTATTGCGATAGGTCATTCGTTGTGTTATTAATGCTTGATTAGTCTTTGTTGAACCCTAGCTTATAGTTACTAGTGGAATTGTAGGCTAAATATCCAAAGATAACCTTAGTGTTAAGTTTATGAATCCTAGAGATTTCGTAGTCATTAACCTTAGGTAGCTTCAAAGAGTTAGGGATAAACGCATACCCTACGACCTTAGAAACACAACGCGTTAAGAATAAGGACGTGACAATTCAACCATCAATAGGAGATATCTAGGGAGTAATAACATCTAAGTAAACACATTTTTAATCATCATAAGAGCACACATCAATTAGACATAGACTACACTCACATTAGTTTAGATAATTAGATAATAGTAGAGTAATCGGTAGAAATACCAACCCCCAAATCCAATACCCCGAGATTCGTACCTTTCAATTTTCTAAAAAAAATATAAAAAAGATAAAAAATAATCTTCCTCAACCCCAACCTTAGCGTAGTAATTTCTCACTAGCATTCATATTCCCCTAGAGAATGATATCAATTCCCGAGGCTTACCCTAATACTACACTACAACGATTAGGTTCACTGCCTAGGGTGTTGAAAATCGTGCTAGACGAAAAGGAAGTTCCTTTGACCCCGAACGCGCGTTGTACGCGTATCAAGTTTTTGGCGCCGCTGCCGGGGAATAGAATAGCTAGTTAGATTTCCACTTCGTTTAGGTTTCCTTGCTTGATTCTTATCAAGTAAGCTTTTTTCCCATTTTTAGCTTCCTCGTAATCTATCCCCCTTCTTTGTGACCTTTGTCAGTAATCCCATCACTTTTCATCATGGAAGGTGATAATCAACCACCACTCATCAACCCACCACCAAATGACCCACCAAGAGGCCGTACTCTTGGTGAATACTCGAGACCAAGCCACCTAGGCTATAGGAACATCATTGAGCTTCCCGACCAAGCCCAAACTATGGCCCTGCAATCTGACACCATCCTGTTGGTACAAAACGGATGTGCATTCCATGGACTTCGTTCCGAAGATCCTAATCAGCAACTTAAGGATTTCTTTAAAATTTTCGATTCCATCGACCTCAATGCTACTACTCAGGAGACCACGCGTCTGCGTCTCTTCCAATTTTCTCTACGGGACCAAGCTAGTAATTGGCTTGAGCGACTTCCCGCCGACTCCATCTCAAGTTGGGATGATCTCACCTCTCGTTTCCTTGCTCAATTTTTCCCACCGGAGAGAACTACTAAGCTTAGGAATGAAATCTTGATGTTCCAACAACGTCAAGGTGAATCTCTCTATGAAGCATGGACTCGATTCAAGGACCTACTCCATAGAGTCCCTCATCACGGCATTGATCTTTGGCTTCAAGTCCAACTCTTCTACGATCATGTCAACTTCCCCACTAAGCGATCCATTGACCAAGCGGCCGGTGGAAAACTTAGTGATCTCACCGTGGAAGAATCGTGGGGTATAATAGCGGACCTTGCTCTCTATGACAACGAAAGTTGGAATGACCCCCATGAGTTGCCCAAAACCGTAAAGGCAATCTCCTTGCCTCCCATTGACTCACAATCTTCCGACCGTAGGATGCCTGAGCTTGAAGATCAAGTTAAGTTCATAATGAGCTCCTACGAAAATCCTAAGTCTTCACGCAAAGTGAACAAAGTTTCTTCCTTGTGTGAGCCATGTAGTGGTCCTTATAACACGCGCACTTGCGCAAGACTCCCCGAGCAAGCTTCCGTTGACTACGCATCCTCTCGTACCAATGGAACGGGAAGAAGATTCCCTACAACATGATTGGTGCAAAACCGTCAAGTTTTCTCACACGAGCTAGCCACTTGTGAATGGCTAACCGTAAGGAACTTAAAACAGCTCACACACCAAATGCAATTTAGATCAGGAGAATACAGTGGATTCCCGGGTCGTTAAGTCCCACGGAGGATGACTGGTGTTTAACACAATCAGATGTCGAATAACCACTAAGGATAGTGGTCAGTAAGGATTTTGAGTTATTTTATAAATTACAGGGGCTTAAATGCAAATTAAAGGAAATTAAAAATGATAAAAAAATATTAAATAAACGCTATCACTAATTTTATACTGATGTTTTTGATTTTTCTGTTTTTAAAACTTTAAATTAAAACTACGTGACGTACAAAGGAAAATGTAAAACTGAAGCAATATTAATCCTAAAAATATGAAAATAATATTTTTACAAACCTAATGATAACAGAAAATTTTAAGAAAAAGAAAATTATTTTTATAACTATTTATCTAATTATTATTAATTAAAAACTATTTTTAACTATTAAATAATAACCTAAATTACAAGAAAATAGGAAATAAAGCTAGAAAAATAAAATTATGACTTGGAAAAATCTAAAATAACAAAATAGAATTTTCAAAACTATTTTTATATTTTTCTGATTATTTTTCTATTTTTTATGAATTTTAAACTATTTAAAACTAATTAAATTACTAAAAATTACAAATTAAACTATGAAAAATCTGGAAAATTACTTTTTTTACTTTTTATATTTATCTAAACCTAAGAAAAACGAAAAATTATTTTTTTGAACTTTTTCTTAATTAATTGTATTAAAAGCTATTTAAAATGACTTAAAAACTGTTTTAAATTAAGAAAAATAGCAAACTGTTATGGAAAATTATGAAAATTTCAGGAAAAGTCTAATTTAATATATAGAATCTAAGAAAAATAGAAAAACAATGGCTTGTTTGGTGGAAATTGAAACTGCAACATAAGTGCTTATGGAATAAGCACTTGAATAAGCCAAAGGGTACCAAAAGAGCACCAAACTGTTACAGAACCTCTAATAAGCTAAAACTACCAAAAATCAACAAGCTACAACTGACCTAAACCTCTGAATTACACAATGCCATGATTTGACTGATTTGAGTTAAGTTGCTTAAAACAGATTTGAGTGCTACTTTGAGCTTAAGCATCAGCTACTCAATAAGCTACAATTGAAAAACAGAAGTTGAAAACTATACTAGACCTGGCTAAGAACAAGTAAACCAAAAACTAGACCTAGAGAAGCTCTGTGGAGCTCTGGATAAGCTCTGCAAAAGCTTGAGAAAACTCAGTGGTGACTGAGCTTGGTGAACAAGGCACTTAAGCCCTGTTTGATGAGCTTTTTTGAAGCCTAAGAAAAATTTCTAAAAATCTACTAAAATCCTAATAAGAAACTAGACTTGGCTAAGTTATTAATCCCAAAGTTTCACTTGATATGGCCCAAGAATGAGTCCAATAAAAATCACTTCATTTGGGCTCAAACAGACTTTTTCATGTTTTGACTTTTTATCAATTATTAAGATATTGACTTTTGTGAACTTTAAAGCTGATTTATGGACTGATTATGTTGTTTAGTGATGAAATGGAACTATAGCAAGCTTTGTTTATGAGTTTTAAACACAAAACAAGAGTTTGGCTTTGCAAAATTACAACAGATTAAGTAATTAGGACAGTTGAGTATGATTTTGACTTTGAGTGTTTTGCAGGCACAAAATGAGACAGATATGATTGCAAATAGAGTTAACAAGCATGAACCAATAGATAACTACTACTGACTAAACTTCCAACACAGATTAAGCCATCAATCCAAACACACCTTTAAAAACTGTTTTATAATCAAAACTAAGCAAGTTGCTGATTCAACACAAACCAAAACTTAAACTGAATCTAACATCCTAGTTATCATAAATTAAACATGTTTAAACTATTTGATGACCACAAATTCAAACACAAATCCAAACTGAAAACTGAGCAAAAAATGAAACTGAGATTAAACTCACAAGTGTCCAAGCTGGTATGCAGGCTACAACCAAACCCCAAGACCACTACACTAAGCTATATCCAACCCAATACCAAGTCCTGTATCAACCCATTCCATTTCAATGCCTGTTTAACCCAATCTTCTTCTCAGTTGACTTTCATTGACCATACATCAATATTGCTAAAAACTGACTTCCAAGCTTACAATAAGCTATATTAAGCTTAAGTGAACTTGTTTGCACTTAAAGAAAAGCTGTTGCAATCTTGGACATAAGAGTTTAAGTTTGAAATTTTAAACAGTGTATATAAGACTTGAAACTGAAATCAAACTTTGATTTAAAGGCTCAAACTGAATTATAGTAACTAAATAACTTAGTTACAATGTCAGAAAGCTTGAAATTACAAATTGAAAAGCTAATTAACTGCCTTCTCTCTTCTTCTCTTCCTCTTTTTATACTTCAAATGGCTCTCCACGTGTCCTCTGAACAGATCCCACCTCTGAACTTGACCAATGGTTGAGTTTTGAGTATTTTGGCCACTTTATCAATTTGGCGGGAAAAGGTGGATTTGACTTGTAGCTCTGAAACTAGCACTAGGGGGTGGCATTTATTGTGGGGGGGTTTGTGATGATGAGGGAAGTGGTGGAAAGGAGAAAAGGTGATGAGAGAGGGCAGTGTTGTTGCAGGCAATTGGGGAAGACAGGTGTACAGGAGGTGGCGGGCAACTGGTTATTTGACTTTGTTTGACTTGGGTTCAAAACAGGGAGGTCAAGGGGTCAAAGGTTTAAAGTGGCAGGGGATCAAAATAGGTAAAGGGGTCAAAAGGTTTTAATATTACAAGGACTAGATTGTAATTTCTGAAATTTAGAGGACCAATCCTGCCAATTTTCCCAAAGTTGTCACAAGGACCAAATTTGACAAGTTTTAATAGTACAAGGACTAGATTTGACAATTTCAATTTTCCAGGGACCAAACTTGACATTTTTGAAAGTTGGGGGACCTTTTCTGACATTTAACAAAAGATTTATTCAAGGACCATTTTTGACAATTTAGAATATTTCAGGGACCTTGAATAACATTTTTCTTTATTTAGATTTACCAGGGACTGTTTTTGACAATTTTTGAAACTTGGGGGACTAAAACTGCCAATTATGCAAACTTGATACGTTTTTCACCAGATTTTGATATTTTTGCATTTAAAACACATAAAACACTTATTTGTGATATTTTTATCATTTTGATGCATTTCTGAGTGTTTTCAGATGTTTTTGCAGTTTAATTTGTACAAAAATGATGAGTATTTACACACTCATCACAACACTCGGACCTAGGACTTTTAATGACACCCGAGAAGCATGGAAGGGCAAGCCCGACTTTTATTGGGGACAAACCAAAGAATTCACGTCTAATGTTTTCTCATGGCCCCCATCTCATGGCCCTAACCAACAAAACATAGAAGGCATGTTGCAGCACCTAGTCACATCCCAAGAAGCTCAAATAGCTAAGCTCTCGGACCGTTTTAACCAACAACAAGCCAAGATGGATAGGAAGATAGATAACCTCTTGAAAGCCATGACCAATAGTGATAGGAATGTTAATGCTATCTCAACTCCCGAAGCCTCCGGTGTAGAGATTAAGGACCCAAGTAAGTTAGCTAAGCACGTTCAATTCATCCATACCATCACCTTAGTGAAACCTAATAGAACAAATGATGAAACGAACCATGAGACGGTACTTGAGGTTAGTGAAACTCCTAGGAATGAAACAACCGAGGAATTAGATGAGGTAGGCGATGACTATTTCAATAAGTTTTCTATGGAAGAATAACTCTCTCGCCACCCACACTTAGTATGTTAGGAGAAGCCCTAGGATCAAGTTTGGGAACCCTTGGAATCTTAACATACCATGTTGCATAGGACACCTTTTCGTGGAAAAGGCCTACATTGATCGCAAGTCCCTGATAAATATCATGACTAGCACCTACTATAACTGGGTAATGAAGAAGCCTATCCCAACTTGGCAAGATCCCGATAATCCTAGGGTTAGTTGCAATTTTCTTGGTAGAGTTAAGGGATTGCCCGTTTATGTAGGAAGTTTCACTTTTCCTACGGACTTCATAGTTGTGGACGATATTAGTACGGCCATAGATCCTAGTTTGTCCCACGTTATTCTAGGAAAGCCTTTCATAGAAAACATCGGGATGACTTATGATCCGTCGTTAGGATTAGTGAGATTCAAGGATGAGACCGATGATGTAGCTTACCAAATTCCCTTTAAGATTGAGAAATTTTCATCATTATCCAATGATGAAAAAGAACTTAAGCTATCGGTCTACTATAGGAATGAGGAAGATAAGGAAAAGGGAGTTGATTATGTGATGAATAAGATTTTTGGGTTCTATAAGGATTGCTTGAAACTAGGACCGGAATATAGAACGGATTGGGGAGAAGATGACTTTTTAGAAAAATGCATAATAGGGCATTACTATTGATAAGATCGTTTATAAGCTCAACTAGGGATAACAATAACATATACATACGCAGCGGAATAATAAAGAACATCAATGTTATTGCTAAAGGTTTTCAATCACTAACACTAACTAATATTAGACGTTTATAGGAACACGTCTACTAACTAAACTAATAACCTAGGCGTTTACATGAACATACGCCTAGGACACACACACACCTTTGCTAATCGACTACATTATGGAAGACCTATATTAAAACCTACACATATGTCCTCTTTATATACTAGAGGATAAGGACTAATAAATAAAACTTCTTTTGCAAGCAAGTCATTCCATCTTTTTGTAGGTTTCCTTCTTGTCATATTAAGTCCCTCTTGTTTCATTCTTTTTGTCTTATCAACTCAAATGTATAATTCCCAACAATCTTCCCCTAGTTGATAATGACAAAACCATTCTTGAACGAACTTCCCTAGACGAAGTAGAGAAATGGAGATCAGGGATCTCACCATGAATGAAACAAGTATGTCTTCCTTTGTCTTCCCCTTAATCCATGCCATGCCACTCAAACATCTCTTCCCCTTTTTGTTATTATCCAAATAATAGGGAACGTATGCAAATAATGATCTTGACCACCACGAATCAGTATCATACTTCCAATCTAAGCCATCCAATGCTTCAAATCGCCCACCATTACGCATCATAAGAAAAATGGATCCAAAACAATAGAAAACTCCAACTAGCAGTAGTAATAATGATCAACAGTAGTAAAAATAAAAAAAACTTCCCCTTGAGTGATGCATGTAGATGGTTAAACTTTTAACAATAAGCTTCCCCTAAAAACCATATGTTAACCATCTTCTTGATTCTTCAAAATCTGTAAGCTCCTTGTAATGATCACTTTGTGAAGAAAATAAAATATAACGAACTTGATGAAGAAGTAGAATTTCCCAAACTTGTGTCTTAAATCTTTTACAATCCACGGAACTCCATACTTATACGAACCAACAAATATAAGTAGACCGCAATCCCTTGAAAAGAATCCTCAACTAGTATGAGACACTGAGCACTACAATGTAACTCCTTTAAGTGATAGACAATGTGTGCATAGAGCATCATAAGAAAAATCACACATTGCTAGATTCAACAAGCTAGATGATAAGAAAACAACCCAAGTAATTCCACTTCACCTTCAAATAAGTGATAAATAATCCTCTTCGTAATCAATTCTTCAATAAATCTCCAAAACGAGCCTTTTTAAATCCTTTTAAGAACATAAATCACCAAACTCCTTGTGTGTGTGAACAATAACCATGCGTGTGTCGCCAAAAATCCATAACAATTATTACGCTCGACTTCCCCTCAAATCCAAAACCATATGAGAACCAAGAATCCTTTGTCGTCCGATATCGAATGATATAAGCAGTATAAACTTACAAACCTAGCAGTACGAATATCAAATATCCTTGACCCATTAGTAAGTGACAACCCTCCAAATATCCTTGATCCATGATTAATTTTCGACCAATGAAATCATGTTGTATCTATGATCAAATTGATACTCCGTATGTGAATAATAATCGAATATAAACCATTCATTAAATTAGTACGAGAATATACCATGATTTGAATAGACCAATTATCCTCACTGACCATAAACACCATGCAACTAGACAAAATACCATATAATCAATGACATATCCATCTTAGTACGTGTTTTTTTTTGTTTCCCTTGGGGCCAATCATCTCGTTTTAAAATTTGAACCACATGCTTTGTCTCACAATTAAATTCTTTGAAGAGACTGATCCACCGTCCCATTAGAAAACCATGACCAATCAAAATATAAATTACATGCATCTATAACAATGCATATCACCTCTTGCATCTTAAGCCTATGCAACAAATGTACCTAACTCAAAGTCTTTCGACATAGCAGCACCTTCATCTGTACAGTAGCAGTACACACGAGAAAAAGATGTAACCTTCATGAACCAATCAATAAAAAGCACCGACCAAAGTTTATAAAAATATGCTCCTCAACCGAGAACCAAAACCATAACCATGTCGTATCATGAAAATAAAGTTCCAAACGCCTAATTCATGCACATGGAATACCACGAATAATGTATCAAAATCAGTAGTTATGTCTAAAGATAGCAACAGATTATCAAGAACGAGCAGTGTAAAGTCATTGCGAGTAGTACTAACACAACCCATATAACTAGCAGTAGGTCGTTGTGGTAGCAGTTTAGAATGAACAAGCAGTACTTTCATTGTCCAGCAGTACTTTGAGAAAATATGGACAGTACTTTGAAATATGAGACCAATACAAACCCATGTGTGATGACAAACCAATCAGAATTTGTTCCATAATAACTTGGTACCATGCAAAACTTTTAAAAAATAGTTAACCCCATGCGTATATATGACCACGTGCATATACTAACCTGATAACATACTTTTTGCAACCCCATGTATGCTGAGATTCAAGGACCAATAGGATTATCATCATATGAGGAGTCAACCTTTTATACCGTATATGACAAATAAATGAATCTCACAAATAAATTTAGGGCACCGACCCATGTGAATATTCAATACCAGTAGCATCATTATTCATGCAAAGCCAACACTGACCTATTATCTTTAATGAACAGAAAAATCAGACCAATCAATAAGCTTTTTGCTTTTACCTTCATCCGAATACATAACAACAGCTCTTTAATCCCAATTCACAACCAGTACTAAATATATCTTAAAACTCCTTTTTCCATTCGACCTAAACACACAGCAGAAACGCAACTTGCCCAGTGCAAGCATAACTCAATCCAAAATTCAACAGTACTTTAAGAACATCGATCAGTACTTTGCAGTTTACAGTACTTTCATATCTTCAGCACTTTCATATCCCAACAATCCTCCCCTAACTTGAATTCTACTTGCTTGACTTCAAGTTCCTTTATGAATATGTCTTTAATAACTTCATCTTTTAAAAATGGATTGTTTCTTAGTCTTTAGATTGTATCTTTGTAGTGTCTGTGCTTTGTCAAAGTATCTCTTAAATTATTCTTTCACAACAGCATCCAGCAAGCTCCATCAAAGCCATTATCTCTGGAGTAGCCAAATGTTTTGGTGTGTAAGACCATGGTACATTGATAACCATATGATTTTTAGCAAACCACCAGCTATCAACAGATTTGATTTGTCTTTACCAAAAGCTGTACCCTTCTGGACTAGTTAGTTCTTCTATCTAATGGTGAACTAATTACCAATAATGGTTTTTCCACAGCCTTTACCACAAGCCATTTTCTTGTGGGCTAGCCAACTCTTCACATTACTGATATGGTGAGTTGATTACCATCCAACTTATTAGCAAGTTGTCAGCTAAAAACGGATTTGATATATCTTTACCAGAGCCGTTTGCTCATGGATTAGTCAATCCTTTTGTAACCATGGTGGATTGATAACCTATTGATGTTATCATCACAAAAACCATTTATTCAACCTTTATTTCAAAATATTTATTAATTAACAAAAAGGTTTCTTCTAAAATTCATTTAACTGGTTTATTTCTGCAAACAGTACTTTGATGAAAGTACTGTCTGATCAGCAGTACTTTGAATAAAAGTACTGATTTATCAAAAAGTATTTATTCAAATAAAATTCATACCAGTTATTGATCATCTTCAGCAATAGTAGTCCAGTTGATAAATAAGTTGATAACCATGCAAGCAGTTTCATTATCCTCTTCTACTTCCAATCCATGCTCTAGCATTCTTCTCATAAGCTCGACTGTGAGAGGGTATCTTCTTTCTGCAAACATGTGTATCATTGTTCCATTTTCCAGCTCTAAAACATGAACTCCAGACTCTTCAAAGAATCTCCAGCAAACAATTTCCCAGCTTTCTTGATTCTTCCAAATATCATCAGTGCTCTCTTCTTCAGTTTCCCATATAGTTATGAGATCACCATGTAAAACTAAACCAATCCCTTCTAATGGATTATTTTCAAAGTAAGCCTTCACCACATGATATAAGTAGAATAGGTCTACTCTATCTACAATGTGCAGTAAATCCCATAGCCTTTTGAAAACTTTGAAGCTTTCATCTTCTTTATGAAAAATCATGTAATCTCCATCCTTGGATTTCACAACTTCAAAAACACTAATCTTTGATCTGTTCATCTTCATGTCATCATCTTCCTTTGTATAATCAAAATCTACCACTCTGAGATAATTTCTTAATTCATCACTAGTCTCAGATCTTAATTCAACTTTTTCTTTCTTTGAGAACTGAACATCTGTAACTTCAGTTTTCCTTTTTCTTTTCAAACTCTTCTTTCTTTCAGCTTCAGTCCAGGTAGCTTCTTCTCTAAAATCTTTGATGCCTGCAACATCTTTCTTATAATCCTCCCTAGCAGCATCATATAATCTTTTCATCTCAAAATAATTAAACTTCTGCAATCCTTTATACCCTTGACTTTTCAGATAAGCCATCATAGCATTTCTGTCTTTAGCTTTATTAAGTCTTGGCATAAATCTAACTGGAATAGGTGACTGTAATGGTTCAGCAGCTTCAGCATCTAATTCATCTTGTACCTTTTGAGCTGCTTCTCTATTCTGAGCTTCTTGAGCTTCCCGATCTTTTCTATCTTTAGCATTTAACTCTTCTTGAACTTTTCTAGCAACCGCTTCATTCCTAGCAACTTCAATTGCTCTAAGTTCTGCTAAAGTTAATTTCTTTTTCTTAGTTTCAACCAGAACACCTTTCCCTTTATCCTTAGGATCAATTGCAGGTTGAGAAGTTCTTTGTTGTTCTTCTTCTTGTACATCTCTAATAGTAACACCACCTCTAGGTTGTGACAAATCTCCTAAAATTGTAGCAATGAATTCATCATCACTTGCAGAATGAATAGGTTTGAATGTAACTTCCTCCTCTTCTTGTATAACAGTTGTAGAAGGACCAGCTTCTTCTTCAAAATTCAATACTCTTGGTGTTATTACCTCTTGCCTAGAAGTATCTTGAAAAGAAACACTTTGATGTTCAGTACCTTGAACTTGAACTTGTTCTTCTTGTTCCTCAGTATCTGAAATAATCTTTTCTTCAGTACCTTCAGGTTCTTTCTTCTTCGTAACATCTTCTTTCAAATTTTCTTTTTCTAAATTCCTCCCCAAGTGGACAGAAGATGGTTTAGGAACCTTTTTGTGTTTACTTGACTGAGACTGCCTTTGTGCTTTCTTCTTTGATTTAAGCCAGATACGAAATTCTTGAACCAAAGGCCAGACAAAAGTTTTTAGCCTTCTAAACTTTTTCTTCAATTTCTTTATCTGCTTAGCTTGAACCTTAGTAGTCTTTTGCAACTTAACTATCTCCCTTGTCAAAACATAATTATCCAAAGATAAACCCTCACGAGGTATAGTATATGGATCTTCACTTTGAATATGTGAATGTTCCTCTGATTGAGAAATAGGAACAGACCCTTGTGGAGATGGAGAAGGTGATCTGAAAACTTCTTCTTGAACCTCAGGGCTTGACAAAATAGTACCCTGTAGAGATGCAGTACCTTCATGAGAAGCAGTACTTGCAGATGCAGTACCTTCAGATGCAGTACCTGCAATTGCAGTACCTTCAGATGCAGTACTTGCACTAGCTGCATCATCTTCATCATCTGCTCTAACAGCCTGAACAACTTCCATCATAGAAGTAGTTAATGGTGTATTTGGACCTCTAAATAGATCACTTCTTCTAGCCATAAAAGTAAAAATCTTGGATTGTTGAACAATAACAGGCAATAAGTCTGTGGGTTTTGGCACATCAGCAAGTTGCTTGTTTAAGAAAACCTGTATAAACCGTGGGTACATTAGCCAAGTAGAACCATGTGAGATATGCGAAAGCATCCCATCCAGTATTAACCTTGAGAAGTTAAAAACTCGATCTGTAGCTAACCCAACCATAGCAGATGCTATATTGGACCCAAACTGCTCCCAAGAAGTACTCTTAGCACTTATGCAATGTAGCAACTCATGAACCAAAAATTTCCATTGAGGACAAAACAACTGTTTTCTGAATGTTTGCTCCGTTAAAGAACCTTCATAACCAATATGCCCAAAAGTTTCCCAAATCTATTCCTTGGCAAAACGAATAGCACCATCATTATCATTAAACAGCAAATCCTCTCTAATAGATGCTTCAGTAATCTTCACAGTTCGTCCAACAACTGTAGCCCTAATATAAAATTCTTCATTGTCCATGTTTTCTCTTGCAGTAGCCTAAAATTCTTGAATCCAAGGCTCAATAATATCCGGCTCCACTAAAAGAGCATAACTGATTTGCGACCCAGTTAAAAAATCAATAATATCGTGAAACGCCGCGTTGTCTTCAGTCTTGTCTAAATTAGCTACCATATTGCGCTTTGAAACAGTAGGTCGATTCGCCATCGGTGATTATGTAAGCACAAATTGAAATTGAATAAGTATGAGAGAAATATGGAAACGATGCTAATGTAATGATATGAGAGGGAAAATCGGAAAGTAGTTATTTATAGGTGAGATTTAAAAAAATCACTGCCCAAAATAAAATAACCGTTAGCATTAATTACCCCTCAATATAACCGTTGGAACAGTACTTTAATATGACAAACAGTACTTTCCACGTATGCAGTACTTTCCCAAAGCAGTACTTTCCAAGCAGTACTTTTAGGAAAAACAGTACTTTGCCAAATTCCTCCATAGAAACTAAGTATATACAAGTATCCTCCCCTCAAGCAATACACAGGACTATATTAACACCTTATAGTCCTCCCCTAAAATGTAGTTTAGTAGTTAATCATGCCAATACTCACCACCAAGTGATTGAATCTTGAAACATCAAAACCTTTGGTAAGTAAATCAGCTACGTTGTCATCTGTGTGAACCTTAACAACATTAATGAGCCTGTGCTCATAACAATCTCTGATAAAGTGATGCCTAATCTGAATATGCTTTGTCTTGGAATGATACACAGGATTCTTCACAATACAAATGGTACTCTCATTATCAATATTGATAGGAGTATTTTTGAAATTGAACCCATAGTCCAAGAGTTGATTCTGCATCCACAAAACTTGACCACAACAGCTTGCAGCAGCTACATATTCAGCTTCAGTAGATGATGTTGCTGCAATAGTCTGCTTCTTGCATTGCCAGGAGACTAACCTTCTTCCAAGATATTGGCATCCACCAGTTGTTGATCTTCTATCATAATTATCACCTGCATAATCACTATCTGAAAAAGCTTCTAAGTGAAAAGGTGACTCTTTAGGATACCACAACCCCAACTTAGGTTGTTGTTTTAAATAACAGAAGATTCTCTTGACTGCATTCATGTGAGAAATCTTTGGTGAGACTTGATATCTTGCACATAAACAAACTGCAAACATGATATCAGGTCTTGATGCAGTAAGATACATAAGAGAGCCAATCATTGATCTATATAACTTGACTTCAACAGGCTGTCCATCTTCATCTTTGCCCAATGAATTGATAGATTTAATAGGTGTAGTAACAGCCTTCATATCATCAAAATTAAACTTCTTAAGTATGTCTGTAACATACTTGTCTTGACTGATAAAAATTCCTTCCTTTGACTGCTTAACCTGAAGTCCCAAAAAGAAAGTTAACTCTCCCATTGAACTCATTTGAAATTCCTTCTACATCAGCTGCTCAAACTCCTTAACCATGGACTGTTTGGTAGCCCCAAAGATGATATCATCAACATAAACTTGAACTAACATGATATCCTTCTTGTCTCTCTTGATAAACAAAGTCTTGTCTATAGCCCCCCTCCTGTATCCATGTTGTAATAAGAATGTAAAGAGCCTCTCATACCAAGCTCTAGGTGCCATATGAAGGCCATAAAGAGCCTTAACCACCTTATAGACTTTGTTTGGGTGTTTAGGATCTTCAAAACCTGGAGGTTGTTTCACATACACCTCTTCTGTAATAGTACCATATAAAAAGACACTCTTGACATCCATTTGGTAAACCTGAAAACCCATGTATGAAGCAAAAGCAAGAAATATTCTAATAGCCTCAATCCTTGCTACAGGAGCAAATACTTCATCATAATTGACTCCTTCTTCTTGTCTGTAGCCTTGTGCTACTAACCTTGCCTTGTTTTTAATAACATTGCCTCTTTCATCTCTTTTTACTCTAAAAACCCATCTGGTTCCAATAACTCTCTTCCCATCTGGAAGATCACATAAAACCCAAACTTCTTGAAGTTTAAATTGAAGAAGTTCTTCCTGCATAGCTTCAACCCAGCTTTCTTTAGTCAAAGCTTGAGCAATATTCTTGGGTTCCTCTTGAGAGATGAAACAAGTAAATAAGCAGGTTTGATGGTCCTTATGATTCAGCCTGTTTTGTTTATACAAAAAGCTAAGTAAAGCATTGTGAGGTTTTGTGAAACCCTTAGCTTTGTGTCTTGTCATAACTCCAGAAGTATAAGGACCAATGATTTGATCAGTTGGATGATTCTTATGAATCCGTAAGATTGGAGACTGTGGAACTCCATATGCATCATCCAAGTTAGTATAATCAGCACCTTCATTGAAATCTGAGAAAATACCTTCATCTTCAAGCTCATCATCAGTTTCTTCTAATCCAGGCATGGTAGGATCATCCAAATCATCTAAAGTACTGTCAACAGGTGCAGCAGTACTTTGGTCGAAAGTACTGTCCAAAGTACTGTGAGAGTATTCTGCAGTCTTGGTCATCTTTGCCTCTTCATAAGCTCTCCTTTGTTCATCAGTGTAAGAATGTGCTAATACATCTTGAAGAAGCATCTGATTAAGTTCCTCTTGAATAGATTGATCCTCAGCAGTTAATGAGGATTGTGGTGCAGCAGTACTTTGTTTTGGAGAATCAGTACTTTGCTTAGGAACATCAGTACTTTGTTTTGGACTTACAGGATCTTTATCAGGAACAGCATCAGGTCTAATATAAACTCCATGAACAACATATTGTATATCTTCTCCATTGTGCATAGGTTGATTTTCTTCTCTAACAGGAACATAATTCATTGAAGGAGATAAAACCTCAAGATCAAACATCCAATCAGGACCTTTACCTTTCTCATTGTCTTGATCTTCTAAAAACTCAACATGAAGACAATCTTGAATCTTCTTAGTAACTCTGTTGTATACTCGAAAGCCTTTACTGTTAGTGCAATAACCCAATAAGTATCCTTCTTCTGATTTGCCATCAAACTTCCCCAGATTATCAATGGTGTTCAAAATAGTAAGAGGACATCCAAAAGGCTTCATAAAACGAATGTTGGGTTTATTGCCCATCAGCAATTCATAGGGTGTCTTCATCTGTGGTTTGGTGACAGAGACTCTGTTAAGTACATAGCATGCAGTACTTGCAGCTTCTGCCCAAAATTGAATAGGTAGATGGGAATCTGCTAGCATTGTCGTTGCTGCTTCAATCAAAGTCCTATTCTTCCTCTCTGCAACACCATTTTACTGTGGTGTTCTAGCAATACTAAACTCCCTCTTTATGCCTTTATTTGCACAAAAGTCATCCATAGGCTTGTTCTTGAATTCAGTTCCATTATCACATCTAATACCTCTAACCTTGAGTCTTAATTGGTTTTCAAGTGCTATAATCAGTGTTTGAATAGCATCAAAGGTATCATCTTTAGAACCCAAAAAGAAAACCCAACTAAATCTACTGCAATCATCTGTAACAACCAAACAGTACTTTTTCTTATTTAAACTTGCCACAGAGACAGGTCCAAATAAATCCATATGTAACAGTTCCAATGGTTCTCTAATAGTTCTTTCCTCAAGCTTCTTGCAGGAAGCTTTGTGTTGTTTACCCTTCTTGCATGCCAAGCATGATTGATCATTCTTGTAAGTCTTTGAAGGTAAACCTCTAACTAGATTGCCTTTGACCAGATTGTTGATGTTCTTGAAATTAACATGGCCCAATCTTCTATGCCATTGATGTGCCTCTTCAGATGTTGCTTTAGCCACCAAACATGTGGCTCTTCTATAAGAATGTTGACTCTTCATGTCTAAACTATACACATTATTTGTCCTTGGTACTCTAAGTACTACCAAGTCATCATCAACAGGTGTAAAGTCAGAGGAAAGGATGAGACATTCTGTGTCAGTGAATAACACAGGATGCTTTTTATCACAAATTTGAGAGACTGAGAGCAAGTTGAACTTAAGCTCCTTTACATATCTAACATTCTCAAAGTCAATAAGCCCTGCTTTGATAGTTCCTTTGCCAGTAATCTTTCCTCCATTGGGATCATTCCCAAATGCAACTCTTCCTTCACTAATATTTCTAAAATCAGACAGAATCTATAACAACCCGTAAAATTTCGGATTATTTTAATAATATTTATCGCGTCAGAAAATTTAAATCAATTATTTTCCGACAAAATGCCAATATCTAAAATATAAAAACGAGAGGTCATTTCGTTCCTTTAGAAATAAGACACCGCACATACAATACTTCCCACAAAGTATATGTGAAATTTACTATTGTCCAAGTTAAAACTTAAGCATACATAAGCTTAATCCATTAGTTAATTCGCACACTACAGCGCAGTAGCAAACAAAACTAAAAATAAATACTGAGATAAGAGAAAAATACACTTTTTATCAATCACTGATAATTTACGAAAGAAAACGAGAGGTTATCTTGTGAATTTAGGAAGCCACGGCACCACACGCATACCGACACCGATTAAATAACGGCAAACAATTATAATCAAATTTCAACGTAATAAAAATGTCATGTTATTACATTCAAGAAATCGTTTCCAAAAATATAATTTCTATATCTTTGAGTACCGAGAAGGTACGTTTACTCGAGGATTCGACAAAACACGGGGTACAGTTTACACTGTGTTATAATAAAACAAAATAGATAAGATTCGTATCTCTCTTTCTCTCCCTCACGTCTCCAACATATCTGCCCCTTCTCTCTCTTGTCAACACAAACCAAGACAAATAAACATGGAAATGGAAATTCCTTCTCCCTCAAACACAAAAGGAATAGTCTACACCTTCCTCAAATGCTCTTATACACTGTAGACCTCCCACGCATGCTCTGAATCGCGGCTGTGAAAAGACTAGAGCCAAGAATGATACTCGCCTAAGCACTAGGCCAAGAAAGCTAGGAGGCTCCCTTTCCTCTCCTTCATCTATACAAGGGTCAAGTTTCTCAAGAGTTTTCATTCACTTCCTATCAAATCCGAAAATTAGGGTTCTATCAAATCAAAGGGGTTTTGAAAATTGATAGAGGGGTTTTGTTACCGGATGCATAAGGAAGCTATTCCACTCGTCAATTGCTCTCATTCGTCCTAATTCTCCTCCAACTGAGTTCGTGAGTTTTCGGTGTTCATAACTACTCAACCACCAATTGAGTTCATAGTAAGAACACATTCCTTATTATTGTTTTTGGGTTGTAAGTACATTAAAATTTTGTAATTTGAAATTTTCAATTTACTGTTGTTGTCGATTATTATAAATTTTTGGAAATGAGATTTGCAATGTTGGTAGTAAATTGGTTAAGTTAAAACTAGTGTTGTTGTTGTTGTTAGTGTGGTAAAACATAAGTTAAAACTTGTTAATTGACTTATCAGTTTCGGCTCATTCACATGTTTACTTGTTTTCGTCATTTTGGTTACATTCTTCATGGCTAAATTTCTGTTTTAGTCGGCTAAGAAAGACAACCCACATCGAGGTTTCCTACTCTTCCCATACGAGTCATACCATCCCCGTAATGGTGTGATTCGAGTCACTTAAGTCGGGTTGTACCCGAATGACGAGGGTCATAATATAGTCAACGCCATTATGTCTCACATGTACAGGCTTAATAAGTTGTCAGATCTAAAACTTTGCTTATCTGATTACGGCTTATTTGATTTTCGGCTTAATGACAAGCTTATTCTTTACTTTTTGTTATTCGTGGTATAGTGCCCTGGTTCTACTTTGGCCTATTTGCGATTACTTTGTATGTGGGTCGATGGACTGTTGGAGCCAACTTCAACGGTGGAGTCGTTGCTTGGTTCCAGTCGAAACCCCATACTCACGAGGGTGTCGAGTCGAGTGTACGAGTTGGGTAGTACCCAACTGTTAAGAACACTAGTCACTCATTTTGTGTTTGTATTTTACTTTGAGTCAAGGGAAAGACACCCCAAGGGGTGCTCCCTGTCAAGGCTAACTTAGGACCACAAAGTGGTCGAGAAAGACTCGTGTGAGTCGAATGAATATTGGTTCTATTTGGTCTAAGAAATCTCAAGTACGCGACATGCGGGAGCAATTGGTGTTGCTCGTGTATGTCGAAATTCTCCAACAGTAAAGAGTGAGTCAGTTTCCTTGTCAAACCAACATAAGTGTAAATAGTCTCATGTTTTCCTTTCTCACTCACTGCCCACACGTCCACCTCAAAACGTGGCACCTCAATTATGTGTTAGTTAACCTTACCCTTAGGCCTCAACTCCATGACCAGTGTTTCTGTTTAGGCTCACGTTTGGTTGTTAGTCTCACACTCTCACGTAAAAATGGTCACAACATTAGTATTTTAGTGTTTCATAAATATCTTGAGTTACTCCATTTGACATTAGGGCCGTGACTAAAGAATACTTATGGGCCTAGCTAGAGTGCCAAGTTAGCCCAAGTGACCAACTTCTATAAAAATGAGTGGGTGTAATATTGGGCCGAAGCCCATCTGTCATAAGGGTCCGCTTAGAAATCATACGCCCGTCAGGACAATTAACCATGTTTCCCGAGTCGACAAGTAAGGAAATTAAATCATTTACGACTCGCACTCCAACTCCATTTTTTTCAACGTAACGACTCGATAACCAATTAACATCTATTATTGCCAACAAATAACAAACGACATGAATTATCGATTTTCAAAACATAAGTATTAAAACAGGTAATCGTCAACTATCGAAACAACTTAAAGGACCAAGACACAGTTTTGCTTCTAAAAGGTTAATAGAACATAACTTTTCAATTAATAGAAACCCAAGATATAAATCCAATTTTCTTACAACTCTTGACAATTATTCAAACTGGATAAATAGAAACTATACACTCGGGTCATATCAAATTTTCTATAAACGTACTTACTATTTTACGATTGTAAAGGAAATATACTTCTTGAAAACATATAGTGTAAATTTCCTAGTGTTGAATGATGAGTTAATTAAATAGAACCTTTTCAAAACATATTTATTAATGCGATATATTACTAATACAAATGGTATACAAGTTAAGACTTAATACATATAATATATATATATATATATATACATACTTAATATATATATATATATTTCTTTCGTCCGCATCAACGTCTCACATTATACGTACTATTTTCATACATCATCATTCGATTTTTCATCAAACCAAAGTCTTGTTCATTCTTGACATCTTTTCTACGAGTACCCTTTCAAGTATTCTCTTTTGGTCACTATTAAACCAAAGACGTAATTCCTTCTTCAAGACTTCCTTCTATGTCTTGCACTCGTGAGCCGAAATCCACCCAAATTCCTTGTAAATTGCTCTAAGACAAATGATGTCACATCAACAACAACAACAACAACAAAAACATTTAAAAACTATAAAGTTCTTTAAACTTTATCTAGTCTTAAACATAAAGACTAAACATGCCGTACTAAATTAGGTTGCGTGTCGGATGCCGTGCACTATCACTCCTTGATTTAATTCCCTTTAGACTTCCTATTGCACATTGCCAAGGTGAGTTTCATAGCCCCTACTTTTAACTACTTTATACTTGTTTTGGGGGAAGATACATGTTCATTTTGCTTAAATCATTTTACTTGTGCATTCCATGCATACTATGCTTTTACATGTTTAAAGTCTTCATCATACATAGATGTTTTATAGAGCATACCAAAATGTTTGACCTAGAATATTACGCAGCTTAGCCTAAGTCCTTAGATCCCAAATTGCCCTTTTCATGAACCGTCAATTCCTGCTGGGAAGCGCGAATGTTATAAATAGATCTATTGAGGGTGACACCTCTGCTCGGTTGACCCCGCTTGGGTCAAGGCGAAACATATAACATGTCGGGACCGAGTGTATTGGGATAAACACTCGCCGTGGGCTCTTTATTTGTATGACTTCTTTGTGCATACAAGAACTGTCGTAGTTTCGGTTGCATGAACTTAGTGCTAGCGTAATACATTCAATATATGACATTATATTCGTTGTAATGTACATATACCCTACTTATGGTCCACCAATGAAATCTCTTTTATGAAATCCTTTATGAATTGAAACCATAAACTTTATGACATTATGCAAGACGTAATGATCATCAAAAACCAACTTTGAAACATTGTACTGAATTCCTTTTTAAATAAACCTATGAACTCACCAGCGTAAGCTGACCCCTTTTAGCATGTATCTTCAGGTTTTGAGGTGATAGCTTATCTTTGGAGGCGCAAGGCAAAGGCATGGCATGGTCATAGACGACTCTGATTTATGTATTGGGACTACTTGTTTATAATGGGCCATTTTCCGCACAAATCAATAATGTAAACATTGTTTTTAAGAAATGAATAAAAGTTTATTTATAAAAATCCGTTGTTCTATGCTTATGTTGTGATACCAATTTAGTAGCATCCCAATACACGTATGCTTCCGCTGAGTCATTTTTGGGGGTGTTACAAATTGGCATCAGAGCCTAGGTTATAGAGAACTGGGTATTTTAAAAAAAAAAAAAAAAAACCTAGAGTATAACCACTTTTACAAAAACTAAACCCTATGACCGACACGTGCCTGCCTGCCAAGCTGATGCCTCACTTATGATCATGCTGAGATCATACTTGATAAGATACATGTTTTACCACTGCTCACCTAATTTCATTGTAGGTTACAATTACTTTCACTATACGTATACTTACGTATCACTACACCTTTCCCTCACATAAAGAGAATAATTGTTCTAATCCTTCAAGACAACCTTTAAAAAGTATTGTGACATATTACTAGCGTAACTAAGCTAAGTATTTCAAAATTCATTGAACCTCGGGTGAATATAGATTGATCACCTATATTCAACCAGGGACAGTGGGACATAGCCTGATCACCTATGTCCGACTCAGAGGTGAATTTTGCAGTACTTAGGATAGTTATAATATCTTTATGTCCAGAGAGAAGATTGATAATATTTTGATAAACATGTAACATTTCAATAAACCACACATTGACGGTTACCCTGAAGCCACACACTGGCGTCACACTATCCTCTAAACACAAGCCACTCATCGGCATACTCTAACACAAGCCACTCATCGGCATACTCTAAACACAAATCACTCACTGACATTCCTTAATCGCAACTCACTCACTGGCATTCCCTAATCACAAGCCACTCACGGGCATTCCTTAGTCATAAACCACCCACTGGCATCACCCTATCATAAGCCACTCACTGGCGTCACAATATTCCTTAATCATAAGCCGCTCACTGGCGTCATACTACTTCTTAATCATAAACTTTATAATTCCATATCACAATCGGGTTATGTTATAGTCACTCCTACCCCACACCTTACACTCCATGGACAATCAAACCATTCTAGGAGCAACCTTTCAATAGCACCTATGAGAAAATACAATAAACCTTTGGCAAGATCTAGAAGAGCACGATAGAGGACCTATAACCCCACTGAAACTTGAAAACTTTACGTCTTACCTTGAGAATTTAAAAACCTAGAAGCTCCACATACCTTTTAAGAATAACCGTGCCTACCTTGTCACTCTCCTACAAACAAAAGAGTGGTCATACAAGCTATTTCCGATTATCCCTCAAACCATTATAACCAAAATACTTCATGAATCAATCTACTAACCAAATTACCACCTTACCATTTCACCATAAAGTAAACTACAATTCTACCCATACCTTACCAAAATAAAGTGTTCCTTAATACTTTGAAAAACATTCCTGAACCACTCTATTGGTTACTTATTTACCCGAAATGCGTTTTAAATTAATACCCCATAAACAGAAATGATCAATGTCCTCCTTGATAGCTAAGCCTGACCTTAGGATGTATCCTACACCTCTACCTAAAACCATAGATAACCATGAGGTTCATCAACTATTAAATCTCCATTCTTACCCAACTTAGACAACTAAACCCTACTCGTAGCTATGAGTAAATGTTATATCCTGCTACATACTCTTGCTACAATATATTTTCCAAATTTGAGAATTTCCCTTTTTAAATCCAACAATAATACCTTCCAAACCCCTCGTTAAAATAAGACAAAATGCTAAAACACTAAAAGTTTCGGAAAATTTCCCTGTACACCCCATAATTTAGAATCGGTTTTACAATCTTTTATAAAATGTGTCATTTTTACACGTTATCGATTTTAAAATCTAGTCTTAGTCAAACTTGTATGAACATTTAGTCGAAAGAGGAATTTGAAAACAAATGCTTCTTCACCCTTTAAAGAAGAAAGCACACAAACCCATAGCGAACCTTAAAAATCAACCCATATACTTTAGAACCATTAAACACCAGAAATGGGTACGTTGTACCGTGAGAAGTTAGAGACTCTCACATTAACAAAATAGTGAAACCTTATAACATCAAGAATTAAAACTTTCACCCAATGAACCTACTCCAGAAAATCATGACTCCTCAGATAGAGGATGTACTGCTGATATGACACCTAGGTACCCATACCCAAAGGGGAAACCCTAGAACAACCTAGGGAACATTCAAAACTTGTTCCAAATACCATCACTTCGTTCCTGACACCCTATCGGATAACGTAAACTGAGATCCGGGACGGATCTCCTGTAAGGTGGGTAGACTATAACAACCCGTAAAATTTCGGATTATTTTAATAATATTTATCGCGTCTATAAATTTAAATCAATTATTTTCCGACAAAATGCCAATATCTAAAATATAAAAACGAGAGGTCATTTCGTTCCTTTAGAAATAAGACACCGCACATACAATACTTGCCCACAAAGTATATGTGAAATTTACTATTGTCCAAGTTAAAACTTAAGCATACATAAGCTTAATCCATCAGTTAATTCGCACACTACAGCGCAGTAGCAAACAAAACTAAAAATAAATACTGAGATAAGAGAAAAATACACTTTTTATCAATCACTGATAATTTACGAAAGAAAACGAGAGGTTATCTTGTGAATTTAGGAAGCCACGGCACCACACGCATACCGACACCGATTAAATAACGGCAAACAATTATAATCAAATTTCAACGTAATAAAAATGTCATGTTATTACATTCAAGAAATCGTTTCCAAAAATATAATTTCTATATCTTTGAGTACCGAGAAGGTACGTTTACTCGAGGATTCGACAAAACACGGGGTACAGTTTACACTGTGTTATAATAAAACAAAATAGATAAGATTCGTATCTCTCTTTCTCTCCCTCACGTCTCCAACATATCTGCCCCTTCTCTCTCTTGTCAACACAAACCAAGACAAACAAACATGGAAATGGAAATTCCTTCTCCCTCAAACACAAAAGGAATAGTCTACACCTTCCTCAAATGCTCTTATACACTGTAGACCTCCCACGCATGCTCTGAAACGCGGCTGTGAAAAGACTAGAGCCAAGAATGATACTCGCCTAAGCACTAGGCCAAGAAAGCTAGGAGGCTCCCTTTCCTCTCCTTCATCTATACAAGGGTCAAGTTTCTCAAGAGTTTTCATTCACTTCCTATCAAATCCGAAAATTAGGGTTCTATCAAATCAAAGGGGTTTTGAAAATTGATAGAGGGGTTTTGTTACCGGATGCATAAGGAAGCTATTCCACTCGTCAATTGCTCTCATTCGTCCTAATTCTCCTCCAACTGAGTTCGTGAGTTTTCGGTGTTCATAACTACTCAACCACCAATTGAGTTCATAGTAAGAACACATTCCTTATTATTGTTTTTGGGTTGTAAGTACATTAAATTTTGTAATTTGAAATTTTCAATTTACTGTTGTTGTCGATTATTATAAATTTTTGGAAATGAGATTTGCAATGTTGGTAGTAAATTGGTTAAGTTAAAACTAGTGTTGTTGTTGTTGTTAGTGTGGTAAAACATAAGTTAAAACTTGTTAATTGACTTATCAGTTTCGGCTCATTCACATGTTTACTTGTTTTCGTCATTTTGGTTACATTCTTCATGGCTAAATTTCTGTTTTAGTCGGCTAAGAAAGACAACCCACATCGAGGTTTCCTACTCTTCCCATACGAGTCATACCATCCCCGTAATGGTGTGATTCGAGTCACTTAAGTCGGGTTGTACCCGAATGACGAGGGTCATAATATAGTCAACGCCATTATGTCTCACATGTACAGGCTTAATAAGTTGTCAGATCTAAAACTTTGCTTATCTGATTACGGCTTATTTGATTTTCGGCTTAATGACAAGCTTATTCTTTACTTTTTGTTATTCGTGGTATAGTACCCTGGTTCTACTTTGGCCTATTTGCGATTACTTTGTATGTGGGTCGATGGACTGTTGGAGCCAACTTCAACGGTGGAGTCGTTGCTTGGTTCCAGTCGAAACCCCATACTCACGAGGGTGTCGAGTCGAGTGTACGAGTTGGGTAGTACCCAACTGTTAAGAACACTAGTCACTCATTTTGTGTTTGTATTTTACTTTGAGTCAAGGGAAAGACACCCCAAGGGGTGCTCCCTGTCAAGGCTAACTTAGGACCACAAAGTGGTTGAGAAAGACTCGTGTGAGTCGAATGAATATTGGTTCTATTTGGTCTAAGAAATCTCAAGTACGCGACATGCGGGAGCAATTGGTGTTGCTCGTGTATGTCGAAATTCTCCAACAGTAAAGAGTGAGTCAGTTTCCTTGTCAAACCAACATAAGTGTAAATAGTCTCATGTTTTCCTTTCTCACTCACTGCCCACACGTCCACCTCAAAACGTGGCACCTCAATTATGTGTTAGTTAACCTTACCCTTAGGCCTCAACTCCATGACCAGTGTTTCTGTTTAGGCTCACGTTTGGTTGTTAGTCTCACACTCTCACGTAAAAATGGTCACAACATTAGTATTTCAGTGTTTCATAAATATCTTGAGTTACTCCATTTGACATTAGGGCCGTGACTAAAGAATACTTATGGGCCTAGCTAGAGTGCCAAGTTAGCCCAAGTGACCAACTTCTATAAAAATGAGTGGGTGTAATATTGGGCCGAAGCCCATCTGTCATAAGGGTCCGCTTAGAAATCATACGCCCGTCAGGACAATTAACCATGTTTCCCGAGTCGACAAGTAAGGAAATTAAATCATTTACGACTCGCACTCCAACTCCAGTTTTTTCAACGTAACGACTCGATAACCAATTAACATCTATTATTGCCAACAAATAACAAACGACATGAATTATCGATTTTCAAAACATAAGTATTAAAACAGGTAATCGTCAACTATCGAAACAACTTAAAGGACCAAGACACAGTTTTGCTTCTAAAAGGTTAATAGAACATAACTTTTCAATTAATAGAAACCCAAGATATAAATCCAATTTTCTTACAACTCTTGACAATTATTCAAACTGGATAAATAGAAACTATACACTCGGGTCATATCAAATTTTCTATAAACGTACTTACTATTTTACGATTGTAAAGGAAATATACTTCTTGAAAACATATAGTGTAAATTTCCTAGTGTTGAATGATGAGTTAATTAAATAGAACCTTTTCAAAACATATTTATTAATGCGATATATTACTAATACAAATGGTATACAAGTTAAGACTTAATACATATAATATATATATATATATATATATACATACTTAATATATATATATTTCTTTCGTCCGCATCAGCGTCTCACATTATACGTACTATTTTCATACATCATCATTCGATTTTTCATCAAACCAAAGTCTTGTTCATTCTTGACATCTTTTCTACGAGTACCCTTTCAAGTATTCTCTTTTGGTCACTATTAAACCAAAGACGTAATTCCTTCTTCAAGACTTCCTTCTATGTCTTGCACTCGTGAGCCGAAATCCACCCAAATTCCTTGTAAATTGCTCTAAGACAAATGATGTCACATCAACAACAACAACAACAACAAAAACATTTAAAAACTATAAAGTTCTTTAAACTTTATCTAGTCTTAAACATAAAGACTAAACATGCCGTACTAAATTAGGTTGCGTGTCGGATGCCGTGCACTATCACTCCTTGATTTAATTCCCTTTAGACTTCCTATTGCACATTGCCAAGGTGAGTTTCATAGCCCCTACTTTTAACTACTTTATACTTGTTTTGGGGGAAGATACATGTTCATTTTGCTTAAATCATTTTACTTGTGCATTCCATGCATACTATGCTTTTACATGTTTAAAGTCTTCATCATACATAGATGTTTTATAGAGCATACCAAAATGTTTGACCTAGAATATTACGCAGCTTAGCCTAAGTCCTTAGATCCCAAATTGCCCTTTTCATGAACCGTCAATTCCTGCTGGGAAGCGCGAATGTTATAAATAGATCTATTGAGGGTGACACCTCTGCTCGGTTAACCCCGCTTGGGTCAAGGCGAAACATATAACATGTCGGGACCGAGTGTATTGGGATAAACACTCGCCATGGGCTCTTTATTTGTATGACTTCTTTGTGCATACAAGAATTGTCGTAGTTTCGGTTGCATGAACTTAGTGCTAGCGTAATACATTCAATATATGACATTATATTCGTTGTAATGTACATATACCCTACTTATGGTCCACCAATGAAATCTCTTTTATGAAATCCTTTATGAATTGAAACCATAAACTTTATGACATTATGCAAGACGTAATGATCATCAAAAACCAACTTTGAAACAGTGTACTGAATTCCTTTTTAAATAAACCTATGAACTCACCAGCGTAAGCTGACCCCTTTTAGCATGTATCTTCAGGTTTTGAGGTGATAGCTGATAAGGTTTTAAAAGGTACCTTTTTGAGGGGTCATTTAAGCCCTTATTCGATCACTTTTGTATCCGTTATTGCTTAATATCGTTCCTTTTCACTTTTTAGGTCTCTTGAAGGCAAAATGCTGGAATGATGCTTATTTGGACGAAAAGGCGCGAATATACGAAGAAAATGGCCAAAGTCAGAATCGAGACACTCAAAGCTGTTGAAACATAAGGCGACGGCGTCACTGCATATCTGCGACGCCGTCGGGAAGGAATTTTGCGACGGCTCAGAGGCGAAATTGCATGTTTTCAAGGGACGACGTCAGGTTCTAAAGGAATAGGCCGTCGCTACTCAGACGGCCTAGATGCAGCCAAGACGGCGTCAGAGCTGAAGGGGACGGCGTCACAGTCATAAGGTGACGCCGTCGCAAGGTTTACGTGGCCAAGACGAAACCATAATGACGGCAACACGACGGCGTCACGAAACATAAGGTGACGCCGTCGCATATGTAATCTTATATATAGAATCCGAATTTTTCAGTTTTTGGTGTGTAGTCTTTTGGAGTAAAAACCTAAAACCGAACCAAGGCTTTCTTGTGCAGTATTTTAGGGTTCCAAACCCTATTATACATCAAGATAAGTATTTACTTCATTAATTTAATTATGTCTTTGATTATTTGTGTGTATGCTTGCATGTTCTCCATGTCCGGCTAATTTATTTGTGTGTTTGCTTAGGGAATATGAAACTTAATTATTGAATATTGATTGGTTGATACTTATCTTAGTTGACTAATGATCTAGAGTGCGCTAGATTACTCGTTGTGTACTTAATGCTTGACATTTCTTTGTGAACTTTAGAATATAATTATCTAGGTAATTGTAGGATAAAGTATTCAAGGACAACCGTAGAGTAGGCGTCTATAAATCACTAGAGGATTTGTAAACAAGACCCTTTGGTAATTTCAAAGAGTTAGGGAAATAAGCACGCCCTATAGCCTTAGAATCACAACGCAACTAGGAATAAGGACGTGACAAATCAACCATCAATAGGAGATAATTAAGGAGTAGTAAAACCTAAGTAAACACATCTTTAAACTATCATACGAGTACACATCAATTAGACATAGACTATCACAACCTTAGCTTAGATAATTAGATAATAGTAGAGTAATCGGTAGAAATACCAACCCCCCAAATCCAATACCCGAGATTCGTACCTTTTCATTTTCTAAAAAAAACATAAAAAGATAAAAAATAATCTTCCTCAACCTCAACCTTAGCGTAGTAACTTCTCACTAGCATTCCTATTCCCCTAGAGAACGATATCAATACCCGTGGCTTACCCTAATTACTACACTACAACGATTAGGTTCACTGCCTAGGGTGTTATAAAACTTGCTCGAAGAAAAGGAAGTTTCCTTGACCCCGAACGACGCGTGTAGCGTTATCAAGTTTTTGGCGCCGCTGCCGGGGAATAGAATAGCTAGTTAGTAGTCCACCTCGTTTAGGTTTCTTTGCTTGATTCCTATCAAGTAAATTTTTCTCATTTTTTAGCTTTCTCTTAGTCTATCCCCCTTCTTCGTGACATTTGTTCGTAATCCCATCACTTTTCACCATGGAAGGTGACAACCAACCACCACTCATCAACCCACCACCAAACGACCCGCCAAGAGCCCGTACTCTTGGTGAGTACTCGAGACCAAACCACCTAGGTTATAGGAACACCATTGAGCTTCCCGACCAAGCCCAAACTACGGCCCTGCGATCCGACACCATCCGGTTGGTGCAAAACGGATGTGCATTCCATGGACTTCGTTCCGAAGATCCAAATCAGCATCTGAGGGATTTCCTCAAAATTGTCGATTCCATCGACCTTGATGCTACTACTCGGGAGACCACGCGCTTGCGTCTCTTCCAATTCTCTCTACGGGACCAAGCTAGTAATTGGCTTGAGCGACTTCCCGCCGGCTCCATCTCAAGTTGGGATGATCTTACTTCTCGCTTCCTTGCTCAATTTTTCCCACCGGGGAGAACCACTAAGCTTAGGAATGACATCTTGATGTTCCAACAACGTCAAGGTGAATCTCTCTACGAAGCATGGACCCGATTCAAGGACTTACTTCATAAAGTCCCTCATCATGGCATTGATCTTTGGCTCCAAGTCCAAATCTTTTATGATCATGTCAACTTTCCCACTAAGCGATCCATTGACCAAGCGGCCGGTGGAAAACTTAGTGATTTCACCGCGGAAGAATCATGGGAAATAATAGAGGACCTTGCCCTCTATGACAACGAAAGTTGGGATGACCCCCGTGAACTTCCCAAAACCGTCAAGGCAATCTCCTTGCCTCCTCCCGACCGTAGGATGATCGAACTTGAAGATCAAGTCAAATTCCTCATGAGTTCCTACGAGAATCCTAAGTCCTCGCGCCATATAAACAAAGTTTCCTCTTCGTGCGAGCCGTTTTGTGATCCTCATAACACGCGCACTAGCACCCTATCCCCCGAACATGCTTCCGTTGAATACGCATCCTCGCGTAATAATGGAACGGGAGGAAGATTCCCTACAACGCCCGGACCTAGGAATTTCAATGAAACCCGGGAGGCATGGAAAAACAAGCCCGAATTTTACTGGGGACAAACCAAAGAATTCACCTCCAATGATTTTTCGTGGCCCCCACCTAACGGTCCTAACCAACAGAGTATCGAAGGGATGTTGCAAAACATAGTTGCGTCCCAAGAAACCCAAATGGCTAAGCTCTCGGACCGCTTTAACCATCAACAAGCCGAGATGGATAGGAAGATAGACAACCTGTTGAAAGCCATAAATAGTGATAAGAAGGTTAGTGCTATCTCGACTCCCGAGCCTCCAGGTGTAGAAATTAAGGATCCAAGCAAGCTTATTAAGCACGTCCAATTCGTCAATGCCATCGCCTTAGTGGAACCGGATGAAACCGATGACGAAGAAGACCAAACATTTGTTGATGATGAAACACCCGAGGAAGAAGATGAAGTAGACAATGACTATTTCAACAAATTTCCTACGGAAGAAGAATTATCCCGCCACCCTCACTTAGTGCGTGACCTCCGTCACATGTATGTTAGGAAAAGCCCTAGAATCAAGTTTGGGAACCCTTGGAATCTTAACATACCATGTTGCATAGGACACCTTTTTGTGGCAAAGGCTTACATTGATCGTAAATCCCCAATTAACATAATGACTAGCACCTATTACAATTGGATAATGAAGAAGCCTATCCCAACTAGGCAAGACCTCGATAATCCTAGTGATAAGTGTAATTTTCTTGGTAGAGTTAAGGGATTGCCCGTCTATGTAGGTAGTTTCACATTCCCTACGGACTTCATAATTGTGGAAGATATTAGCACGGCCATAGACCCTAGCTTGTCCCACGTTATTCTAGGAAAACCTTTCGTAGAAAGCACCGGGATGACCTATGACCCATCGTTAGGAGTAGTCCGATTCAAGGATGAGACCGACGACGTAGCCTACCAAATGCCGCTTAAGATTGAGAAGTTTTCATCACTCTCCAATGATGAAAAGGAACTTAAACTGTCGGTCTATTACAGGAATGATAAAGATAGGGAAAAGGGAGTAGATTATGTTATGGCTAAGCTTTTCGGGTTCTATAAAGATTGTTTGAATTTAGGACCGAAATATAGGACCGAGTGGGGAGAGGGTGAACTCTTAGAAAGGAGTATCATGGGACACTTCTACAACATGGAACCCCCCGATAGAGACCGTCAAGAGGGCGGTGATGCAAAAACGTAGGGGTAGGACTACGAGTCTAGCTACAAGACTCTTAAATAAAGAAAAGCGCTTCGTGGGAGGCAACCCATGCTTAATTGTTTGCTTGTTAGTGTCATATATCTTTTATTAATTGTTTGTCCTCATGTTTGAAATTGTAAAAATGCTTTATTTTGTTTTTAACCTCGTCTTAATTACATATAAAGGTATTTTACATAAAGGATAAGTGTAGGGAGGATTACACACGTTTTCATAAGAAACGTGAACATGAGAATAACAATTAACTAAAAGATATATATGTTTGTTTGTTCGAGTCAAATGCTTGTATCGAGTCATAATGGATGTTTTTGCAGAAGTTTTTCCAGATTCTAAAGATGTAAATTTTCCAGAATTTTTTCCAGAAAATCGCAGACCAGTTTTTGTCAGGATAACCTGACGGCGTCAGGATTTCAACCTGATGGCGTCAGGAAGGAATAAAAACATCAGCTTACTTTTTCTCGTTTTCTGAGCTACTTGTAAAATTTTGGAATTTTACAGATCTTAACTTTCAAAACAAATTCTGTAAACATCCATTCCACAAGCATTATATCCTAGTTTAAATCGAGTCTTATGTATATTATTACCGCCGATTTTACGCGAAGGTTTCGTTTGTTTTCTTCTAGTGTGCAGGTTTAGTTTATCAAGAAGAAGTTACACAAGTTTGGAAGGAGCCTTTCACGCAAAAACTCTTCTTGGAAAAGATTTAACCACCACTTTTTACGGATCCTACCGAGCTAATCAGGGGAGTATTAGTTTCTTTCGTTTTTAATTACCTTCTATTATCATAACTTTGATACTTTCGGGGAACATTGGGGACAATGTTCAGTTTAAGTGTAGGGAGGGAAAATAAACGGGAACTTTGAAACTATGCTTATCCTTGACTGTTTGCTTTGTCCAAGTGTATTTGTGTAATAAACCATGAGAAAATGTAGGTTAGGGTAATTTTAGCCAAATTTAAAATTTTTTCATGACGTATAGGAGTGGGCCATTAGTCTTAACAAAAGCGTCTCATGGATAGGAAGTTGCATGACTAGCACAAAAACCCTTACCACCTAAATTCCATCAAAAATGTGAGGATCGCCCTTAGATTAGTAGGAATTAAAGCATTCATCTTTAATGCTTAGAGTGTGAACCGGTAGTATATTAGATTCTAGAACTTGTTTTGTGATGCATTCCGAGATCGCTAGTGAGACTACACTTGTGTAGTTAGGAATAACTAAATGATAAGAGGCATTAGGATAAACCCTTGTTTGATACCTGTAATATAATTACTTCTTCCATATCGGTTGAGTAATTCCCCCATACCCTTTGCGTTGTACTCATCTTTAGTACACGATACCCCTAGTTAACCCCTCAGAGCCTATCCTTTTCGCGGTTCTCGTGATGTTTCGGTTTTTCCGAAATATCAATGAAGAGCATTGTTTACACCCCACCCCCAAATATACACCCAAATCGCCTTAGCCTACCTTTATTGCACTCACTTTTAGTGCAAATTTATGTTATCACCCAAAACCCTTAGTTCAATTATCTGGTTGCTTGCATGAGTTGCTAAGTCGAGTCATATCCCTTGTATACAGTTTTGGGATGATTGGGATTCATGGGAAAAGTTAAAGTTTATGAAACATAGGAAAGAGAACGTTAAACTCAAATTCCCTTTGTTTGCATAATAATGTACTCCAAGTGTTTTGATCTTTTCAATTCGGGTCAAATTAGTGTTAGAGTAATAAAAACTCAAGTGTAGGGATGTGTCTATAAATCCCTATCATTTTGATGTACCGTAGAGGATGGTAGAGTAAAAGTGTATGCAAAAAAAAAAAAAAAAAAAAAAAAAAAAAAAAAAAAAAAAACAAAAAAAATTCGAAAAAAAAAATTATAAAAAAAAAAAAAAAAAAAAAAAAAAAAAAAAAAAACCATACGGGCTACCATTCTACATCTATCTTTTAAATTATGTTTGTTTATTTTCGTTGCCTAGAGTTTTAGAGTGTCGAGTCTTGGCTTAGCAACGCCATTCTTCGTATACTTGCAACATAGAGATTTTTGACTATCCACCAATATATAGCCTATCCCACCAAACCCTTATTTCTCTACCGTAAGCCTAACGTTACAACCCTTTAAAGACCTCTTTGATAGTCTTTCCTAGGTGCTTACGCCAAAGCGATGGAGGTTTGATCTATTCTCAAGCCTATGGTAATCTATGTACTAGGACCGGTTAATGAGTGTTTATCTTCCATTTCCGATTTGTTATATTTCTTATATACACCCGAGAGAGATGTGAGTATCCAAACACCCCATGTGAGGTGCTAGTATGTAATTTCCGTGCTTGTTATGACTTTTGCGGGGCTTATATGTGTTGTGGACCGTTTTGAATGGATGCTTCATGACCCCTAACTTATAAATTAATTGGCTAAAAGCACATTTGCTTGAGGACAAGCAAATACCAAGTGTAGGGATATTTGATAAGGTTTTAAAAGGTACCTTTTTGAGGGGTCATTTAAGCCCTTATTCGATCACTTTTGTATCCGTTATTGCTTAATATCGTTCCTTTTCACTTTTTAGGTCTCTTGAAGGCAAAATGCTGGAATGATGCTTATTTGGACGAAAAGGCGCGAATATACGAAGAAAATGGCCAAAGTCAGAATCGAGACACTCAAAGCTGCTGAAACATAAGGCGACGGCGTCACTGCATATCTGCGACGCCGTCGGGAAGGAATTTTGCGACGGCTCAGAGGCGAAATTGCATGTTTTCAAGGGACGACGTCAGGTTCTAAAGGAATAGGCCGTCGCTACTCAGACGGCCTAGATGCAGCCAAGACGGCGTCAGAGCTGAAGGGGACGGCGTCACAGTCATAAGGTGACGCCGTCGCAAGGTTTACGTGGCCAAGACGAAACCCTAATGACGGCGACACGACGGCGTCACGAAACATAAGGTGACGCCGTCGCAGATGTAATCTTATATATAGAATCCGAATTTTTCAGTTTTTGGTGTGTAGTCTTTTGGAGTAAAAACCTAAAACCGAACCAAGGCTTTCTTGTGCAGTATTTTAGGGTTCCAAACCCTATTATACATCAAGATAAGTATTTACTTCATTAATTTAATTATGTCTTTGATTATTTGTGTGTATGCTTGCATGTTCTCCATGTCCGGCTAATTTATTTGTGTGTTTGCTTAGGGAATATGAAACTTAATTATTGAATATTGATTGGTTGATACTTATCTTAGTTGACTAATGATCTAGAGTGCGCTAGATTATTCGTTGTGTACTTAATGCTTGACATTTCTTTGTGAACTTTAGAATATAATTATCTAGGTAATTGTAGGATAAAGTATTCAAGGACAACCGTAGAGTAGGCGTCTATAAATCACTAGAGGATTTGTAAACAAGACCCTTTGGTAATTTCAAAGAGTTAGGGAAATAAGCACGCCCTATAGCCTTAGAATCACAACGCAACTAGGAATAAGGACGTGACAAATCAACCATCAATAGGAGATAATTAAGGAGTAGTAAAACCTAAGTAAACACATCTTTAAACTATCATACGAGTACACATCAATTAGACATAGACTATCACAACCTTAGCTTAGATAATTAGATAATAGTAGAGTAATCGGTAGAAATACCAACCCCCCAAATCCAATACCCGAGATTCGTACCTTTTCATTTTCTAAAAAAAACATAAAAAGATAAAAAATAATCTTCCTCAACCTCAACCTTAGCGTAGTAACTTCTCACTAGCATTCCTATTCCCCTAGAGAACGATATCAATACCCGTGGCTTACCCTAATTACTACACTACAACGATTAGGTTCACTGCCTAGGGTGTTATAAAACTTGCTCGAAGAAAAGGAAGTTTCCTTGACCCCGAACGACGCGTGTAGCGTTATCAATAGCTTATCTTTGGAGGCGCAAGGCAAAGGCATGGCATGGTCATAGACGACTCTGATTTATGTATTGGGACTACTTGTTTATAATGGGCCATTTTCCGCACAAATCAATAATGTAAACATTGTTTTTAAGAAATGAATAAAAGTTTATTTATAAAAATCCGTTGTTCTATGCTTATGTTGTGATACGAATTTAGTAGCATCCCAATACACGTATGCTTCCGCTGAGTCATTTTTGGGGGTGTTACAGAATCTCTTTGTCTCCTGTCATACTTCCAGAGCAACCACTATCCACAATAAGATGATCTTTAAGCTCCTCTTCTGGGTTGCCCTGCACACAAAGAAAAGAGTTAGTAACTTTTAGGAACCCAAGCCATTACTGACTTGTGTTCCCCTTGTGGAGTTACAAACTCAAATTCTTTGAGTATGTAATTCCCACTATCTTTCAAATGATGATCCAAAATTATCTTTTGATCTTTAACATGTGGATTTTCAAAACTTTCTGGTTTTTCAACATAAATCTCTTTCACCAGATTATTAGCATTTTCTTTTATCACAAAAACATCAGATTCACTTTTTGTTGAAAGTACTGTGTGTCCCTCAGTAGTACCTTCCTTCTTAACCCATTCTGGTTTAACACGTGGTTCCTGTGATCTAGATCCCCTATGTGAATTGTAATACCTTTTAGGTTGATAGTGAGATCTCCTAGAATTCCTATTCCAAGTAGTGTGATCAGTACCTTGTTTCTGAGCAGTACTGTGGAAAGTACTGTGAGATACTGAAGTTTTTGAAAAAGGTCTTCTCTGATGTGGGTATCTATGATCTGGTGTGAAGTTTCTGTGATTAACCCTATTTGAATTATTCCAAACTGGTTTATGCTCTCTAGGTGTGTGATTGGCAGATCTGTTCTTTGGAAATTTGCTAAGATATTCAGAGTGTCGATCACAATCTTTGATTAAGTGATTAGAACTATAACACACAAAACACAGTTTTTGACCCATATGTCCAAAGTTATTTCTTCTTTGTCTATGCCCAAAATTATTTTGCCTTCTTGGTGAATGATAAAATCTGTTTTGACCAAAGTTATCCCCAAAAGGTTTAGCAGTACTGTTTTGAAAAGGTTTTGCAGAAGGTACTGCTTGTTGAGCAGTACTTTGTTTTAAAGGTACTGCTTGATTTTGAACATTATTTTCAACAGCTTCTTTGGGTTTTTCAGACCTAGATTGAGCAACAAGCTTCTTCCTAAACTCTAGACTACTACTCCAAAGCGAGAAACATCAGGCCTAGAGGGTTGATGACTAATGGGATGAGGAACAGCATGATAACCATTATCTTTCTTATACTCAGGAGGTGGTTCACTTATTGAGCCCTCATTACTAGATGTATCTACATAGTTAATGAGTTCATCATCACTAGTGGTTATGTCCTCAAAATCACCATCATCCTGATCACTAGGTTGGTTTTCATCTATGTTACTAAAGTCCATTCCAAATCCTAAGCCTGTTCTAATGTAAGCCCTTCTCTGTTTTTCAACATAAGCAACATGGGACAAGCCAGACTCTCCCCAAGCAGCAAACTTAGCTAACAATTCATCTCTTTCCTTAGTCAATTTCTCAATTTCAGCAATTTTACAGTTTAGTTTCCATTCACTAAGTTTTAACTGATAATCCTGTTGTTCATATTTTTCAGCCCAAGCCATTTCATTATTTTCATGAGTTAATATTTTGGCTTCCATAGACTCTAAAGTGATTTGATAACCTGCTACCTCAGACCTAGCCCTAACACAATTATCTCTTTCTATCACATAACTGTTAAGTAATTTTAGATAAAACTCATAACAGTTTGAGCATACCTCAGAGATAGGAGACTGAGTTGGTGAAGTAGCCACCATAGCAAGAAGAACAGTATTGTAGAAAACTAGAAGGGGGTTAAATAGTTTACCAATTAAAAACTTTGTTTTGAAACTTATAGAAAGATCAATTGATATTGATCTTGAGTATGTTAATGAAATATGCAAGCAATGTGTAATAAGTAAATAAGGAAATAAATGATCAAACCACAACAAGTTGTTTATAGTGGTTCGGCCTACAAGGACTCTTTTTCCTTGCCCTACTCCACTCCCCGAGTCTCACACTCGAGAGTTTAACTTCACTAGTCAACAAGCTCCTTTCACCGGCAGAGAAAACCTTTACACTATTTCTGACACTAAGCTAGATGTCGAGTTCTTTCCAAGGGTACAACTACTCCCACACACAATGTATTTTGAGGACTAAAATACTAACCACTCACACTCACAAGATTATGATGGTTTGATACAACAATGAAGTATGGATCAACACTAGATCATACAACACTAAACAAACAAGACTTCCAACTTCTCGTTGAAGCTTGAATATGACTTGATCTTCTTTGCTACAAAAGAGATCACTAATATGATATGTAACTGAGTTAGAAAGGTTAGAGAGAAAATATGTATGAGAGTATGTTAGAAAGGGATGAAAAACTACTTGGCTTGGCATTGCTATTTATAGCCAAAATGGACAGGAGCGTCCACGGACGGCGGACCCCTTAAAAGGGTTCCGCCCGTGTACCATTTTGGTACCGCCGGGTCTGACAACCAAGATATCAAATCTTGCCAAAGTCAACTCTATCAAAGTGAGATTGTGCAAGATATGAAGAGTACAAATCTACACAAAATATCTAATGGAATCTTCCAATGATTTCCATGATGTAATACATTATGTCATATGTTGTATTTCTATTTTTAGAAATATGCAAATGCTTAAGTAGTGTTTGGTTTTAAGAACCTAACACATTCTAAAAACTACTATCATACATAATGATTAGAGTCATATCAAGATGTCACTAATCACAAATGTAAATGCTTGAATGATGAATATATTGTTTGAGAAAGCTTGTTTTAATATCTATTAAACTTGACAAGCCTTAAGCTTTTATAAATTAAATTTACTTTTGTCGTTAACAAAACTTAGACAAAGATCAAAAATATAAATAACGTTTAATGACGATATTTGTATTAACAATCTCCCCCTTTTTGTTGAGGACAAAATATAAATTTTATTTTTATAAAAGATACAAAGTTTGTGCAAGAGTTATAAAAATATTAGTTTTAGAACTTGAAAAGAGAATGATAATGCAAGTGTATGATGTTTGACTTTTTATGAAAGTCAAAGAATTCACTAGTTGATGCATGATGTTGACTTTTTCAGAAAGTCAAAGTATGCACTTGACTTTTTTAAGAAAGGTCAAGTATTACCAATGAAGTATCCTGTTTGACTTTTTCAGAAAGTCAAAGTATGCAGTTGACTTTTTCAGAAAAGTCAAAATATAAATATAATCAAGTTCTATATTTTCTCCCCCTTTTTGTCTCAACAAAAAGAAGAGGCTATGCGGAATGTAATGAGCCCGAGCTATTATCTCCCCCTTGTTCAAAGCTCCCCCTAAATTGGGTGCTTTAATGGGAAGATTCATGGATTGTGAAAAAAGCTACAAAAAAAATGTTAGTAATAATGATCATTCACAAGCATTTCCAAACACTATGTAATGACACCAATAATATAATAAACAACATTCATTAGTTAAAATTTTTCATGAGTAAAGATCATGAAAAGAGAACACAATGATGTGTTTTTAGTACAAGAAATAAAAATTATCCTAAGAAAGTAAAAACAAGAAAGACTATTCTAAAACCATCCTAAAGTGATGGTGGATGGGAAAGAGCGTTGAGACGCTCAAGGATGTGGTTGAGGATGAACCTCATTTCTTCTTGGAAGTCATGGACCATAACCCGGGTCCGTTCCACGATTTGGCTCGTTTGCTCACAAGTTGAGCAACCATGCCTTAGAGGGTAGAATGTTTGGGGAGGTTGTGGTGGTGGAATGGTGGATGTGTTGGTGGTGTTGGGTATGTTTGGAGTGGTCATGATGGATGCAAGCAAAGCATTTTGCATTTGCATTGTCTCACTTAAGTGAGAATCCACCATGCCTTTGAATTGGTGGAGGTTGTGGAGTTCCGCTTGAATCTCCTCTCTAGTGGGATTGGCATCCCACATACACTCCTCAATGTCCTCAAGATGAGGAGACATTGATGGGGGAAGTGGATGATCCCCATATAAAGGACCATGAATGTCCTTGTGAATGGGGTGGAAAAGGAGAGGTCTTGGCCCTAATGGGGCGTTTGGGTCAAAGGATGACCGAGGTGATTTATGAGCGATTCGCTCAATTGTGCCAAAGGATGGCAATGGTGGTGGATGACTTGGCCTAGGAGGCAAGTCTTCCAAGTCCTCTAGGAAAGGATTTGGTGATGTTGGTGGCGTTGAAAATAACTCCATAGGAATGAGAGTTGGAGACCTTGGTGGTGAAGGTGGTGAGGGTGTTTTGGATGTTTGGATGGGTGCCGGAGGAGGTGAAGTTGGTGTTTTTGTAGGTGGTGGAGTGGTGATCACAATGTGTGATTGATTTGGTGTAGCCATGGTGAGGCTTGTATCATCTCGGATGGGAGAAGAGATTGTGAGTGGAGAAGACTCGGATGAGGAGCTAATGTTAACGAAGCAACAAGGCCTAACGCTAATTCTAGCGGTTTTCTTGCAAGTTTTTGGAGAGGATTTTGTCATTTTTGATTTGGGTTTTACTTTGCTAGATAATAGTAAGAATGAAGTAGGTGTGAGGATGATCATGGTAAAACCTTTCAATTTATAGAAGTGAAAAATTGTTGAGAAATGTGTTTGATTAGATGTTGAACCATTGAAGAGAAGAGGTTCCTAATGATTTGGAAGTGGGTTGAATGCTAGTCATATCACCCAAGTCAATCTATACAAGAGAGATGGAGTGAAGAAGAAAAGATTTGCAATAAATGTGTTCTAGTGAGTGGAATTTCCTAACATTCAGATTATCCACGGATTTGAAGGTACCAAAAATTTGGTTCCTTCCTTTATGCCAAAGGGCTCCTTGGGTGGATTTTTCAAATTTTTGAATTTTGGTGGGAAATGGATTTCTTATATACCTAAGTGAATTATACTAGTTCTAATAAGAGTATACACTAGTTAAGATTGATTTATAAGTGATGGATGGTAATTTGGAAGCACGAAAGAGTCGAAATTCAGAAAATTACCTGGAGGATCCACGGCACCAAAACTATACACGGACGGTACCCTAAAAAGGGTGCCGTCTGGTCCGCCTGTACAGGTACGGCGGTACCAAACTACATAAAGGACGGTACCAAAATTATGGTGCCGTCTGATCCGTGGAGTGCAGAAATATGGACAGAGTACGTTTTTAGGTGTCGGGGACATTTCCGAAACCTAAAATTTTTCTCAAAAGCTGTTATACTAAACATTTCTAGTTAGGAAAAGTAAATAACACATGTATAAACATAGTGGAGCATAGATTTTGAGCAAGGCTTATTGATTTTCACAATATAGTAAAAATGGGTAAAATTTGATAGCATACTTGTGCTATCCCCCTGCATGAAATTGTTAGCATACACCATTGTTTCAAGTTATATTATCATCCTACATAATAAAAGCAACTAAATAGTATCAAACATTAACGATAATGCATTGTTCCAAACACTCCTTAAAGTACCCTTATTTGTCCAACTTCTTGTAAATCTTGTTCATCATCCTACCAAGGCACTTGAACATTCCCTTAGTTTGCTTGAATTCTGCTGATTCATTCTCAATCTCGGGAAGAGATGCGTAATACTCATCAGGTGGAAGATGAGAGCTTGGAAGACCATCCTTGGAGCTATTTGATGATGAAGATGATGGAGTTGGATGTTTTGCTCTCTTGCCTTTTGTCTTAGCAACTCGAGCATCACTCAAAGGTACAAAGATGTGAGGGATGAGTTCATAGTGGAGGTGCATCCCTTTTGGGGTTGGTGGAATTGGTATGAAGTTTCTATAGAGACGGGTGAGAAGCATCCCGTATGGAAGAGCAACCGATCCTTGAGTTGGAATATCAATCATTCTCCTAGCTATGTAGTAGGCTAAGTTGAATGGTTGTCGGGTGGATAAGTTGTAGAGCATGTGACATAGGCAAGTGTTTATGTGATCCCTATTTCCTATGGTGCTAATGACGTTGGCTTTAAGTAGTTCCTCCCATTTCTTGAATTCGGGCTTAAGTTCATTTAGCTCCATTCCATATGGATCTCGGTTTACCTCTTTTCCCTTTCGGGTAACTCGGGTTGTATCACTTTTTGGGTTAAAAAGGTGTTCATGGATGACATCCTTATCGGCCAAACGGGTTAGGTAGGGAAGAGAGCGGTCATTGATTGTATCAAGAGCCATGAGTGACCACTTATCCGTGTAGACACAAGTTCCTCGGTTGGGAATTCCTAACACTTGAGCAAAGTTGCTTAAGGTGATGGTGTAGTCGTTTTGGTTGATTCTAAACCTAAGACAAAATTCATCATCTTCTTCATCACTAAAGCCGGTCACACTAGCATAGAATTCTAACACAAACCTAGGACAAATTGGTTCATCGATGTCAAGAAGACAATCGAATTGAATGGCGGCTAGTTCTTCACAAAGATTGGTATTTTCAAGGAAGGATGAGTGAATGGTTCTACCCTCATGGAAATACCTTGATTCTAGACTCTTAAATATTTCTACTTGTTCCTTGGTAAGTCCTTTGGTTTTGTGGTGTTTGGGAATGTAGTTAAGGGTATCTTTGTGATCATAGAATCTTGCGGCTACCATGGTTATTCCTAAGGACAAGAATTGATATCTTAAAAGTAAGAATAAATTTTAACGTTTTTGGTTCTAGTGTGTGCCTATATGAAAACAATTTGGAGTTGCGGTTATCTCGACTCATTTTATGCACAAAAATGGTTTTAGTGGGGTGTTTGGCAAATACCATGAGATAACCCAAATGCTCCTAATTCAATGTGGCTTCATTTGAATATACCCGGGAATGCATATTAGTTATGCAATACCTTTAGTATTCAAGAGCATGCAAGTGATGAAAATTTAACGTTTCTATTTGTATTAGCAATGAAAAAATTGTTTTCCTACAAGTGAGAAGCTTTTTCAAAACTTTTGACATGGGGTGTTTGGTTGTTTGAATAAGGCCTTATATTTATTATCTATCAATTAGTGGGAAGCATGAATTGTTTATGCAATATGATAATGTAGTACCTAATTTCAATGACTAGTTATGCAATTTGCCAATTGAATTCATACTTGGTATAAAAGCATACATAAAACCCCATGTAATGATTTGTGATAGTTTTGTGCATAAATAAGAATCCTAGACTCAGAATTAAGAGATGAAATGTAGTTAGGATACTTACAATGATGTTATCTTCAGTGATTAGTGAGTGGGAAGATGACAATAATGAGCTTGGTTTAAGTTTTACACGTTTTGGTAAAGTGGGTTTTGAGGAAGAGGATGATTTGTATATAGCAGTTTTGCTTCTGTAGACACCACAGACCAGACGGTACCAAAAATTTGGTTTCGTCTTTGTTGTCGTTTGGTGCCGTGGCTACAGTAGCAGGTACAAGACAAAATTGTTTTGTTTTGATTATTCTAATGTTTTGGGCTATGTTTATCCTACATGTTTGGTTCCATTAATCCTAAACCAAGTCTAAGAAGATTAAAAGGTTCTCGTTTAAGGGGTTTAGTTAAGATGTCGGCAATGTTGTCTTCGGAGGATACTGTTAGGAATTAGAAATTCCCGGTATTAAAGAGTCGGTCACCTCAAGTATATGTAATCGTTAGAAAGCTCGTAGTCGTAGTTCTTTTAAGTTAAGTAGTAATTTAGTTATGTAACACCGTGGAGGATGGACGGGTCTTTACCCACTGTATGCCTGATCCACAGCCCAAAGTGTGGCGATTTATGTAAGACTATAAATACTCTCTACCTCCCAAGGTAGAGAGTTGGAGCTCATAATAATATCTTTCACTTTCTCTCACTAAGTTCCCTAAACCTCTAACTTTCTCTCTCTAGAATTCCATCTTATACGCCACCTTGTGTTATGGTTTGATGTGTATGTGAAAAGTTATATCTTACAATTGGTATCAAGAGCCATGGTTAGATCATATCTTGCACATCTTTGGATTTATAGTGGTTTTTAGGTGGTTTTTGAGTTTGAAAAAGTTTAGTGGTTTTTGCATCATTTGGTTGATTTCTTGTGTTAAAGTTTGAATTTTGTTGGTACTTTTATGTTTAGAATCATCAAAAGTGTTTAGGTTTTCATTTGGTAAGCTTGAATCATCTTGGTTGGGTTGTTTTTGGATTGAAAAGTGAAGTTTATTTGGTTTTTCAAGCTAGCGACTTAGCTCTCGGATTTTTTCTTGGTAGCGACTTGCTTCACAAAATTGTAGCGAGTTACAGTGTTAAAGCTAGCGAGTTAGAGCTAGCGAGTTAAAGGACAAGTAGTGGACTCTCCACTACGGGTAGCGACTTGTGGTAGCGACTGGGTCTGTAGCTAGTTGCTCTTTAGCGACTTGCGTTGTTGGCGACTTGAGTAGCGAATTACTGCTGAATTTTTGCTAGCGACTTGAGTGTTAGCGAGTTGCTCTTTAGCGACTTGCATTGTTGGCGACTTGAGTAGCGAATTACTGCTGAATTTTTGCTAGCGACTTGAGTGTTAGCGAGTTACTACTTAGCGACTTGCTTTTCTGTTAGCGACTTGGGATTCTAGCGAATTGGTTGTCTAGCGAATTAATTGGTAGCGACTTAGTGAATTTGTCCCTAGCGACTTAGAGCTTTATCATCTAGCGACTTGAGTGATTATTTACGGTTTTCTCTTGATTTAGTAAAATCCCGTGAAAGAATCTATTTCCCGGTTTAATCATTGAGTTATAAAATCCCATATAATCTGTTAACATGTCTACCAACGTCCCTACTGTCATCTCCACTGTTGCCGAGGATGTACAAGCAGCTGGTTCAGATACTCGTCCACCCATGCTTGACAGAACAGACTACGATTCTTGGGCTCAACGAATCAGATTGTATTGCCTTGGAAAGGAAAATGGTGTCAACATTCTCAAATCCATTGATGAAGGACCATATCGTGTTGAGACGACCAGAGACATACTTGATACTAATGAAGATGGTACTCCTGTTTACGGAATGGACAGACCTAAGATGTATGATGAGCTTGATGATAAGGAGAAAAAGAGATTCGATGCAGATATCAGGGCTTCAAACATTGTTCTTCAAGGTCTTCCTAAAGACATCTACAAGCTGATCAATCACAACACTGATGCAAAAGCAGTTTGGGATAATGTAAAGATGCTTCTCTCAGGCTCAGAATTAACCATGGAAGACAGAGAATCACAACTCTATGATGAATTTGAGCATTTCAAGATGAAACCAGATGAGAATGTCTATGAGTACTATGTGAGATTTCATAAGTTAGTTAATGACATGAGGAACATCAGAATGACTATGCCTAACATTCAGTTGAATTCAAAATTTGTAAACAACATGAATCCCGAATGGCACAAGTTTGTTACCGCTGTGAAGCTTACTAAAGGACTGAAGAACACAAACTATGAGCAACTCTATGCCTTCCTCCTTCAGAATGAGAGACATGCCATGTTTGAAAAATTGATTCTCAATCAGTTCAAAACTAACCCAGGAGAGACAAGCTCGTCTAATGATTCAACTGCCTTCTACTCAAACATCGGAATCAAAACCAAAGCTTCACAAGTCATACCCTTGGGTAATGGTAATCACAAACTCATTCCTGATCCTATGTACAAACAAGCTGATGCTGATGCACACGTGGGAAGCTTCATCAATCAACTAGCTCTTCTGATTAGCCAAAACATGAATTCTCTCCCACAAACCAACAACAACCTCAGAACAGCATCTAACCCACACAATCAAGCTACTGTTAAAGATGGAAGGATCGTGGTGCAACCAGTTCAGGAAAGACAGTATGATCAGGGAAGGGGTGGTGCTGGTAGAGGCTATGTGGGCAATCAGAATCGAGGAAGGAATGGTAACCAAGGTCAAGCTAAGCCGATCAAATGCTATAACTGTGGTGGTGAGGGACACATTGCAAGGAACTGCACATCTCCAAAGCGGCCACAGAATGCTGATTACTTCAGAGATAAGATGCTGCTGGCACAAGCTCAGGACAATGGTGTTACGTTGGATGAAGAGGAATTGCTGTTTCTTGCTGAGGGTAATGCCAAGACCTATGATGCAGATGTGGATGAGCAGCCTATTCAGGAGATAGGTCACAATCATCAGAACGCCTTTCAAGTCGCTGACTGTGATGCTTACGATTCTGATGTAGATGATGGACCTACTGCACACACAATCTTTATGGCTAGCATCTCTCCAATGGTTTCTCCCAAGATCTCTTCCTCACCACAAGCTGGCACATCCAAGGACAAACTCATCTCTGAGGTATTAAAACTATATGATGATGCTGATGTGCAACAGATGCATGACAAAGTACAACCAACTGAAACTTTTGAATCAAATATTGAAAATATGGGTAACATCAATATTGTCCCATACGATCAATACGTGAAACAAAGTGAAAGTGAAATTGTACCAAGTGATGCATCTTCTGCAGTCAACAATGACTATGTCTTTGAAGAATACACTGCATGTGCTCCTAATGATTCCATAATTTCTGAACTAAATGCCTATAAGGAACGTGTTGCTATTTATGAACAACGGGCAAAATTTGAGTTGACCACTCGTGAGCAGGAAATGGATGTCCAAGTGAGTACAGTAATTAGAAAAAGCAAGTTTAGAGAAGAAGTATTGAAACAAGAACTAAATTCCTTGCAAGAAAAACTTTCTAAAACAGCTAAGCAAAAACAAGAACTTCAAGAAAATGTGAAAATGCTTAAGCAAGAATTTAATGCAAAGGAATCAAAACTCTTGAGAGATTTTTCTAATCTGAAAACTTTGAAAAACAAACTTGAAAACAAGTTGTATTTACAAGGAAACACCATTCAGACTGCTCACATGATCACTAAGCAGAGAGTTCTAAGCGATAAGCATAGCGTTCCCCTTGTAGAGGAACCAAATCCAGAGGTAATTAAAAAGGCTAGAAATGCTCATAAGGTAATTTACGATGGTAATGAAGTCCTTAAGCCTAGGCAGAAACCTAGTTGCGTTGAGTGCACTGAGGAAGATAAGATTTTAAATGAAATCACTAGAGAAAAGATGAATAAGAAGCAAGATGATCCCAAATGCAAAGAGAAAAACATAATCTTCTCTCCTCATGATTACAAGAAGGAAAACTGGATTGCCTTGAACAAGTTTAAGCCTCAGACTTTGTTGACTCCCGAACAAGTCTTCTGGAAAATGGATTTAGATAAACAGAAAGCTGAAAATATTGTAGAAACAAACCCTCCCCTTCGGAAAATGCCTAGAGCAACTGTGTATCCTCCTAATACACCTATGCATCTTGTACCTAGAACAATTGCCACTAAAAGCAAGACATTAATTAGCCAATACGTTATATTCCAACTATTTGTTGATTTTGAGAAAACTTGCAAGAAAAGGATCACTCCCACTGGTATAACTGAAGGTGAAAGAGGTTTTGAACAAATGAAAGAATGTTATTTAACTGAGGTCATGCCTTTCTTTAAACTTCTAAAAGATCACTTTGAGAGTCTTAAAAAGGGGGTAGAAGCTGATATTAAGGGTATGGAAAAGGAATTTGATGCAATGGTTGCTGAAGTTAGTGATTATGAGCGTGCACTAAAATATAATGAGATTGAGAGAAAGAACTTGCATACATTAAATGAGACTCTTATTACTGAATGTGTTGCTCAAGATATCTTTTTTACTGCTTCAAATTGCTCCATTAATGCTTCTAAATTTCATGAACTGTCTGTTGCCCTGAAAGTCTCCCATGATCGTGTCATTGAGCTTGAAAAAACTAATTCTAAACTAAACGAGAAGATTGAACTAGATGATCACGACACTTTAGTTAAACATTTTTCCAAATTAGAAGTTGAGCATTTTAATTTACAACTAAAATACCAACATCTCAAAGAAAATGTCAAAACTTCAAATGTCAAGACATCTTCAGATGTTCCAGAGTTTGATGCAGTTTTTCAAATTAACAAACGTGATGAACAGATTCAAGCTCAGTGCAACACGATCAGAAAGTTGAAAGCCCAGATCTCTCAGTTAAAAGGTCAAACAAACAATATGACAGGTTCCCAAATGCCTCCTCCTTTAGATTCTCAGATTTCTCAAACGTTTCATCTTCAAAACCTAGTAAATGCTTTACAAAAGGAAAACGAAAGTTTTCTAGAAGAAAATGAAAAGGTTAAACGTCATTTCAATGAGTTATTTGAGTCAATTAAAATCACTCGTAACAAAAACAACGAACAAGTAGCTTCATTGCAGAAGGAAATTGAGAATCTGAAGAGTCAGGTAAAAGGGAAAATGCCAATGACCAATGGGGAGAATGTTGTATCAAAGGTTCACTCTTGCAATAAATATGCGTTATCTGTGACATATGTCGTCCCTCCTCATCTAAGGAACAACAAACTTGCCATTCAAACATATTTCTCATCCCTTAAGGATTGCTTAGAATGCCTGCGTGAGATTGTTGAAGAGGATAAGCTAGAGAAACCTCATGATAATGCAATTGGACATGCATGCTCATATGCCAAACGATCTCAAGAAATCTTAGAATGCTTGATCACCATATGCCCAAAGACATTAGGTGAGAGAGTTAACCCTTTGATTCCATGCTCAATGCCTAAGGCCAAATATGAGATGCACTCGATTCCCAATGTTTTGAATGAGAGTCGTTGTGTACCCTTGAGTAGTTCAGATTCTAGATCTGTCAATGCTAGGAAAGAGAACTCAAATGTGCCTTCTAGGAGTACCAATCTCAGTACATCTAGCTTTATGAAAGTGAACCGTAGTGCACCTGCATGTAGTTCAGATCCCAGCACATCTAAACAGGTGGTGCAAAGAGTAGTAAAACAAACTAATGTTCCCATTCCCTCTACAGGAGTAATCAGTGACATTAAAAGGAGCAGGTCAAAGTCTCAAGACAATACAAGGAATGATAGGACCTCTCAAGCTAAGAATGTGCACTGGAAGAAAGTAGAAGAACAATCTAGGAACCTTAAGTTTGAATCGAATAAAACGAATCGTGTTGATTCTAGTATTAGCCATAAGCGTACTGTAATTAATTCGAATTCTGATACCATTTGCAAAACTTGTACTGATGTTTGCTTGAATTCTGCTTCTAATCATGGATGTGATGTCAATGCTTTGCCTAATGATGTTAATTGTCCAGTTAATATTGTTAATGCTAAAATTCATGCTAAAAAGGCTAAAAGGCAAAAGCGAAAGAAAGTTAGAAAACAATGGAAACCCACAGGAAGAACATTCAGCAGAATAGGTTCTTATTGGATACCTGTTGGTCATAAGACCAATCAGATAATGCCCACTAGAAAATGGATGCCTACTGGTAGAACTATTCCCTTAAGAAGTGGTCACACTGTAAACAGGTCTAATACAGACACTAGTATTACATCTACTCATAATGATTCCATTACCTCACTGTATGATATGAATGCGTCTATTTCTGATGTGGGTGTTCCAACTGTTGCTACTAACCAAATGGAACCCATTCTTGCATGGGGATCCCAATTATCCAGTTATCCATTCTTGTCTGTGTTCAACTGCAGATCGTTCAAATCGTTCTGTGGTACCTGGACTCAGGCTGTTCCAAGCATATGACTGGAGACCGGTCACGGCTCATGAACTTCGTGAGCAAATTCATCGGGACTGTTAGATTTGGTAATGATCATTTCGGTGCTATTATGGGTTATGGAGATTATGTTGTTGGTGATAGTGTCATCTCCAGAGTGTATTATGTGGAAGGTTTAGGTCATAATCTGTTCTCTGTTGGCCAATTCTGTGATTCTGATCTAGAAGTAGCCTTCAGAAAACATACCTGCTTCGTTAGAGATCTTAATGGTAAGGAACTGTTGAAAGGAACTCGTGGCTCAAACCTTTACACTATCTCTATCGATGACATGATGAGAGCTTCACCAATTTGCTTGTTATCAAAGGCTTCAAAGACAAAGTCATGGTTATGGCATCGTCGTCTCAATCACCTGAACTTCGGCACCATCAACGATCTTTCCAGAAAGGACTTAGTTGTAGGTTTACCTAGACTAAAGTATGAAAAGGATCATCTTTGTTCAGCATGTCAATTGGGAAAAAGCAAGAAGTATGCCCATAAACCCAAACCTACTAACTCTGTCACAGAAGTTCTTCATATGATTCATATGGATTTATGTGGACCAATGAGGGTGCAGAATATCTTTGGGAAGAAATACGTGTTAGTTGTGGTTGATGATTATTCTAGATTCACCTGGGTCAAGTTCTTAAGGACAAAGGATGAAACTCCGGATATCATCATCAAACTCATCAAACAGCTGCAGGTGAGACTAAACAAAACTGTCAGAATTATCAGAACAGACAATGGAACTGAGTTTGTCAACAAACAACTTAGTGAATTCTATGAAAGCGTTGGAATCAGCCATCAAAGAAGTGTTCCACGAACCCCTCAACAGAACGGTGTAGTTGAAAGACGAAATCGTACTCTTGTTGAAGCTGCAAGAACAATGCTGATCTACTCAAAGGTTCCAATGTTTCTCTGGGCTGAAGCAATTGCCACTGCATGTTACACACAAAATCGTTCCCTGATTCACACCATTCATGGAAAAACCCCATATGAACTTGTCCACAACAGGAAACCTAATCTATCTTTCCTTCGTGTGTTTGGTGCCTTGTGCTATCCAACTAATGAGGGTCAAGACTTGGGCAAACTTAGAGCTAAAGCTGACATTGGAGTATTTGTAGGATATGCACCAAACAAAAAGGGATACCGAATCTACAACAAAAGAACCCGAAATATCATGGAAACAATTCACGTTACGTTTGATGAGCTGACCGGTCAAATGGCTCCTGGACACTCCAGCTCAGGACCCGCACTTCAAAACAGTCCTATTGGTTCATCCCTTGTCCCAAACTCCTCTCAAGAAACACCATATGTACCTCCATCTGAAGATGATGTAAAGAAATTGTTTGATCCAATGTTTGATGAACTGTATGAGTCTACTACTAATGAGGTGCTGATCCCTACAACAGAGGATGCTCAGATTCCAGTGAATGAAGTCAATCCATCAGTTTCAATATCTGTAAGTCAAGAAGCACCTGCTGCTGATCCTTCAGTCTCATCAACAAATCATCATTCTTCAAATGTACATCATGGAAATGTTTCTGGCATCAATGATGAAGTTAATCCCTTTGCGACTCCTGAAGATGCTCCATTTGAAAACATATTTGCTACTCCTGTATCATCATCTGAACCATCTTCTTCAGGAGACATCGACTCAGCTACCTCAGTTCCTCAACAAATGCCACATGAACACCTCAGAAAATGGACTCACGATCATCCATTAGACAAGATCATTGGTAATCCCTCTCGCCCTGTATCAACCCGGAAGCAACTTGCAACCGATGCCTTATGGTGCTTCTTCAACTCCGTACTATCTAAGATCGAACCAAAAGATGTTAAAACTGCTATGAATGAAGATAGCTGGTTCAATGCTATGCAAGATGAAATTCATGAGTTTGATCGTCTTGATGTATGGGAGTTAGTACCTGCTCCAGACTGTGCTATGATTATAGCCCTAAAATGGATCTTCAAAGTAAAACTTGATGAGCATGGCGATGTGTTGAAGAACAAGGCTCGATTAGTTGCTAAAGGATATCGTCAAGAAGAGGGTATAGACTTTGAAGAATCTTTTGCTCCAGTTGCTCGAATCGAGGCAATCAGAATCTTTTTGGCTAATGCTGCAAGTAAGAACATGGTGGTTTATCAGATGGATGTGAAGACGGCATTTCTGAACGGAGATCTTAAAGAAGTCGTCTACGTCAGCCAACCTGAAGGTTTTGTGAATCAAGAGCATCCTACTCACGTTTATCGTTTGAAGAAGGCTCTTTACGGTTTAAAGCAAGCTCCAAGGGCATGGTATGATACACTGTCAAAGTTTCTTCTGTCAACTGGATTCAGCAAAGGAGCAGTTGATCCAACATTGTTCACCAGGAAGTCAGGCAAACATTTAACTCATGTTCAAATCTATGTTGATGATATTATTTTTGCCTCGACTGACCCAATGGAATGTGATCGCTTTTCCAATGAAATGAGTTCCAAGTTTCAAATGTCAATGATGGGACAAATGTCATTTTTCTTGGGATTACAAATTTCTCAAAGTCCCGGAGGCATTTTCATAAATCAATCTAAATATGCAACAGAGATTTTAAAGAAATTTGGATTTGATTCATGTGACCCTGTTGACACCCCCATGATTGACCGAACCAAACTAGATGAGGACCTCTCAGGGATCATGATTGACCAAACGAAATATCGGAGTATGATTGGATCCCTGATGTATCTCACTGCTAGTAGACCAGACATTTTGTTCTCTGTGTGCATGTGTGCTAGATACCAGGCTAAGCCTACTAAAAAGCACCTTGAAGCAGTTAAACGGGTCTTTCGGTATCTCCAAGGAACCATCAATATGGGACTATGGTACCCGAAGGACACCGGTATGTCACTAACGGCCTATGCAGATGCTGATCATGCAGGTTGTCAAGATACACGTCGAAGTACGTCAGGAGGTGCTCAGTTTTTGGGTGATAAGCTTGTGAGCTGGTCTTCAAAGAAGAAAATGAGTACTTCTATTTCCTCTACAGAGGCTGAATACATAGCCATGTCATCTTGTTGTGCTCAAATCTTATGGATGAGATCACAATTATCTGACTATGGCTTTGAATTCAACAAAATCCCTCTGTACTGTGATAATAAAAGTGTTATTGCTCTCTCATGCAACAATGTTCAACACTCAAGAGCAAAGCATATCGACATTCGACATCATTTCATCAGGGAACAAGTGGAAAAAGGTGTGGTGGAACTATATTTTGTGAGGTCTGAATATCAGTTAGCGGACATCTTCACCAAAGCTCTTCCAAGAGAACGTTTTGAGTTTATCCTTCCACGTCTTGGTTTGAAAAACCTTCAACCAGAAACTCTCAAACGTCTTCAGGAGGAAGACGAGGAGTAAAGGTCTATCTTCATCTATCTCTTGTAAATATTCATTTGAAAAAACAAAATACAAAATTATAAAACCTTCAAAATCCATAAAAATCTGAAAAAGTCGAAAAATCTTCAAAAAAAAAAAAAAAAAAAAAAAAAAAAAAAAAAAAAAAAAAAAAAAAATTGTCATTTTTGTCATGTTTCTTTCCGGTTCGATTATATCTACGGTCTTTGTGATGTCATTCAAAGAATGACACGGGTCTTTAGATGTTGTTCGAACTCTTTAAAAAAAAAAAAAAATATATATATATATATATATATATATATATATATATATTTTTTTGGGAGAAAGTGATATGGTTTATTGTCATTTCAGGCAATAACCCGCTTTTAAAGAAAGAACAGAGCCATGTTTTACCATGTTTTCAAATCCTATGCTCTGATTCTATAAACTCCTATCTGCTGAAAACTAAATGCTTTGAAAAATAACTCAATCTCTATTTTTGATAATCATCAGGACTTAATTGTCAAAATCTCTATCTCTCAATCAACAACCTATGTCATTGATTGAGGGGGAGAATGATTTCAATTAAATTAAAAAGTTATTTGGCATTAAATTGTTTTCAAAGGATATTCATGCATGTTTTATAAATGGAGTTTAAAGTCTTAATATCCGATCCTTATCAGTTCAAACGCTTTCACAATCAAGTCACAATTCTCCCTAAAAGCTTTCAAAATCAATTTAAATCTATACGAGATCACAAATCTCAAATGATTTGATAATTGTGATCGGGGGAGAATGTGTGATTTAAATTAGATTTAAACTGATATCAAGGTAAATGGTTTCACATGAATGAACATGCTGTCCCTCCCACATGTGACAAACGATTTCAATTTTTTAATGCACATGTTGAGGGGGAGCACCTATCTTAAACCTATGATTTGAAACGTGATCATTTATCCCAATGTGCAGGTTCCCTCTAGTATGTGCAAAACTCTTTTCAAACCTCAAGGCACATATTGAGGGGGAGCAAAATTTATGGAAACCTCATCCTTCCCAGAAATGCTCTATCTACTTGATTTGTTGAGGGAAGTGATGTTGATATCTTTTAGAAAATGGTAATCAAAAGAAGTTAATTCTTTCTCTTGCCTCCGTGTGCAAAACATTTTCAACACTTGATGCACATGTTGAGGGGGAGTTCTCGTTCTAAAAATATCAAAAACAATTCAGGTACAAAATGCTTTGATAATATATCACAAGTATCTGAATTGATTTTCAAATGGTTTTCAATTGGATCCAATGGCAGATGAACAATACCAAATAGACCGACCAACTTTATTTTATGTACGGTGATATAAGGATGATAAGGTTAGGTATTGGTTCCCATGATCCGCCAGAACCGGAGGGATCTACCCAGGGACAATCCACTAGTTAGTGTAGAAGTCCTTAGGCATGATGATAAAAGGAGAAAAATGAGATATGGGAAGAGTGCGGACTGAGACTGAGCTAGTACTGGAATAAACCCAACAAGGTTCTAGCTATGAAGTCTCGGTAAGCACTGAAGGGGTTGAAGAATTAAAAAGAATTGAATGAAAATAGGGTGAAAACAAATAGCCCTCCATTAATTCAACCTTAGGGCAGAAACCGGGTTCACTTCATATGCTACTGATGGTAACATCGGTATTGAAGACAAGACGTCATGGACCCAGTGACGCACTGCACTTCAACTTTCCAAACCACTCAAGTTCCTCTTAAAAGGACTTGTTTCATTCTCACGGGGAACCGACATTATCTATCGACTTTCTCTTAGAGATGGTTGATATTGAAGAAGGAGACCCTCTCCCTAGTCTCCGTTATAAGATCCAAATATGCACAAATTGAGTCTAGAGCCACGAGATCATCTATAAATCTCATTAGGACACTTTCAATGAAGACTCTCTGTTTCACACAATGTGGAAAGAGAGATTATATCTTGAGTCCTACGCATTATCCTTGTGGTATTGCCAGAACATCTGAGTGATGTGTTTACATATTCACAATGAAGATGGAAAGCCTTCTGGAGCCAACATCAAACAAGCTCCTGGTAGGTGGCATGTGAGATCTATTATATAGATCAACCATGTGACAACTGAACAGAAACAATGGGGCGATTCAATCTCTTGAATCAATCCTGGTTCAGGTTATGGATTGACGGATGCCTTTGAAAAACCGGTCGTTGTGCTTAATAAACTCTTTTCTTTAGCACATCGACTGTGTACAAATTTCTCAAACCAAAAGGTATTTTTATGATTGATAATTGATTTTCAATAAAACCTTCGTTGTATTGCAAAAACAATTTCTATTGAGCAATACACGATTGTTTTTCAAATCTCTTTTCATCAATCAGTGGACGTAAAATTCGCTGGTTCACTCACTCCGTGTTGTCTTCTTTGAGACGTTCCGGTTTGAGAACAGCTAGAACAGCTGCGAAACCCTGTCAAGGAGATTCTTAGGAATCCTACCTGATCACAGGCAGTACTTGTACTGATCAACGGGGAACCGTGGGCCGTGTACCTCAATTCATCGAAAGTGATCAAAGACACTTTCGTGCGATTTGTTGCTAACTGTTGTATGCAGGTACGCCCGACGTTTGCAGCTGATCAGAATGAAGCGGTCAATCCACAGCCACATGCTCACTTAACACATTCAACTCAAAAGAAATCATGATTAGTGCATCAATGACTCTGATATTTTCACTCCATGCTTCTGCTACGCTGCTGCCAATATCATGATTCAACAAAAGCTTCCGCTACTCTGATGTGAAGATTTCATGATCCAGAATGTGAGCATGTCGGTCCCAAAGTCACAACACCACAATGGATGTCTCAGAGATTGTTGATAGCTGATGATCTCCAAAGATGGCTCAAACTTATCATCACATGGATCAGTAAAAGACCTCCACTTGGAATAACCAAACATGCAATGTGAAGAATCAATGACTACGAGCTCAGGAGCAAAGGACTACATCAAGAATACTAGATCAATTGTTAATGTTATATCTATTTGTATTCTATGTAATATTGGTACATGTTTGAGGTGACCTCCCTTAGGGGGAGATTGTTAGGAATTAGAAATTCCCGGTATTAAAGAGTCGGTCACCTCAAGTATATGTAATCGTTAGAAAGCTCGTAGTCGTAGTTCTTTTAAGTTAAGTAGTAATTTAGTTATGTAACACCGTGGAGGACGGACGGGTCTTTACCCACTGTATGCCTGATCCACAGCCCAAAGTGTGGCGATTTATGTAAGACTATAAATACTCTCTACCTCCCAAGGTAGAGAGTTGGAGCTCATAATAATATCTTTCACTTTCTCTCACTAAGTTCCCTAAACCTCTAACTTTCTCTCTCTAGAATTCCATCTTATACGCCACCTTGTGTTATGGTTTGATGTGTATGTGAAAAGTTATATCTTACAGATACTTTCTCGATTGAAATGTTTCCTTTTTGAACATTGTCGCGAAGAAAGTGATGACGGATTTCAATGTGCTTTGTACGAGCATGTTGGACGGGATTCTTGCTGAGATCGATGGCTCCTTTGTTGTCGCAAAGTATCACAATGTCGTTGAGATAAATTTCGTAGTTTACGAGAGCTTGTTTCATCCAAAGAGCTTGTTGACATGCTTTTCCGGATGAGACGTACTCGGCTTCAGTAGTTGAGATGGCTAAAGCCGTTTGCTTCTTTGCAAACCATGAGGTGAGACAATGTCCAACAAAAGTGCAAATACCACTTGTACTTTTTCTATCGACATAATCACCGGCATGATCCGAGTCGGCATACACTATGGTTTCTATACCCGTTCCTGTGGGATACCATAATCCTAAACACGTTGTTCCCGTAATATATCTAAAAATCCTTTTTAAGGCTTCTAAGTGTGATGCCTTTGGGTTTTCTTGAAAGCGAGCACATAGACAAACACTAAACATAATGTCGGGTCTACTAGCCGTAAGATAGAGTAGACTACCAATCATTCCTTATATTTAGTGTTATCTACGGATTCACCTTCTTCGTCCTTGGTGAGTTTAGTGTCCGATGACATGGGTGTTTTAGTTGGTTTGGAATCTTCAAGACCAAATTTCTTAAGCATGTCTTTTATATATTTAGATTGGTTAAAGAAAATACCATCTTCTAGTTGTTTAATTTGAAGTCCTAGAAAGAAGTTTAACTCACCCATCATACTCATTTCAAACTCGTCATGCATGATTTTAGAGAAATCATCACATAGTTCTTGACAAGTTGATCCGAATATAATGTCATCAACGTATATTTGAACAATAATAATTTGTGATTCCTTTTTCTTGGTAAAAAGAGTATTGTCTACTAATCCCATAGTATATTTGTTATCAATAAGAAAAGTCTTAAGACGGTCGTACCAAGCTTTAGGTGCTTATTTAAGGCCGTATAATGCTTTCTTGAGTTTGAAGACATGATGTGGTTTCTCAAAGTCGGTAAAACCGGGAGGTTGAGCAACATACACTTCTTTGTTAATAAACCCATTAAGGAAAGCACTTTTAACATCCATTTGAAATAATTTAAAGTCATAAGCACATGCATAAGCAAGTAATATTCTAATAGATTCAAGTCTAGCTACCGGTGCATAAGTTTCATCATAGTCAATTCCTTCTTGTTGATTATAACCTTGTGCGACAAGCCTAGCTTTGTTTCTAGATACTACACCATTTTCGTCCATTTTATTTTGAAAGACCCATTTTGTTCCAATTATAGTTTGATCTTTGGGTTTTGGAACTAGTTTCCAAACATCATTTCTAACGAATTGGTTTAATTCTTCTTGCATGGCCATTACCCATGATTCATCTTTTATTGCTTCATTTATGGTTTTCGGTTCAATGGTGGATACAAAACAAAAATGATTACTTTGATTTTGGGCTTGTGACCTTAAGGTTCTTTGATTAAGTTGTCCTATGACTTTTTCTAAAGGATGACTTTTAGATTCTTTGATGTTGATAATTTCCTTATTTAATGGTTCATCTTCCTTGTTATTATTAATTTGACTTTTTATTATTTGACTTTCAACTAAGTCATCATCTACCAAAGGTGATGTCTTAGAGGGAGGTGGACTTTCGTCAAATGTTATGTTCAACGATTCCTCGACTATCATTGTTTCTTTATTTAAGACAATGTAAGCTTTACTAGTTTGAGAGTAACCAAGAAATACACCTTCATAAGACTTTGGGTCAAACTTGGTGAGATAATCCTTAGTATTAAGAATAAAGCATTTACAACCAAAGATTCTAAAATATCCTAACGTTGGCTTTTTACCTTTATAAAGTTCGTATGGTGTTTTGTTTAGGAAAGGACGTATTAAGACTCTATTTAAAATATATGTAGAAGTGTCAACGGCGTTACACCAAAACGTTTGAGGAATGTTTTGTTCATTAAGCATTGTTCTACTCATTTCTTGAATTGTTCTATTTTTACGTTCTACTACTCCATTAGATTGAGGTGTTCGTGGAGCGGAAAAGTTATGTGTTATACCATTTGTATCATAAAAGTTTCCAAATTGAGTTTCGTTGTCAAATTCACGACCATGATCCGTTCGGATCGACACAATTTTGACACCTAGAAGGTTTTGAATTTTCTTGCTAAGTATTTCAAATTTATCAAAAGCTTCATTTTTAGTTTTCAAAAATAACGTCCAAGTAAACCTTGAGTAATCATCTACTATAACTAAAGTGTATAAGTTGCCTCCATAGCTTCTTATAGCGGATGGTCCAAACAAGTCCATATGTAATAATTCTAGACACTTAGATGTGGACACCATATTTTTAGATTTGTGACTACTATGTGTTTGTTTACCGATTTTGCAAGCGTCGCAAAAGTGTTGGTCATATTTTAGTTTTGGTAAATTCCTAACCAACTCTTTTGAAGATAGGTTTTGTATAAGTCTCATATTAGCGTGACCTAAGCGTCTATGCCAAAGAGATGAGCTATCGTCTAATGTTTTTAAGCAAAGTTTGTCATTATATGTTTTATCTATTTTCATGACGTATATGTTATTTTTCCTAACTCCTTTAGCTATGGTGATACCATCTTTTAGTATTTTACTACCATTTTCATCAAATAGTACTTTATACTTTTTATCACATAGTTGGCTAATACTAAGTAGATTAAATCCTAACCTATCCACATGAGCAACATTTTCAATAGTTAGGGAGTTATGAGCAATCGTACCTTTGCCAATGATTTTGCTTTTGAGATTGCTACCGAAAGTGACATTACCTCCATCATACTCTTGGTATGATGAGAAGAGACTTTTGTTGCCCGTCATGTGTCGTGAGCATCCACTATCTTTTATCCATTCATCAGGTTCCAATCCAACTTTCAAGCATACCTAAGAAGCAAATAACTCAAGCATTTGGTCCCCAATATCTCATGGGTCCGTTTGGGTTAAACATACTATTTATTTGATTCATGTATAGATATGATGGGTAAGAGTTCCATGGCATGTAATCTGGAGTTTGATATGGTCTAGGAAAGCTTTGATTTCAACCGTTGTGTTGGTAGTTAGGTTAAACGTTGTGGTTGCTCTTAGGAAAGGGGCGTTTGGCAAAAGAAGTTTTATATCGTTGTTGAGTAGTTTTTGATCTAAATTCATTTTTAACAAGTCCTACTCCTGATGTAACAGCTGGTTTTAGTTTAATATTATCATTGGTTTTCTTTGTTATTTTAACAAATTTAGTACGGTCCGTATTGCGAACATTCTGTTCTGCTGAAGTACTCGCGGTACCATTTTGCACAACGGACGGAACCCTTATTTTGGTTCCGTCTGGTCCGTGTTGTACTGCAGCAATTTTGACAGAATGTTCGTCCTTTTCGGCCGTTTTGTTTTGACTTTTTGGAATTAATACTTCATTAAAACCTAGCCCATTCATGTCTCCTGGTGTTTTATGGATTTTAACTATTTCATCGGCAAGAGCGATGTTTTTGTTAAACCTTTTAAACTTAGAATTATTTTCTATTAGAACTTCTTGTGTGAGCTTTAGTTTTTCGATTTCAAGATTAAGCTCTTGACATGATTTACAATCATCGTCATTTGCTTTTCCTTTTTCAAGTCGTTTTTCTTTTTCTTTCAACTCATATACTTCATTTTCCAAAAATTCCTTTTTGATTTTTAGAAATTTATTTTTAGTTATGATTTTTAGACTTAGCTCACACAATTGATTATATTGTTTTTGCAAGGTGTCATCATCTATAGAAGAATAAGAAGAGTCGGAAAGTACCTCATTTGACTCATGTGCCATTAGAGCGATCTCTTCCTTGCTTTATTCTTCATCGTCTTCACTATCACTCCAAGCACCACTTACAAAAGCTCATTGAGTTTTGCTTTTAGGTGGCTTGGGACATTCTCCTATGAGATGACTTGCATCACCACATCTAAAACACTTTCTTTCACCTTTACTCTTCTTATCATCCCGATCTTTTCGGAATGGCTTCTTTTCTTCTCGAGGTTGTCTTACAAACTTTCCTCTTCTTCTAAAGAACTTCTTGAAATCTCTAACGGCCATGGCATACTCCTCATCTTCACTACCGGAACAAGATTCATCATCATCGCTTGATTCCGCCTTTGCTTTTAGAGCAACGGATTTGATCTTTTCCTTTCTTCCTTTGATGATCTCCGAATCTTTCTCCATTACCATTTCGTGAACTTTAAGGTTGCCAATTAGCTCGTCTAGTGACATTATTGAGAGATCTTTTGATTCTTCAATAGCGGTCACTTTAGCTCTCCATTTGGGATGGAGTGCTCTAAGAAATTTCCTGACAAATTTCTTACTACGAAAAGATTCATCAAGTGCTTTAAGTGATGTGATGATAGTGTTGAAACGAGCAAAGCCACAATCAATGGTTTCATCTTCAGGGATAACAAATTGTTCATATTGTTGAACAAGAAGATCAATTTTGTTATCCTTGACTTGTGAATTACCTTGATGTGTAACAATTAAAGATTCCCAAATATCTTTGGCGGTTTCACACATAAAAATTCTTTCATATTCTTTTCTAGGTAAAGCATTATAAAGCATCATTTTAGCTTCATTATTTTTAGCAACTAATTTCTTTTGTTCATCAACGGAAATATCCTTTGTTGTAGAACTAAAATCTCCTTTAACAATAATAAACCAAAGATCTATATCTTTTGATTTTACATATGTTTCAAAACGGTTTTTCCAATAGATAAATCCATTGGTTTCAAAGAGTGGTGGTCTTTGCATAGATTGCCCTTCTTTAAAGTTTTCAGAATCCATGGATCATTTCAAGTTTATAAAATACAAGTTATTTTAGAAATTCTTGAGCAACGAGGCTCTGGTACCAATTGTAGAAAACTGGAAGGGGGGTTGAATAGTTTACCAATTAAAAACTTTGTTTTGAAACTTATAGAAAGATCAATTGATATTGATCTTGAGTATGTTAATGAAATATGCAAGCAATGTGTAATAAGTAAATAAGGAAAGAAATGATCAAACCACAACAAGTTGTTTATAGTGGTTCGGCCTACAAGGACTCTTTTTCCTTGCCCTACTCCACTCCCCGAGTCTCACACTCGAGAGTTTAACTTCACTAGTCCACAAGCTCCTTTCACCGGCGGAGAAAACCTTTACACTTCGCTTACACTATTTCTGACACTAAGCTAGATGTCGAGTTCTTTCCAAGGGTACAACTACTCCCACACATAATGTATTTTGAGGACTAAAATACTAACCACTCACACTCACAAGATTATGATGGTTTGATACAACAATGAAGTATGGATCAACACTAGATCATACAACACTAAACAAACAAGACTTCCAACTTCTCGTTGAAGCTTGAATATGACTTGATCTTCTTTGCTACAAAAGAGATCACTAATATGATATGTAACTGAGTTAGAAAGGTTAGAGAGAAGATATGTATGAGAGTATGTTAGAAAGGGATGAAAAACTACTTGGCTTGGCATTGCTATTTATAGCCAAAATGGACAGGAGCGTCCACAGACGGCGGACCCCTTAAAAGGGTTCCGCCCGTGTACCATTTTGGTACCGCCGGGTCTGACAGCCAAGATATCAAATCTTGCCAAAGTCAACTCTATCAAAGTGAGATTCTGCAAGATATGAAGAGTACAAATCTACACAAAATATCTAATGGAATCTTCCAATGATTTCCATGATGTAATACATTATGTCATATGTTGTATTTCTATTTTTAGAAATATGCAAATGCTTAAGTAGTGTTTGGTTTTAAGAACCTAACACATTCTAAAAACTACTATCATACATAATGATTAGAGTCATATCAAGATGTCACTAATCACAAATGTAAATGCTTGAATGATGAATATATTGTTTGAGAAAGCTTGTTTTAATATCTATTAAACTTGACAAGCTTTAAGCTTTTATAAATTAAATTTACTTTTGTCGTTAACAAAACTTAGACAAAGATCAAAAATATAAATAACGTTTAATGACGATATTTGTATTAACAAGTATCATCTTCACTTTCTTTGCTCCAATCAAATCCTCCAAAGCCATCATTAGATTCCAAAGCAGCATGCTCAGGTTCTTCTTCAAAAGCAGTGCTCCAGTCCAATGCTTCCACAGTGTCTTCAACTGCATCTTCCACTGCTACCATACAGTAAGTCACCGGTTCATCATCAAATTCTTCACTCCAGTCAACTTCTGATAACTTCTCTTGAGCAACCAAAGCCTTTGTTTCAGTCATTGGAATTTCTTTGAGCTCAAGTTTTGGCTTCTCAGATGTTTTGTTTGCTTGATACTTAGCAAATCTGCACTCCCTTGCAAAGTGACCAGTCTTTTGACAATTGAAGCATTCAATTTGAGATTTGTCAAAAGTTATTCCTTGTTTTGGTTTGAAATCAATACTTTTGCCTGTCTTCTTCATGTATTTTTTGATCCTTGCAGTGATCATAGCAACTTGCCACCTGATATCAATTTCTTCAAGTGCATCTTCTTTAATCTGTGCTAGATCCTCTTCATAAGTGACAGGTAAACTTGCTTGTTGTGCAAAGAAGGAGCACACAACTTCATCTGAGTGCAAAGTGGTAGATGGTGGGGCCGGCTGAGCATATGAAGGGGGATTGTAAACAGCAGTACTTTGAGGAGAAGCAGTACTTTTGGAAGTACTGCTCTTCTTTTCAGATGATAGAAAAGCAATACTGTGAGATTTGGAATTTGGTTGACCACTCATCTCATGTTCATACACCTTCAGTTGATGATAGAGATCATCAAAGTCCATAACATCCAATCCTTGTTGTCCTCTGATCATTGTAGCAATCACATGCCATGTAGATGGCAAGCTCCTTAGAAACTTCAAATTAGCATCCTCAACTGACACTTCTGCCTTGTATAATTCCAACATGTTGAGGAGATTTTGAAACCTATCATATGCAGCATCAAGATTCTCTCTTTCACCAACTGTGAAAGTTTCAAATTGTTGCTTCAGCAAATTTCTGTGCATCTTCTTAGAGGCTTCATTCCCTCCAAATCTGATCTTGAGAGCAGCCCAGAGCTGCTTAGCATCTTTAGCATCATGAAATTTGAGAAGATGACCATCTGGAATGGCAGATAAGAGAATGTTTAGTGCCTTTTCTTGATTCCTTAGGGTTGCTGCTGGTAAGACTGCCTTTGGTGCAGTTGGTTGTCCAGGAATATTAATGGGTTCTGTAACTACTTCATTCCCATTCACAATTACATTCCATAGAGCATGGTCTGTAATGGCAATATACTGCCTCATCTTCATGCACCAGAGATCATATTCTCCCTTCTTGATTATTGGAATTCTGAGTGAGGTGATTGAGGGTAGTGGAACAGCTTCAGTCGACATCTTGAATATTGTTGAAGTAGGATTTCTTCCAAGTCAGAGTTTCCACACAAGCTCTGATACCACTTGTTGAGATCGTTGTAACTCTTAGACGAGGTCTAATATTATATCTAGGAACACATAATAATGAAAGCGGAATATTCAAACATAGAATCAACATTATTATGAACAAGGTTTTTTATTATCATAAACTAACTAACTAATTATAATAAAGATCAAAGACTTGATCTAACACTAACTAACTAAACCCTAGACGTTTTCCCTAAGCCTAGGTTCCCACACACACACACCTTTAGATGTCTACATCTTGTACGTACTCTAAAACTAATGACCCTATGTCTCTTTATATACTAGAGACATCTAGGGTTTATAAGAGGAATCTAAATACAATTAGGAAACTAAATATTCTTTTAATCATATCTTCTAGAATCTTCCAAATCCTCCATCTTTTTGTAGTTTCATTTCTTGTCACTTTTAGTCCTTCATGTTTCATTCTTCTTGTTTTGTATCATCAAATCTATAATAGACCCAACAATCTTCCCCTATTTGATGATGACAAAACAAACACGATTCTTGTACAAATCTATAATAGACCCAACAATCTCACCATGAATGAAACATTCTTGTCTTCCCCTTAATCCATGCAATGGCACTCAAACATCTCTTCCCCTTTTTGTTATCAACAAATAGAGAACATATGCAAACTTGATCTTGACCACCACGAACCAATATCATACTTCCAATCTAAGACTTCCAATGTTCAAAATCGCCCACCATTACGCACCATAAGAAAAATGGATTCAAAACAATAGAAACTGCAACTAGCAATAGTAATAATGATCAACAGTAGTAAAAATCAAACACTTCCCCTTGAGCGATGCATGTAGATGGTTAAACATTTAACAATAAGCTTCCCCTGAAACCCATATGTTAACCATCTTCTTGATTCTTCAAATCTGTAGGCTTTATGTAATGATCACTTGTGAAGAAAACCGAGTATAACGAATTTGATGAAGAAGTAAAATTTCCCAAACTTGTGTCTTAAATCTTGTACTATCCACGGAACTCCGTACTTATACCTACCAAATATAAGTAGACCGCAATCCCTTGACAAGAATCCTCAACTAGTATGAGACACTGAGCACTACAATGTAACTCCTTCAAGTGATAGCCAATGTGTGCATAGAGCATCATAAGAAAAATCACACATTGCTAGATTCATCAAGCTAGATGATAAGAACACAAACCAAGTAATTCCACTTCACCTTCAAATAAGTGATAAATAATCCTCTTCGTAATCAATTATTCAATGAATCAAATACGAGCCTTTTAAATCCTTTAAGAACAAATAACCAAAAACCAAACTCCTTGTGTGTGTGATATCCAAAAACCATAACAATATGCTCGACTTCCCCTTAAATCGAAAACCATATGAGAAAGAATCAGTACCTTGAGCAGTACTTTGAGAACAACAGTACTTTCAATAATCAGCAGAAGCAGTACTTTGAATGAGACTTGCAGTACTTTCATAAATAATCTGCAGTACTTTTAAAGATCAAACAGTACCAGTACTTGACCATAAATAACTCTCGTACTCCAATCTCACAGTGGTCCAATCACACAATATTAAAATATAACATCCAAGCACACGTGACCTTTTCCTTTGAAAAATACCACTCACCATGAATCATTGAATTATACGGAATATTTATCAACAAACCAACGTTATGATTAGTGAATAAATCCAAATTCACGCCTTGAATATGGATCCACTTGTACCCATAATTATTTCACGTGAAGAGATATAATTAAAGATGTATAGACCAGAAAGCATTACACATAATATTCGAACAACAGAGATGAAAAACCAACTCAAAATTCCAATTCACAACCAGTACTAAATATATCTTAAAACTCCTTTTTCCATTCGACCTAAACACACAGCAGAAACGCAACTTGCCCAGTGCAAGCATAACTCAATCCAAAAGTCAACAGTACTTTAAGAACATCGATCAGTACTTTGAAGAAAAATAGCAGTACTTTAAGTAATTTAGTGTTTCGACACCAATAAACAAGCAAACCATACTCCAAAAATAGTGATCATTAAAAGCTCATTGAATTAGGGTTTGATAGTACATTTTAATGCATACTCAAACGAATGAAAACATTAAAAAACCTGAAAAATTCGATTCTGAAAACACCTTCAGCAGCCAACTTCGACATTAAATAACTTTTGATTGAAAGCTCAGATCGAAGATCCCTTCGGTGGAACGTTAGATTGTCATATAGAGAACATCCACCTAAAATTTCGTCCCGATCCAACGGTTAACGAAAAAGTTATCGCTGTTTGAAAACAGCCCTGCAGAAACCTTACGAAAATTTTCTAGATACGAATTTTTCTTCCTTCTTCTTCGAAAAACCTTGTAGATCCCTATATCAAGAGCTCCCTATTATTGAGCCGGATATTATTGAGCCTATTTGATTAACCAAAGATTATTGAGCCGGATAAAGCTAGTTAATTTAGTGTTTCAACAACAGCTCTGATACCAATTGATAAGATCGTTTATAAGCTCAGCTAGGGATAACAATAACATATACATACGCAGCGGAATAATAAAGAACATCAATGTTATTGCTAAAGGTTTTCAATCACTAACACTAACTAATATTAGACGTTTATAGGAACACGTCTACTAACTAAACTAATAACCTAGGCGTTTACATGAACATACGCCTAGGACACACACACACCTTTGCTAATCGACTACATTATGGAAGACCTATATTAAAACCTACACATATGTCCTCTTTATATACTAGAGGATAAGGAATAATAAATAAAACTTCTTTTGCAAGCAAGTACTTCCATCTTTTTGTAGGTTTCCTTCTTGTCATATTAAGTCCCGCTTGTTTCATTCTTTTTGTCTTATCAACTCAAATGTATAATTCCCAACAACTATAATATGGAAAACCCCAATAGAGACCGTCATGAGGAAGAAGGTGACGGTAATAAAGTTACGTAGGGGCACGACTTCGAGTCTAGCTACAAGGCTCATAAATAAAGAAAAGCGCTTCGTGGGAGGCAACCCACGCTTAATTGTTTGCTTGTTTGTGTCATATATCTTTTATTGATTGTTTATTCTCATGTTTAAATTTGTAAAAATGCTTTATTTTGTCTTTAACCTCGTCTTAATTACATATAAAGGTATTTTAAATAAGGGATAAGTGTAGGAAGGATTACACACGTATTCAAAAAGAACGTGAACATGAGAATTACAATTACTTAAAAGATATATATGTGTGTGTTTGTTCGAGTCAAATGCTTGTATCGAGTCAAAATGGATGTTTTGCAGGAAATTTTTCCAGGATAAAAATTTTCCAGAATTTTTTCCAGAAAATCGCTGACCAGTTTCTGTCAGGATAACCTGACGGCGTCAGGGTCGCAACCTGACGGCGTCAGGAGGAGTAGAAACTGCTTACTAATTTTTTCTCGTTTTCTGAGCTACTTATAAATTTTTGGAATTTTCTAGGTCTTAATTTTCCAGAAAATCTGTAAACATCCATTCCACAAGCATTATATCCTAGTTTAGTAGAGTCATATATATATTGTTACCGCCGATTTTACGCGAAGGTTTCATTTGTTTTCTTCAAGTGTGCAGGTTTAATTTATCAAGAAGAAGATACATAGGATTGGAAAGAACTTTTAACGCTAACACTCTTCTTGAAGAAAGATTTAACCACTACTTCACACGGATCCTACAGAGCTAATCAGGGGAGTACTAGTTTCTTTCATTTTTAATTACCTTCCATTATCATAACTTTGATACTTTCGGGGAACATTGGGGACAATGTTCAGTTTAAGTGTACGGAGGGAAAATAAGACGAGAACTTTCAAACTATGCTTATCCTTGACTATTTGCTTTGTCCAATTTTATTTGTGTAATAAACCATGAGAAATATCGTTTAGGGTAATTTTGGCACCAAATTTAAAAATTTTCATGACATATAGGAGTGGGCCATTAGTCTTAATAAAGCGTCTCATGGATAGGAAGTTATATGACTAGCACAAAAACCCTTTACCACTTAAATTCCACCCAAAATGTGAGGATCGCCCTTAGATTTGTAGGAATTAAAGCATTCCACTTTAATGCTTCGAGTGTGAAGCGGTAGTATAATAGATTCTAGAACTTGTTTTGTGATGCATTCCGAGATCGCTAGTAAGACTACACTTGTGTAGTTAGGAATAACTAAATGATAAGAGGCATTAGGATAACCCTTGTTTGATACCCGTATTATAATTACTTCTTCCACATCGGTTGAGTAATTCCCCCATACCCTTGCATTGTACTCATCTTTAGTACACGATACCCCTAGTTAACCCCTAGAGCCTATCCTTTTTGCGGTTCTCGTGATGTTTCGGTTTTCCGGAATATCAATGAAGAGCATTGTTTACAATCCACCCCCAAATGTACACCCAAATCGCCTTAGCCTACCTTGTATGCACTCACTTTTAGTGCATTATTGTTATCATACTAAACCATTAGTTCAATTATCTAGTTGCTTGCATAAGTTGCTAAGTCGAGTCATATCCTATGTATACAGTTTTGGGATGATTGGGACTCATGGGAAAAGTCAATATTTTATGAAATGACGGGAAGGGAACGTTAAATTCAAATTCCTTTTATTTGCATAATAATGTACTCCAAATGTTTTGATCTTTTCAATTCGGGTCAAATTAGTGTTAGAGTAATAAAAACTCAAGTGTAGGTATGTGCCTATAAATCCCTATCATTTTGATGTTATCGTAGAGGATGGTAGAGTAAAAGTGTATGAAAAAAAAAAAAAAAAAAAAAAAAAAAAAAAAAAAAAAAAAAAATACGGGCTACCATCCTACATCTATCTTTAAATTTATATTCGTTTGTTTCAAGTTATCTAAAGTTTAGAGTGTCGAGTCTTGGCTTAGCTACGCCATTCTTCGCATGCTTGTAACAAAAAGATTTTTGACTTGCCACCACTAAATCGCCTATCCTACCAAACCCTTTGTTTCCCTACCGTAAGTCTAATGTTACAACCCTTTAAAAGACCTCTTGGATAGTCTTTCCTAGGTTCTTACGCCAAAGCGATGGAGGTTTGATCTAGTCTCAAGCCTATGGTAATCTATGTACTAGGAATGGTTAATGAGTGTTTACCTTCCATTTCTAACTTGATATATTTCATATACACCCTAGAGATGAGAGTATCCAAACACCACTTGTGAGGTGCTAGTATGCACTTTCCGTGCTTGTTATGACTTTTGCGGTGCTTATACTTGTTGTGAATCGTTCTAAACTAATGCTTCATGACCCCTAACTTATAAATTAATTGGCCAAAAGCACATTTTCTTGAGGACAAGCAAATACCAAGTGTAGGGATATTTGATAAGGATTTAAAAGGAACACTTTTGAGGGGTCATTTAAGCCCTTAATTGATCACTTTTGTATCCGTTACTACTTAATTTCGTTCCTTTTAACTTTTTAGGTCTCTTGAAGGCAAATTGCTGGAATGACACTTACTCGGACGAAAAGGCGCGAATATACGAAGAAAATGGCCTAGTCAAGAATCGAGACACTCAAGCTGTTGGAAAATGAAGGGGACGGCGTCACTGCTTAACTGCGACGCCGTCGCGACACATCTTGAGATGACTCAGTAGCCAAATTGCTTATTTACAAGTGACGGCATTAGGTTTAAAAGATTGGGGCGTCAAAACTCATACGGCCTAGATTTGTATCCAGACTGCGTCAGAGGTTGAAGCCGACGGCGTCACGAGCATAAGGTGACGCCGTCACAGAGTTGACGTGGCCAAGACGAAACCCTAATGGCGGCAACCCGACGGCGTCACAATTAAAGAGTGACGCCGTCGCATTTTAAAACACTATATATAGAATCCAAAATTTTCAGTTTTAGAGAGGTAGTTTTGTGGACTAATAACCTAAACCGAACCAAGGCTGTCTTGGGCAGTATCTTAGGGTTCCATACCCTATTTTACAACAAGATAAGTGTTTTACTTCATTAATTCAATCATGTCTTCAATTGTTTGTGTGTATGCTTGCATGTTCTCCATGTCCGGCTAATTTACTTGTGTGTTTGCTTAGATAATATGAAACCTAGTTATTGAATATTGATTGGTTGTCTCTTATCTTAATTGTGATTGACCTAGTATTGCGATAGGTCATTCGTTGTGTTATTAATGCTTGATTAGTCTTTGTTGAACCCTAGCTTATAGTTACTAGTGGAATTGTAGGCTAAGTATCCAAAGATAACCTTAGTGTTAAGTTTATGAATCCTAGAGATTTCGTAGTCATTAACCTTAAGTAGCTTCAAAGAGTTAGGGATAAACGCATACCCTACGACCTTAGAAACACAACGCATTAAGAATAAGGACATGACAATTCAACCATCAATAGGAGATAACTAGGGAGTAATAACATCAAAGTAAACATATTTTTAATCATCATAAGAGCACACATCAATTAGACATAGACTACACTCACCTTAGTTTAGATAATTAGATAATAGTAGAGTAATCGGTAGAAATACCAACCCCCAAATCCAATACCCCGAGATTCGTACCTTTGAATTTTCTAAAAAAAATATAAAAAAAGATAAAAAATAATCTTCCTTGTAACATATTGGATTTCAAAAACACATCATATCATGATCAAGTGGGCGTATAATTCAAGGTTTTAGAGAGAGAAATAGTTAGAGGTTTGGAAACTTAGTGAGAGAAAATGAAAGTATTATTATGAGCTCCAACTCTCTACCTTGGGAGGTAGAGAGTATTTATAGTCTTACACAAATCGCCTAATCGCCACCTACGGGCTGTGGATCAGGCATACAGTGGGTACAGACCCGTCCGTCCTCCACAGTGTTACTTAACAAAATACTATTTAACTTATAATAACTACGACTACGAGCTTTCTAACGATTACATATACTTGAGGTGACCGACTCTTTAATAACTGGATTTACTAAATCCTAACAATCTCCCCATAAGGGAGGTCACCTCAAAATTACATTGAATACAAACAGATACTACAATAAGATTGTTTGTGGATTATTGTTAATGTTCTTTGCTCTAAAGCTCGTAGTCATTGATTCTTCATTTTTGCATGTTTGGTTAATCCAAGTGGAGGTCTTTAACTGATCCACGTGATAATGAGTTTTGAGCCAGCATTGAGATCATCAGCTAACATAAATCTCTGACTCTTCCATTGTGGTGTTGGTATTATGTGATGTTGTGACATTTGGACCGACATGCTCACATTCTGGATCATGATATATTCTCATCAGAGTAGCGGAAGCTTTTGTTGATTCATGATATTGGCAGCAGCGTAGCAGAAGCATGGAGTGAAAATATCAGAGTCATTGATGCACTTATCATGATTTCTTTATAAAGGAATATGTTGAGTGAGCATGCGGCTATGGATTGACCGCTTCATTCTGATCAGCTGCAAATGTCAGGCGTACCTGCATACAACAATTAGCAATAAAGCGCATGAAAGTGTCTTTGATCACTTTCGTTGAATTGAGGTACACGGCCCACGGTTCCCCGTTGATCAGTACAAGTACTGCCTGTGATCAGGTATAATTCCGAAGAATTTCCTTGACAGGGTTTCGCAGCTGCTCTAGCTGTTCTCAAACCGGAACGTCTCAAAGAAGACAACACGGAGTGAGTGAACCAGCGAAATTGAGATTCACTGATTGATGAAAAGAGATTTGAAAAACAATCGTGTACCGCTCAATATAAATTGTTTTTGCAATACAACGAAGGTTTTAATGAAAATCAATTATCAATCATAAACACCTTTTATTTTGAAGTATTAGTACACAGTCGATGTGCTAAAGAAAAGAGTTTTTAAGCACAATGACCGGTTTTTCAAAGGTATCCGTCAATCCATAACCTGAACCAGGATTGATTCAAAAGATTGAATCACCCCATTGTTTCTGTTCAGTTGTCACATGGTTGATCTATTGGATAGATCTCACATGCCACCTACCAGGAGCTTGTTTGGTGTTGGCTCCAGAAGGCTTTCCATCTTCATTGTGAATATGTTTGCATATCACTCATATGTTCTGGCAATACCACAAGGATAATGCGTAGGACTCATAAGATATAATCTCTCTTTCCACATTGTGTGAAACAGAGAGTCTTCATAGACAGTGTCCTAATGAGATTTTTATGATGATCTCGTAGCTCTAGACTCAATTGTGCATATTTTGGTTCCTATGCCAGAGACTAGGGAGAGGGTCTCCTTCTTCAATATTAACAAACTCTAAGAGAAAGTCGATAGATTATGTAGGTTCCCCGTGAGAATGAAACAAGCCCTTTTAAGAGGAACTTGAGTAGTTTGGGAAGTTGTAGTGCAGTGCGTCACTGGGTCCATGACGTCTTGTCTTCAATACCGATGTTACCACCAGTAGCATATGAATTGAACCCGGTATCTGCCCTAAGGTTGAATAATTGGAGGGCTATTTCTTTTCACCCCTTTTTCCATTCATTTCTTTTTCATTCTTCAACCCCTTCAGTGCTTACCGAGACTTCATAACTAGAACTTTGTTGGGTTTATTCCAGTACTAGCTCTGTCTCAGTCCGCACTCTTCCCATATCTCACTTTTCTCCTTTTTTCATCATACCTAAGGACTTCTACACTATCTAGTGGATTGTCCCTGGGTAGATCCCTCAGGTTCTGGCGGATCATGGGAACAAATACCTAACCTTATCATCCTTATATCACCATACATAAAGTAAATTTGGTCGGTCTATTTGGTATAGTTCATCTGCCATTCGAACCAATTGAAAACCATTTTAAAATCAATCCATATACTTGTGATATATTATCAAAGTGTTTTGTACCTAAATTGTTTTTGATAATTTTAGAAAAAGAGCTCCCCTTCAACATGTGCATCATGTATTTGAAATCGTTTTGGCACACGGAGGCAAGAGGAAGAATTAACTTCTTTGATTACCATTTTCTAAAAGATGTCAACATCACTTCCCTAATCAAATCAAGTAGATAAAGCATATTGGGGAAGGATGAGGTTTTCATAAGTTTGCTCCCCCTCAATATGTGCCTCGAGGTTTGAAAGAGTTTTGCACATATTAGAAGGAACTTGCACTTCAAGACACCATAATCACGTTTTAATCCTTTATGGTTTGATAAAGATGCTCCCCCTTAACATGTGTATTATGTATATTGAAATCGTTTGGCACATGTAGGGAGGAGAGCTTGTTAATCACTTATGAAACCATTTATCGAATCATCAGTTTAAATCCAATTTAAATTACAAATTCTCCCCCGATCACAATTTTCAAATCATTTGAGATTTTTGATCTCTGTAGATTTAAATTGATTTGAAAGCTTTTGAGGAGAATTGTAACTTGATTATGAGAACATTTTAACTGATAAGGATCGGATTTTGAGACTTTACACTTCATTGATTAAACATGCATGATTATCCTTTGAAAACAAATGTATGACAAATAACCTTTTGATTTAATTGATATCATTCTCCCCCTCAATCAATGACATAAGTTGTTGATTGAGAGATAGACATTTTGACAAATGTTAAGACCATATGATCTTCAAAAATAAAGTCCGAGTTATTTTTCAAAGCTATTAGTTTTCATTATATATCAATTGATTGTTTATAGAATCAGAGCATGAGATTTGAAGATTAAGGATAAAGCATAGCTCTGTTCTTTCTTTGAAAAACGGGTTACTGCCTGAAATAATAATAAACCATAGTTTCACTTTCTCTCAAAAACATTTGTCAAGTATTAACCAAGTCGCTGCTCATAGTGTTCATCAAACATAGGATCAAATAATTTCTTCAAATCATCTTCTGAAGGAGGTACATAAGGAGTTGCTGGTGAGGGATTTGAAACAAGGGTAGAACTGATAGGACTACTTGATGAAGGTTGAAATACGGGTCCAGAACTGGATTGTCCTGGAGCCATTTGCCCGGACAGCTCATCGAACGTGACGTGAATAGTTTCCATGATATCTCGAGTTCTTTTGTTGTAGATTCGGTAACCCTTCTTGTTTGATGCATAACCTACAAAAACTCCAATGTCCGCCTTAGCTCTTAGTTTACCTAAATCTTGACCGTCATTTGTTGGATAGCACAAAGCACCAAACACACGAAGGTAGGATAAATCAAGTTTTCATTTATGGACAAGTTTATATGGAGTTTTTCCATGAGAGGTGTGTATAAGGGAACGATTTTGGGTGTAGCAAGCAGTGACAATGGCTTCGGCCCATAGAAACATTGGAATCTTTGAATAAATTAGCATTGTTCTTGCGGCTTCCACAAGAGTTCGATTTCGTCTTTCAACTACACCGTTCTGTTGAGGAGTTCGTGGAATACTTCTTTGATGACTGATTCCAACACTTTCATAAAACTGAATTAAGTCTTTGTTAACAAACTCTGTGCTATTGTCTGTTCGAACAATTCTAACAGTATTGTTGAGTCGAACCTGAAGTTGTTTGATAAGTTTGATGATGACAACTGGAGTTTCATCCTTTGTCCTCAAAAACTTTACCCACGTAAATCGAGAGTAGTCATCAACAACTACTAGAATGTATTTCTTCCCATTTATCGTTTGCACTCTCATTGGTCCGCACAGATCCATATGAAGGGTATGAAGAAATTCCATTACTGAGTTTGTGGGTTTTGGTTTGTGGGCATATTTCGTTCTTTTTCCTAATTGGCAAGCTGAAAAAAGATGATCTTTTTCATATTTTAATCTGGGTAAGCCTCTGACAAGATCCTTTCTGGAAAGGTTATTAATGGTGCCGAAGTTCAAGTGATTGAGACGACGATGCCATAACCATGATTTTTTTTTTCGAAGCCTTTGACAACAAGCAGATTGGAGAGGACTTCATCATGTCTTCGATAGAGATGGTGTACAGATTTGAACCACGAGTTCCTCTTAACAATTCCACATCATCAAGTTCACTAACGAAGCAAGTGTGTTTTCTAAAAGCCACTTCTATATCGGAATCACAGAATTGACCAACAGTGAACAAGTTATGACCAAGAACTTCCACATAATATACCCTGGAGATTACACTTTTACCAACAACATAATCTCCATAACCCATAATTGCACCAAAATGGTCGTTCCCGAATCTAACAGTCCCGATGAATTTACTCACGAAGTTCATGAGCCGCGAGCGATCTCCAGTCATATGCTTGGAACAGCCTGAGTCCAGGTACCACAGAACGATTTGAACGATCTGCAGTTGAACACAGACAAGAATGGATAACTGGATAATTGGGATCCGCATGCAAGAATGGGTTCCATTTGGTTAGTAACAGTGATTGGAACACCCACATCAGAAGTAGAAACAATGGAATCATCAGAAATAGATGTAGTGCTAATGTCCGTATTTGACCTATTCAAAGTATGTTCACTTCTTAAGGGAATAGTTCTACCAGTAGGCATACATTTTCTAGTGGGCATTGACTTAGAAAATTTAGGGCACAACTCATTAATCTTACGGCCAGTAGGTATCCATTGATAACCTATATTACTAAATTTCCTTCCTGTGGGTTTCCACTGTTTTCTAACTTTCTTTCGCCTTTGCCTTTTAGCCTTCTTAGCTTGATTTTTAACATTAACAGTTTCAACTTGGCATTTGACAACATTAGACAAATCATTCACACCACATTCATGATTAGTAACAGAAATCAAGCAGTCATCATTACATGGTTTGCGGATAGTAGCAGAATTCGAATTAATTACAGTACGCTTATAGCTAATACTAGAATCAACACGATTCGTTTTATTCAACTCAAACATAATATTCCTAGGGTGATCTTCTACTCTCTTCCAATGCACATTCTTAGCTTGCGATGTCCTATCTTGCTTGGTATTGCCTGGAGGCTTTGACCCGCTTGCTTTTATGTAACTGATTACTCCTGTAGAGGGAATTATGGGAACATTAGTTGGTTGATCTACTTTTTGCATTCCTGAACTAGACGTGCAGGGATCTGAACTACTTGAAGGCACATTAGAGTTCACTTTCTTAATACTGGGGATAGAATAGTTTGTATACTTGGCACAAGGCATAGAACAAGGCATCACAGCTTTACCTTTCGCACCTAAGAATTTAGGGCATGTTGCTATTAAACATTCTATCAGTTCCTGAGATCGTTTGGCCTGAATGCAAGCAAACCTAATTTCTCTATCAAGCGGCTTATTTATGAAATCCTCTTCCACAATCGCACGGAGACATTCTAGACTATCCTTAAGGTGAGCGAAATAGTTATGAAACACAAGTTCATTATTCCTAAGATGAGGAGGAATGTATTTAACAGTCACAGTATATTTGCAATCTGAGGATGACTTTGATGCAACATTCTCATTAAAGACAAGTGGCAGCTTCCCTTTTTCCTGACTCCTCTGATTCTCAATTTCTTTTTGTAAAGACGTTATTTTTTCGTTGTTCTTGTCACGAGTGACTTTCATTGAATCATATAACTCTTTAAAGTGTCGTTTAACCTTTTCATTTTCTTCTAGAAAACTCTCGTTTTCTTTTTGTAAAACATTAACCAAGTTTTGAAGATGAAAAGTTTGAGAATACTGAGAATCTAAAGGAGGAGGCATTTGGGAGCCAGTCACATTGTTCTTTTCACCCTTTAATTGTGAAATTTAGTCTTTCAACTTTCTGGAACATCTGACGATGTCTTGATATTTGAGGTTTTGACATTTTCTTTAAGATGTTGATATTTTAGTTGCAAATCAAAATGTTCAACTTCTAGTTTAGAAAGATGTTTTACCAAATTATCGTGATCATCCTGATCAATTTTCTCATTTAGTTCTGAGTTTTTGTTTTCAAGCACAATGACACGATCATGGGAAACTTTCAATGCAATAGATAATTCATGAAATCGAGAAGCAGTAATTGAGTGCTTAGTAACAGTATAAAACACATCTTGAGCAACACAACTCAAAATCAAATTCTCATTTAAGATATGCAAGTTCTTCCTTTAAACTTCATTATATTTGAGTTCCTGTTCATAATCATTGACCTCAACTATCATTGCATCAAATTCCTTTTCCATTTCTTTAATATCTGAATTTATTCCTTTTTGAAGACTCTCAAATTGACCTTTTAATTGTTTAAAGAAAGGCATGACCTCAGTTAAATAACATTCTTTAGTTTGCTCAAAACCACTTTCCCCCTCAGTTATCCATGTACGTGTGATTCTTTTCTTACATGTCTTCTCAAAATCAACGAATAGTTGATAAACAACATACAGACTGATTAAGGTTTTGCTATTAGTGGCAATCGATCTAGGAACTAGATGCATTGGTGTATTTGGAGGATACACAGTGGCTGCAGGCATTTTCCTAAGGGGAGTGTTTTTTGCAACAAGATTTTCAGCTTTTTGCATATCCATATCCTTTTTCCAGAACAATTGTTCAGGGGTTAATAGAGTATGAGGCTTAAACATGTTTAAAGAGATCCAATTTTCCTTAGTGTAATCATGGGGTTTTATCGTTATGTTTTCCTTTTTACACACAGGATCGTTAAGCTTCTTATCCATTTACTCCCTAGAGGCATCATCTAACTTTCTATCCTCTACCGTGCTTCCAATACATGATGGTGTTTGCCTAGGCTTAAGAATCTCATTACCATCATACAGTACCTTATGAGCAGCTCTAACCTTTTTAACTACCTCGGGATTAGGTTCCTCAACAAGGGGAATACTATGCTTATCGCTTAAGACTCTATGCTTAGTGATCAAGTGAGCAGTCTGAATGGTATTCCCTTATATGTACAACTTATTTTCAAGTTTGTTTTTCAAAGTTTTTAAATTAGAAAAATCATTCAAAAGTTTTGATTCCTTAGAATTAAATTCTTGTTTAAGCACTTTTACATTATCTTGAAGCTCTTGCTTTTGCTTAATAGGTTTAGAAATCTTTTCTTGTAAGGAATTTAACTCTTGTTTTAACACTTCTTCTCTAAAATTACTTTTTCTAATAACTGTACGCATTTGGTCATCCATTTCCTGCTCACGGGTAGTTAACTCAAACTTAGCACGTTGTTCATAAATAGCAACTTGTTCCTTATAGGTATTCAGTTCAGAGATAACAGAATCATCAGGGGCACATGCAGTGTATTCATCAAAAACATAGTCATCATCGACTGCAGAGGATGCGTCACTTGGTACAATCTCACTTTCACTTTGCTTCACATATTGATCATATGGTACAATATTGCTATTACCCTCATTATCAATATTTGATTCAAAATTTTTAGGAGATTGTACTTCATTATGCATCTTTTGCTCATCAACTTTATCGTATAGTTTTAATACCTCTGAAATGATTGAGTCTTTGGATGGACCAGTATGTTGTGGTGATGAGACCTTTGAAGAGACCATAGGTGAGATGCTAGCCATGAAGATAGTTTGAGCAGTAGGTTCATCATCAACATCATAGTCAAATGCATCACAGTCAGCTACTTGAAAGACATTTTGATGATTGTGACTTATTTCCTGAATTGGTTGTTCATCAACATCAGCATCATAGGTTTTGGCATTTCCCTTAGCAAGAAACAACAACTCCTCTTCATCCAAAGCTGCTCCATTATCCTGAGCTTGCACAAGCAACATCTTGTCTCTGAAGTATTCTGCATTATGTGGACGTTTTTGAGATGTGCAGTTCCTAGCAATATGTCCCTCACCACCACAGTTGTAGCATTTGACTGGCTTTGCTTGTCTTTGATTTGGATTCCTTCCACGATTCTGATTTGCCACATATCATCTACCAACTCCACCTCTTCCCTGTTCATACTGCCTTTCTTGAACTGGTTGCACCATAACCTTCCCATCTCTGACAGTAGCTTGATTGTGTGGATTGGATGCTGCTATGAGGTTATTGTTGGTGTGTGGGAGAGAGTTCATGTTTTGACTAACCATGAGAGACAGTTGATTAATGAAGTTTTCCATGAGTGTGTTTGAGTCGGGAGGCTTATATGCTGGATCAGGGATGAGCTTGTAATTACCATTACCCATGGGTATGACTTGAGAAGCTTTGGTGGTAATTCCAACATTGGTGTAAAAAGCTGTAGAGTCATTTGACGAACTAGTTTCTCCCTGCTTAGATTTGAACTGTTCAAGAATCCTTCGTTCAAACATAGCATGTCTCTCATTCTGAAGGAGGAAGGCATACAATTGCTCATAGTTGGTGTTCTTCAATCCTTTGGTTAGCTTCACAGAGGTGACAAACTTATGCCATTCGGGATTCATGTTGTTCACAAACTTTGAGTTCAGCTGAATGTTTTGCATGGTCATTTTGATATTCCTCATATCATTCACAAGCTTGTGGAATTTCACGTAATATTCATAGACACTCTCATTAGGTTTCATCTTGAAGTGCTCAAATTCATCATACAGTTGTGATTCTCTGTCTTCCTTAGTTAATTCAGAACCCGAGAGAAGCATCTTGACATTATCCCAAACAGCCTTGGCTTCAGTGTTGTGATTGATAAGCTTGTAGATATCTTTTGGAAGACCTTGAAGTATAATGTTTGAAGCCCTGATATCAGTGTCAAATCTCTTTTTCTCCTTATCACTGAGCTCATCATAAGTCTTTGGTCTATCCAATCCAAAGATCATAGTTCCATCTGCTGCAGTATCAATTATGTCTCTTGTAGTCTCAATCTGATACGATCCTTCATCAATAAACTTGAGAATGTTGACTCCATTTTCCTTTCCAAGATAATACAACCTAATTCGTTGAGCCCATGAGTCATAGTCAGTTCTGTCAAGCATGGGTGGATGAGTGTCTGAACCAGCTGCTTGAACGTCCTCAGCTACAGTAGAGATGATTGTAGGCACGTTGGTAGACATGTTTACAGATTTCACGGGATTTTATAACTCTATGATTAAACCGGGAAATAGATTCTTTCACGGGATTTTACTAAATCAAGAGAAAACCGTATTAGAAACAAGTATTAACCAAGTCGCTATAACCCTTGAACCAAGTCGCTAAGTAGCAACTCGCTAAACCTCAAGTCGCTGTAAATCAAGTCGCTAAGACCCAAGTCGCTGGACACAAATCGCTAAGGCACCAAATCGCTAAACAGTCAAGTTGCTAAACAGCAACTCGCTAAGTATCCAAATCGCTAAGAGACAACTCGCTAAGAACTATAAGTACAAGTCGCTAGAAATAATGAAAGCAAGTCGCTACCCCTCCAAGTCGCTAGCCGTAGTGGAGAATCCACTAACTTGTACTGTTTGTCGGCTTGTCTCAATAGACAAGTCGCTACGATCAAGTCGCTACGACTAACACTACAAATCGCTAGAAATTACTGAAGCAAGTCACTACGAAGAAATTCACAACGAGACTCAAGTCGCTAACATGAAAAACTTCAAAAACACACTTTTCAATCCAAAACAAGTCCAACCACAGTGATTCAAGCTTTCCAAATTAAAACCCAAGCACTTACAATGATTCTAAACACAAAAGTACACCCAAAATTCAAGCTTTAACACAAGAAATGATCCAAATGATGCAAAAATCACTAAACTTTTTCAAACTCAAAAACCATCTAAAACCACTAGAAATCCAAGGATATGAAAGAGAGATGATCAAACCATGGCTCTTGATACCATTTGTAACATATTGGATTTCACAAACACATCATATCATGATCAAGTGGGCGTATAATTCAAGGTTTTAGAGAGAGAAATAGTTAGAGGTTTGGGAACTTAGTGAGAGAAAATGAAAGTATTATTATGAGCTCCAACTCTCTACCTTGGGAGGTAGAGAGTATTTATAGTCTTACACAAATCGCCACCTACGGGTTGTGGATCAGGCATACAGTGGGTAAAGACCCGTCCGTCCTCCACGGTGTTACTTAACAAAATACTACTTAACTTATAATAACTACGACAACGAGCTTTCTAACGATTACATATACTTGAGGTGACCGACTCTTTAATAATTGGATTTACTAAATCCTAACATTCCTCAACCCCAACCTTAGCGTAGTAATTTCTCACTTGCATTCCTATTCCTCTAGAGAACGATATCAATTCCTGAGGCTTACCCTAATACTACACTACAACGATTAGGTTCACTGCCTAGGGTGTTGAAAAACTTGATCGACGAAAAGGAAGTTCCTTTGACCTCGAACGCGCGTTGTACGCGTATCAAGATCCGTCTAGGCAAAGCGTAGGGATCCGTCTGTCTGTAACTAAAATACATAAAATGTAATGTACCAAAAAATGTTGGCATCAAAATGAGATATGTATTAGACCAAAAATCATATACTCAGCAAATATCATGTAATTTCATTTAATAAAACTAGAGAAATGATATACATGACTCTAAAAACTAAGAAAATGAACGATACATGACTTTAAGTTACTAGACTATCTAAGTCGCACTTGATACTAGGACACCACTAGAATCCTCTAGCTCAAGTTTGTTTAGGTTTAATCTCGTCGAAACGTTCGCGGAGGTGATAAAACATGAAACATTGATCTTCCCGTACTTCATGTATCAAACTTTCAACATGTTGACAATGATAACAATCTTTGCCATGGCTAGGTAGTGGTGATGGAAGAAAGGAAATTGCTTGATGTGAAGGATCAAGTGAAGTGGGTTGAGGAGCCTCAAACAAGAGAGGGATTGGCGGAGGCGCATTCGAAGATGGCTCGACCAAGAATGATGGTGGTGGTAGAGAGGTGTCAAACTTCCATGTGGTCGAGTGGTTGACTTTGATGATTTCTCATAATCCAAATGGGATTATTTGATGGTGACGGAGAAAAGGAAGCCGGAGCTAGTGTTGACTCAATACCTTGATTTAGTTTCACTATTCCTCCTAATGAGGAGAATGTTGTTGGTGGTGGAGGATGAGATGGCCTAGGAGGCAAATCCTCTAGATTTTAGAGGTGTGGTGATGAGAGTGGAGTGGTGAATGATAGGGCTCTAGGCACCAATGGTGATGGTTTAGTGGAAATGGGATTGTTTGGTTTAGGAGGTATGGTGGTGTTTGGCATAGGTAGTTTTGTGGGAACTATCCTTTTAGGGATTGGTTTGATTGGTTGAGTTGGTGGAGGAGAAATCCTAGCATTTGTGGATTTACCCGGAGATGATTCGGTTGAAGAAATTTCGTGTACAACACGAGCAACTTTCTTGGGTGGTCCTTTGGTGGATGAGTTACCACTTGGAGCTTTCCTCATGGTGAGATGATTCAAAGAGGTTTGTAAAGGTTTCTAAGTGCTGAAAATGAGGATGAAGATTATGACTTTAGGAGTCCTAACAATGTGGTTTATAAAGCAAGGGATTTGGCAAGTGCATTCAATACTTAAGCCACTAAGATTCCTTAGAATGTGATAATTAGCATGCACAAGAGTCAACTTCAGAGTTGTACTGGTCTAGGAGCTTAATTAAGATGAGATGGAGTGTTCAAGTTAGCAAGATGAGCTTGAAATGATTGTTTTAGCTAGAGTTGACATGAATCTGTCACACGGATCCCACGGTTCCCTCCAATGAGGGATCCGTCTAGGATAATTCTAGGGATCCGGCTCTCAGCAGCTAGGAAAGGGTAAAAATGATGTTTCAAAGGTCTAAAGCCTATACCATCTTGAGTGTTTCAGTCCTCCTAAGAATCTTAAATGAAAGGGTACTTAAATGCTCAAGGACAATGAGTGATGTAGCTAATGATTGCCTTTTATGGAAGAAATTGGAACTATTATAAGTACCAATGAATGACCAAAGATGACACTAAAGATTTGAGAGCGTCAAATGGAGCTAAATGATCCTAGAGACCAGATAGTAACTGATGAGTGTCTAAATACTCATCATTTTTGTACTGTATAGACTGCAAAATCATCTGAAAACACTCAGAAACACATCATAATGATAAAAATATCACAAATCAGTGTTTTATGTGTTTTAAAAGCAAAAATATCAAAATCAGATGAAAAACGTATCAAATTTGCAAAAATTGCAGTTTTAGTCCCCCAAGTTTCAAAAATTGTCAAAAACAGTCCCTGAGCACAAAATTTCAAAAGAAAAGTCACCAAAGGTCCTTTTAAAATCATAAGTAGTCAAATTTAGTCCTTTGGTGAAAAATATGAAAAGTTTGAGAAATTACAAAAATGGTCCTCCAAGTTTGAAAATTGGCAGAAATGGCCCCCGGAAAATTGGAAAATGGCAACTTTGGTCCTTGCATTATTAAACTTTGTCATTTTTAGTCCTTTGATCATCTTTGCAAATTGGCATATATGGTCCTTGTATTTTCAGAAAATTGCAAAATAGGTCCTTGTGTATTATTACCCTTTACACCTATTGGACCCTATCACAAACCTTTGGACCCTTTCATAAGCCTTGGACCCCTGTCACTTTACCATTTTGAACCCCCCTTGGTTATTAATTCCACCTGGTCAGTCAACCAAGTCAAACACACACACCACTTGGCGCCCTTTTGGTCTTCTCCCCAACTGCTCCATGACTGCTTCCCCTGAATTCACTCCTCCACCATCACATACTCACATACTTGTCCCCCCCACCTCAACAACAATACAAGATACATTAATTGCACCCTTTACCCATTCTACTCAACCTCAACAGTTAAAAAAAAGACTTTGGCGCCAAAAACAAATCAAACGGCCAATATTGCTTGTACTCATCCAATGGCTTAGAAAGATGGTGGGATTTTCTCAGTAGACTAGTGAGAAGCTCTTGGAGTATAAAAAGAAGAAAAGGAAGCTAAGAAGGAGTCTACTAGTTTTTTTTTATTTTCTTTATTATGTCGTTTTTATGTTAAGTTTTTATTTCAGTGTAAGACTTGTAGTAATTTGTTAAATTGTATCAATTTAAAGGGTTTAAGAGTATTGAGACTTAATTCAAGCACAAATTTCAGTTTATATTTACAAATTCAAGTTTTATGGTCACTGTTTCAAACTGCAACTTTAAAATGTTAATTACAAGTATTTAGAAGTTTATTTCTAAGCTCAAATAAGCTTGAATGAGCTTATTATAACTTTGTACAAGCTCACATTCAAGAATTAAGTAATCTAGGGACTTGGTCAACAAAAGTCAAACGGGGCATAAATGGAACAGGTTTGGTCAATGGTTAAAGCAGACATGGAAATGGGTTAAATTATAGTTTATTGGGTTGGTTCTGATAGGTTAGCAGTCCTGGTTTCAGTATTGGCAAGCCATAGTGCTTTGGACTCTTTGTAAGTAAATTCCTAGTTTTTATGCATAATCAGTTTTTGTGGTTAAATCTGGTTCAATTCTGTTTTAGAGGTTGTAATTAGGTTAAGTTAGTGTAATTTGATCAATAATTCATAGTTGCTCAGTGTTTAGCTCAATCTAGTTAGCAAAGCAGTTAGATAAGGGATGTTTGGATTTGCTGTTTAAACTGCAGTCTAGGCTTGTTCATTGGAATGTATCTGTTGGATCATGCTTGTTAAGCTTAGTTAGGCTCATTTCACTCACTTATTTGTGCACAAGAATAGCTAAAAGTCAAAATCATCCTATTTATACCCAACTGTCCACTGTGGGAATTTTCATGTAACCAAATCATGTCATTTAGCTTATTAGTTGTTGTTCTAGCTTAAATCAGTCCTTATATACCTTAATACATGTTATTCAGTCCATAAATTAGCTTCAAACCTCAAGAAAGTCAAAGTTTCATTGTTTCTTAAAAAGTCAAAAGTTCAAAAACTCAGTTTTGGCCATTCTAGCAGGAATTTTAATGAGCTCATTTATTGGCCAATTTCAGTGATTCTAGTTGTTTTTAAAACTTTTCTTGGTCTAGTTTCTTATATGCATTTTTTCAGATTTTTGTTAAATTTTCTTAAGCCTCAAATAAGCTCATCAAAAAGGTCTTATATGCCCTGCTCCAAACTCTCAGTTACACTGAGTATTTTCTCAGTTCTTGCTGTTTGTGCACAAGGCTCAAAAGAGCTCCCCAAGGTCTGAGATTTGGCACATTAGGAGTTAGCTAGGTAGTCTTTAAGACCACATTTGTAGTTTTAGCTTTAGCTTATCTGATAAGCTCATAGATAAGCTCAAAGTAGCCCCCTAATTCCTGTTTTAAGCTTAAGCTCATCACCTCAAATCTGTTCCATTTGCTTAATCAGAGGTTTAAGCTTGTTTATTTGTGTTGCATTTTGGTTAATTTAGCATATTAGAGCTTCATCATCAGTTTGGCAGCCTTTGGGTTCCATTTGCTTATTGAAGTGCTTATTTCAATAAGCACTTCCTTATCAGATCCCTAATCCTTCAAACAAGCCCCTGTTTTTCCATTTTTCTTAGCTTCCTAACATTATTTTAAGCATTTCCTGAATTTTTCAGATTTTTCCAAGCTTGTTTGGTATTTTTCTTAATTTAAATTAGTTTTTAAGCCTTTTTAAATAGCATTTAATACAAAAAATTAAGAAAAGGTTCCAAAAAATAATTTTTCATTTTTCTTAAGTTTAGATAAATGTAAAAAGCTTAAAAAGTATTTTTCCCTATTTTTCTCCTTTTATTTGGTATTTTTAATAATTTAAATTAGTTTTAAATAGTTTTTAATTAATAATAAATACATAAAAAGCCTAAAAAATATATTTTCAGTTTTAAAATTAGTTTTATCATATTTTAGATTTTTCTAAATCTTAACTTTATTTTTCTAGTCTTATTTCATATTTTCTTTTATTTTAGAGTATTATTAAATAGTTTAAATTAGTTTTTAATTAATAATAATTAATTAAATAGTGTTAAAAATAATTTTCTTTTTCTATAAATTTTCTTTTATCATTAGGTTTGTAAAAATGTATTTTTCATATTTTTAGGATTTATATTGTGTAAGTTTCACTTTTTATTTTGTACGTTTACGTTATTTTTATTTAAACGTAAGTTTTAGGTTTTAAACGTTCATCACTTAAAAAATAGTGATAGCGTTTATTTAATAACTTTTATCTTTTTAATTTTCTTAATTTGCATTTAAGTCGCTTTGATTTATAACCTTTTTCAGTAGTGTAATATTCAATCCCAATCCTTCCTGATCGCTATCATTAGTGATCATTCTATCATCTGATCATGTGTTTAACACACCATTGAGTCTCCGTGGGACATAACGACCCGGGAATCCCCTGTATTCTCTGATCTTAATTGTATTTGTGTCTGAGCTGTTTTAAGTCTTGTTAGACTTGACGGTTTTGAGCAGATCAGTAACTTAAGATAGTGTTTTGGAGAATATCCTAAAAGCTTAAGATGGAAAAGGCTATAATTTGACCCATTTCGACCTATTTTGAGGTAAGGATGACTACAATCAATTTGCTAAAATTGAAATATTTCTAAAGCTAGATTTATTACCATGTGAGGGATTATGTGTGAGTATAAGAGTGGAAGAGTAATGAGTTTTGATGAAACGATAGATCTACAAACGCCTTGAGTGTGATCTAAGTGAGTTATGCGTGAGTATGAAACTTTTACTCAGCTTAATAAGAACTCAATTTTTCCTAAGACACTATGTCTAGCTTAGTGTGAAGTGATCTAAAGACATGTTTTGAAATATAATGATTGCAACTGCATTTCTGTTTGCCGGTTCCCTAGGAGTAGGGATCCGTCTAGCACAAACTTTGGGATCCGTCTCTCTGCTAAACAGAACCTTTACAAAAGTTATGCAAGGGTTGCACAAGGCATCATATTTCAAAGTTAGTGTTTTCTAAGAGGCTCTAACAGTAATATAGTGGAGATATCAAATGTTAAATGTTTTATTTCATGAAGGAAATTACATTACATTGATAAAGCATGAATACTAAGGATCAAACCTATTTTGAAGGAAAACTAAGTTTCTTGAGCATTTTCGCTAGATGGATCATCAAATGGTTGATGAGTGTTTGCCGATTCGGGAATGAAGATTTAGAGATTCCATCATCTTGTTCACAAGTACGTACAATGGACATTGAAATTGAGGGTGGAAGTACATGATGTGATGATAAAGGCGTGTCAAGAACATTCCATAAGGGATTAGTTTATTCTTGGACCCTTGAAGATTTACAATACGCCTTGCGAAGAAGTAGGCGAGATTGTATGGTTGTTGTGTTAGCAAACAATACATTATGTGAGCACAACAAGCGGGAAGGATTTCTCGATTTCCCCTAAGACTCCAAACATTTTCACGTAGGATGAGTGCGAGAGCCTTGTACTCTTCTCAGATATCCCGTGTATAGATAATGTTTGGATCGGAGTAATAGGGTTGAGGTTTGTATATTATGCGAGTCAAGTCTTGCGGGGAAGGTATGTGTGAGCAATATGGACTATTTTCTTCACGAAAGTTGAAGAGAGAATCAAGAGACCAATCTTCAGTGAAGGCACATTGTCCATGATTTGGAATTCGGAGGATGTGAGCAAATTGCCCAAGGGTTAAAACAAACTTTTGGTTTTTGATCCAAAACCAAAGAGATAGAGAGCGATCCTCGTTACGAACGAGTTCAACTTGACAAAAGAATTCCAATACAAACCTTGGACATATTTTCTCGTTAATTTTGAGAAGACATTCCAATCCTATGGTTCGGAATGAGGTATTGATACCTTCTTCATATTGTAGAGGAGTGTCGACAATACGTCCTTCATGGAAGTGACGGGTTTCGAAATTATTGAACCCACGGACATGATTGCCAGGTGTGTTGGGCTCAAGAGAGATGTTAGGGGTGTAGACGCAAGTGAGTGAAAAATCGAACTCATACTCATGCGACATAGAAAGACCTATAGAAGTGAAGAGTTAATAAGATGGGACGTATTACAAGTAAAATAATGATTACCTAACGTTTTTACTAGATGTTTATTAACAATGATAATTAACTCACTTACTGTTTTGACATTCTAGTAGAATATTTATTTTACGAAGAAAACAGTTTTTGTATTGCATGAAAGAAAAATTGTTATCCAGAAGGACGGTTCCCTTCCATGAGGGATCCGGATAGTATACCTACAGGGATCCGTGGATCTGTAATGATAGAAAGAAAAGGGTTTTGATGAAAAGAGATTTTTTGCATCTTATATGTTTATACAAAAGTATGTATTTTAGCCAATGTTTACTTTAGCATGCATTGTCGGTTTCTAATGTATCTTAAGACCAAAAATACGAAACATAAAAAGTAAACGAAAGGGCAAACATATTTGAGAAATAAACTAGATAAACTAGAATATTAGTAATATTTCATTTCAATACTAAGAATGATACAAAGGAGTGAGTATACAACACCAATGTAGATTAACAACACAAAGTATATGTCTCCATACGAGAACTTCATCATGGGGAACACGAGACCGATGAGTGTTAAGGCGATGAGTACGAGGGCGATGTAAACCATGTTGATGAAGAACCTTCTTGGTTTTGGTTTGAGATGAGATGAGATGAGGAGGAAGATGAAGTGTTGAATGAGAGATAATTTTTGAAAGTGGAAGATTTGAAAAATTGAGGATTTGGTGAAGTGGACGTTGGAGGGAGATTTATGGGGAAGGAGGAATTTTTGAGTTTTCATTTTGTTTTATTATTAGAAAGATATGATTTTTGGATTAAATGAAATAAAACACAAATTTTATAAACCTCGACTTTAGACGAAAGAGCAACATGTATGCGAGAAAAGTTTCCTAACGAAGCTACGTGTAATATATGAATATGCACAAAATATAATCACATAAATTCCTATGAAAGCATACTTATTAATTAAGCAAATGTTATTTAGAGATAAGTGGAAAATCATACCTCTAATGCACTTAGGAATGTCTTTACAAATGACACAACAAATGTCAGTAGACAATTTCAGTTCCTTCGTGTTAAAGATACCTTTTTAGGGAAGGTATTCCGGTTACCAAGCAATTCCTATGGTTCGGTAGGTATGAGCTTTAACTAAGAAATATGACAAAGAAGGTTAGTGCAAATAAATAAATAGTAAAAAAAATGTTGTCATCTAATCAACATCCAAACTAAGTGTTTTAAAAACATGGCGTTTGTTTTTGTAAAAGACATTCTTTGTAGTTTTCAATTAAACACGGATCGTATCAAGTTTTTAAAGTACAATTTACTTTAAGAAACTTGGTAACGAAGCTCTGATACCAATTGAGGAAAACTAGATGGGGGGGGGTTGAATAGTTTTACCGATTAAAACTTGGTTTTAAACTATTTAGATCGACTTATGTCAATCTATTAAACATGTGTGTTGGATGTTGATAGACAAGCATATATAAGTATGTAATGAAAAGATAAGGAGTAGGAAGCACAAAACCATAACGCGAGTATTTATAGTGGTTCGGCTACAAGGACACTTTCCTTGCATTACTTCACTCCCCGAGTCACCTACTAGAGAGTTCGTAAACACTACACAACACCAACTTCTTATGGCGGAGAAGCCTTCACAACGTTGCCTACTCTTTATCCGGTACAAGGCTAGATACCGGGTTCTTCCACGAGGTAGAACCTAACCAATCACAACGTTGCCTACCCTTTATCCGGTACTAGGCTAGATACCGAGTTCCATTACAATGGAGGAACTACTACCCAACACTACAACAACAACTAACCCAAAGGAGATCTACTCGTTATAACAACATCAACAAGGATATCAATATCCTTTGACCCAATACTAGTCTATCTTGTACATCGAATCACACCATATCAAATGTACACCTTAGGCACCTTTCACTAATTCCTTTGACACGATCTCCAAGGCACCCTTCACTAATGCCTTGTGACTTGACTTCTAGGCATCTTTCACAAATGCCTTTAGCCTTGACTACTAAGCACCATTCACTAGTGCTTTCAATACGAACGTTCGACACCTTTCACTAATGTCTTCGTCTTGACTCTTTTAGACATCTTTCACTAATGTCTTCAACACTACACTTCTTATGAGGAAGAACAGAACTATCAACAAGAGAACCTCAGTAGTCTTGATGATAATGAAGCATGGCAACTCATGGACTTGAGCTTGCTCGTCTTCAAAAGATGGTGATCTCGCCTTTAAGAGGAACCTAGAGAATCACACAAAAACAAAACTACATACATAGATCACTTGGATCTGGGATTAGAGAGTTTATAACTCAAAGAGAAAATATGTGAGAAAGGGGTGAGAAATAATGAAGAAATGGCTCACTATTTATAGAGAGAAAATGGCTACTGTTCCACGGATCCCACGGATCCCTCACTTGCGGGATCCGTCTAGTGTAATACTGGGGATTCGTGGGACGCTCCCTTTTGCCAATGGGTTTTGGGTCATGGGTTATGGGTTACGGATCATGGGTATCCAAGTAGATACAATGTATCTACAAGATGCAATGCATCTAGTCCATGGTTCATGGATTAAAACTATAGGTCATGGATTAAAACCATGGGTCATGGATATTATCCATATATGACATAAGCATGATGTCTAGAATTGGGTTGTGGGTCAAGCTCCATGGGTATGGGTCATGGATTTTGGGTTGTACCCAACTACATTCAATGTATTTGGTCAATAGGTCAAGTACTTAAGTTTCTACCCATTTACATTACCCAATATAATACATACTAGTTATGTATATATTTACCCAATATGTAAACACTAGTTGTTGTACATATGTATTACTAATTCATAAAATCACTTATACTTGTTTTAGTGTTTTATGTGAAAACGTAAGTGTGTTAGAAAACTATTGGCTCAAACCATTTACGTATTTTATTTGTTTCGTTAAAATGATTTTACGTTTGTTATCGACAAACATTAGAAGATCGTAAAATGTAAATAAACGTTTTTACGGCTTATTTGTATTAACATCTTGATCTCCAGTCTTCTCTGAGCTTTGTCTTCATTAGTTTTTATGGGTACATCCTTCCCATCAGCACCTTTAGCAGGTAAAGAATCACCCTTAAAGATGATTTCCCACATAGAGTAGTCCATCATCTTGAGGTACTGTTGCATTCTTAACCTCCAAAGCTCATACTCTCTAGTCTTCAACATAGGTACCTTTGATTCAGTTACCATATATGTTGATTCAGCTTCCATGACTTCAGTAGTTGTTTGAATAGTTAAGAGTAAACACAGATTCTCTTTTACCACAACTTCTAGATCACAAGCTCTGATACCACTTGTTGATCCCAGTTGAGCAATTGATCTTATTGATTGAGCTAGATAAATCTAACACAAACAAAGTATAGCGAGCTGTCTTAGAACAAAGCTTAAACACTATGCGAAATTTAATGTTTAATGACAAAGAGAATACTTAACACAATTTGTTTTCTCACAAAACTCTTCAATATATTAATACGAATACTCAAAAGTATTAGGGTCACAAAACCTTGAAGTGATCGACTCTAGAATAACTCATACTCTAAATCTAACTTAGGACCTTCTTTTATAAGCTAAGGAGTCCTAGTCGGTTAACAATAACTTTCTATACAAGATACATCTTATAGAATCTTTTCTATATTTATCTAACCGACTATACAATATCATATAAGTAGTACTAATTATTTGTACTGGCCGTTTGTACTGCGAGTATATTCTTCTCGTAGTCCATCAGTTAAGCCTAACAGTACTAACACTTAACCTTGGCAGTACAAACTGTTTTGCTAAACTCCCAACATCTGGGATGTCAACAGCTTCCATCTTATCGCGTGCTATTCTAAATAGCTGCACCAATTGATTGTGGTTGTCTAAAATTTCTAACAAATTCTCAACAACATCGTGATATAATCTATTTTCAGTATTCTTAAAGTGTTCCAAATGATTATCAACTTCGTTTGTTGTATCGTAGATGTAGAGCTTTAAAAATCTTGGTGTCTTGTTTACCGTAGGATACATGCTTCCTATCCAGTGGTAAATCTTTCCTGAAACTTTGAATATATAAGGGCCCCTTCCTCTGTTAACATATTTGTCAATCTCTGCGCCTAAAGATGTCATTGCAAACATCTGGTTATAGGCTCAGATATTTTCCATGAAATGTCTATCTTGTAACAGCTCTTTTATATAGTCTGGGTAGTCTTCATTTGTAGCTATCGCGACTTTACCATTGTTGCAACAGCGATGGTATTCTGGAGATCGTCAGTTGCTATGTTTTATTTGCTCGTCATACCAAAACAAAGCCTTGCAGTGCCTGCAGACTTGGTTACAACTGCCGATAGAAATATATGTGTATGGCGGCCCTGGAATAAACAAAAAAACATGCATGACTTATATATCAACGAATACATGGTTCCTTTGTAGGAAAGTGAGAAAAAGGCTAATTAAATAAAACAATTAATTATATTAAAGAACAAATGTAAGAAACATCTACTATACCTTGTCTAAGTCGTCTATGTTGTCTCGTATTTGTTTGCATATAGTTGTTCGAGCCACTGAAATGTGTTTGTGTAACTGCAATAGGTAGGCAAATATTTGTAAGTATATTAAAAATGTTGATTTAATAATGATCTTCTGCAAGTCTTGTTCAGTGGCATACTTTGTATAAAGTATGTTTTAGCACGAATGTTAGCATTATGAGTTATATTGGATGATGTTACTGTTGCATTAGCCTGTATATTTATATCCTCAGTTTCCAAAGGTGAATAACTAGCTGTAATTCGACGGTGTATTTTGCCTTTTGCATTAGAAGTCTAACTAAAGACAGATGAAGAAGACATGTTAACTACAGCAGAGATCAACAGATGAGAAAGGTACAACTCATTATAGTGTTGAAGAAAAGTATATTGTACAACCTTGTGTATGGAATTTTGCTTCTGTGGTTTGCACCTGTAAACCTTCGGTATTAGCACCTAAAAAATAAGACGTTTCATCTAGAATACCAAAGACGGTGCAAACATTAGAAGCAGCTAAACATGAGAATAAGCATGGGTAAAATAATACGTAAACCGCAAAGGAAAAAAGCTTACATTGAGAAAGCATTACAGATGAACCTGTAGCATCAGTATTATGTCCATGAGTATAACCAATGTTTGTAGCTATCTTATGAGACGACGGCATTTGATTTATTGATAAACTGGTGCAATTCGACGTTGAAGTTGGCTTATAGAAAAAATACTCAACACTTTTGCGTTTTGCATTTGAAGTCTGACTAAAGGTAGATGAAGAAGACATGTTAACTGCAGCAGAGATCAACATATGAGAAAGGTAAAACTCATTATAGTATTGAAGAAAAGTATATTGTACAACCTTGTGTATGGAATTTTGCTTATGTGGTTTGCACTTGTAAACCTTCGGTATTAGCACCCAAAGAATAAGACATTTCATCTGGAATACCAAATAAGGTGCAAACATTAGAAGTAGCTAAACATGAGAATAAGCGTGGGTAAAATAATACGTAAAGCCAAAGGAAAAAAGCTTTCGTTGAGAAGACATTACATATGAACCTGTAGCATCAGTATTATGTCTATTAGTATAACCAATGTTTGTAGCTATCTTATGAGACGAAGACATTTGATTTATTGATTAATTGGAGCAATTCGACGTTGAAGTTGGCTTGTAGAAAGAATACTCAGCACTTTTATAAGACTTTATTAACCTTTTTTTTCCCTTTGGTAGCCATTTGTATAGTTTCAGATGAATTCTAGTAAGATGGATTAGCCTGACTTCTATACATCTTCTTACTGACATTCCCTTAACATGTGTTGAGACCAATTTCTTCACACACACTGATTCTTTTCTTTTTAACGATTCAGAGGGAGAATCCATGTGTTCAACATCCGGGGACGGATCCAAAGAAGGCAAACAACTAAGAGAAGGAATGCGACGAATCGCCTTTTATTTTGTTTTCATATTTCAATGTTTAATATATTTATGAGTATAATAGTCGATGTATATAACAAAATATACTACATGTAAAGTGATAACAACATTTGTCGAATGAGATTAACCAGGGCTATAGTTAAGAGGTATATATATATATATATATATATATATATATATATATATATATATATATATATATATATATATATATATATATATATAGGGGGCCTTTATTTTGAGAACCCTGTTAAGTGCGAGAATTGCGAGAACCCCTTATGTACTCCTAGTAATGCATATTGTGCAACATATCAATGCAACATGGCATTTTTGAATTATTAAACCTTTTTATTTAATCCAAAAGGGTATAATAGTAAAAGTTAAGTTTATATTATTTTTATTTTTTTAAATAAATAAATCCTACTTTTTTTAAAAATTTAATTTTCGGTTGTTTTTTTCTTTTTCTTTTTTTTTTTTTTTTTTTTGCGTTTTTTTGTGCTTTTTTTTGAACATGCATGTTTTAAAACTTATTTAGTGCATATATGTTTTTATGAAATAATTTTATTATTTTGGGTTTTGGAATAGTTTTTTCGACATACATGTGTAAAGATCGTTGTAAGCTCTTAGACTAGGTCTAATATTATATCTAGGAACACATAATAATAAAGGCGGAATATTCAAACATAGAATCAATATTATTATGAACAAGGTTTTTCATTATCATAAACTAACTAACTAACTATAATAAAGATCAAAGACTTGATCTAACACTAACTAAACAAAACCACTAAACCCTAGGCGTTTTCCCAAATCCCTACGCCTAGGTTCCCACACACACACCCCTTTAGTTTTTACATCTTGTACGTACAATAAAACTAATTACCCTATGTCTCTTTATATACTAGAGACATCTAGGGTTTACAAGAGGCATCATAATATAATTAGAAAACTAAATATTCTCTTAAGCATATCTTCTAGAATCTTCCAAATCCTCCATCTTTTTGTAGTTTCCCTTCTTGTCACTTTTAGTCCTTCATGTTTCATTCTTCTTGTTTTGTATCATCAAATCTATAATAGACCCAACAATCTTCCCCTATTTGATGGTAACAAAACAACCACGAATCTTGTACGAACTTCTCTAGACGAAGTAGAGAAATTGAGATCAGGTATCTCACCATGAATGAAACAAGTATGTCTTCCTTTATCTTCCCCTTAATCCATGCCATGCCACTCAAACATCTCTTCCCCTTTTTGTTATTATCCAAATAGGGAACGTATGCAAATAATGATCTTGACCACCACGAACCAATATCATACTTCCAATCTAAGACTTCCAATGCTTCAAATCGCCCACCATTACGCACCATAGGAAAAATGGATTTAAAACAATAGAAACTGTAACTAGCAGTAGTAATAATGATCAACAGTAGTAAAAATCAAACACTTCCCCTTGAGTGATGCATGTAGATCAATGATTCTTCAAATATGTAGACTCCATTTAATGATCACTTGTGAAGAAAACCAAATATAACGAATTTGATGAAGAAGTAGAATTTCCCAAACTTGTGTCTTAAATCTTGTACTATCCACGGAACTCCATACTTATACGAATCACCAAATATAAGTAGACCGCAATCCCTTGACAAAATCCTTAACTAATATGAGACACTGAGCACTACAATGTAACTCCTTTAAGTGATAGCCAATGTGTGCATAGAGCATCATAAGAAAAATCACACATTGCTAGATTCATCAAGCTATATGATAAGAACACAAACCTGTGAAACTCAACTACAACATTAAATAAATGATATTCAACCTTCTTCGTAATAAATTAATCCATAAGAATCAAATACGAGCCTTTTTGAATCCTTTTAAGAACAAATCACCAAACTCCTTGTGTGTGTGAACAATAACCTGTGTGTGTGTCGTCCAAAAACCATAACAATAATTATGCTCGACTTCCCTTTAATTCCAAGTCTCCTCGTAATAAACAATTATACTGCCAGTCCAAATAAATTTCGCCATGCAAAAACCTTGAGCAGTACTTTGAGAAGAATCAGTACTTTAAAAACAAGCAGTACTTTGAACATAAGCAATACTTTGAACATAAGCAGTACTTTGAATCAGTACGTTGCAGCAGTACTTTCATGTCCAAGTAGTACTTTCATAAGGAGACCAATAGTACGTTGAAGCATAAGCAGATCGTGGAGCAGTACTTTTATATAAAAGGGTAGCAATACTTTGTATTAAGTAATAATAATATTCACATCAGTTAACTCCCACGTGACCATCAATACCAATCGAGTAAGAACCAAAAGAATATCCCACGTGATCATGAACCAGCGAATGAGTATAAGCAGTATTTAACAATTAAAACTACCAATCCAAACAAGTATAAACAATAAGTCAAACTGCTCCATGTGGTACCACCTACTTGTTATTATACCGTAATTCTCATTCATGACCATTTGACCAATAAAAACCACACGTAAAAATATTAAAATATACCGATCATGAAAAATATTAAAACTCGTTTGATCCAGCATGGGACCAGTTCCAATCACGTGAACAACATATGACGCCAATGAAATAGTGATCATTCAAACATGATCCAGTACGAGGGCCTAATCCAAATTCAAGATCACCAATTTGATAGCCAATAAAACGAAGGTCTGTCGTGATAGCCAATAAGAATCAATAAAACCATGAATTTAATACATACCACGTTATCTCCAAGCCAATTCTTCTCCATCGTGGGTCCCAGTAGATAGCAATATTCTTGATAGCCATAGTACAAATACTCTTTGTGAAACGTATACCAATCCCACGTGTTCACAGCAGCCCAAATAATATAAAGCAACCAATATTAATTCTCAATCGACCAATAGGTAACAACGAGTGTTGGAAAACCCGCGCGATGCAGCGGGATTGCTTAAAGGACTTACTTTGCAACGACATTTAAACCTTAGGGGTTGTTTTTGCCAAGTTGCGAAAGATTATTAATGTTAAAGGACTTACTTTGGAACGACACTTGAACCTCAGGGACTGTTTTTGCCAAGTTGTGAAACTTTGCATTTAATGTTTGGACTTACTTTGCAGCGCCACTTGAACCTCAGGGGCTATTCTTGCCAAGTCGGGAAACTTTGCATTTAATGCACAATGTTTTGCAAAAAGGCTCCTGCCTTTTAGTATATAGAGTAATGTGACCACACGTGACCAATCATAACTTTCAACAGTACTAGCAGCACATCAAGAATATTTGTGATATTTTAATGACTCACCGAATATAATATAAGTGAATTCTTCAACAAAGATTACCTTATTCCAAAATTTGAGTACTTCTGACCTGTACGCATAACCGCCCCAAGTAAATTAATCACTAATCAACAACCAGTATCAAGCAGAATGAACCATTTAAATCTTTTTGACCAACGCATGTGCTTAAAGACGAATTTGATCTTCCTTTTTCTCCAAGTCGTTCCTTCGTCAAACTTGCATGCTTTGACAATAAATAAAGATCAATACTCGACACACTTAATCACAATCAAATCGACACCAATAAACCCTGTAAATCCCAAATATCACGAGGTAAGCTCTTAGACTAGGTCTAACATTATATCTAGGAACACATAATAATAAAGGCGGAATATTCAAACATAGAATCAATATTATTATGAACAAGGTTTTTCATTATCATAAACTAACTTACTAACTATAATAAATATCAAAGACTTGATCTAACACTAACTAAACAAAACCACTAAACCCAAGGCGTTTTCCCAAATCCCTACGCCTAGGTTCCCACACACACACACCTTTGGTTTTTACATCTTCTACGTACAATAAAACTAATTACCCTATGTCTCTTTATATACTAGAGACATCTAGGGTTTACAAGATGAATCATAATATAATTAGGAAACTAAATATTCTCTTAAGCATATCTTCTAGAATCTTCCAAATCCTCCATCTTTTTGTAGTTTCCCTTCTTGTCACTTTTAGTCCTTCATGTTTCATTCTTCTTGTTTTGTATCATCAAATCTATAATAGACCCAACAACATGTTTTTCAAATGAAAAGGTGCATATGTGTTTTTAGATCATGTAAATTTATAACAACCAAGAATATAATGTTAAACACAAAATTCAATATATATTGAAATACAATTAAAATACAATTTATAATAAGAAGAAATACATGAATATAATTTATCTTTACACATGTGCACTAACAATAATTAACGTAAACGGATATATGTGCACAAAATATATGTTTTTGAAGTTTCTCATCATATTATTTTGAACATGTGTGCATGTCTTCCAAAAATATACATGCACGCCTTCCAACAACATATATGTACTTCCAGTATGTGTGCGCGCCTTCAAAGAACGTCACGCCTAAAAAAATAATAGCTAAGATTAAATACTTTTAAAATAAAACTCAAGAAAACATAACACACATTCACAAGCTTAAACTAACAACACAAATACACAAGAGAAATTTTTTTTATGTATGCAAAAAATATATAATTCAAACACAAAACATATATGTTTTATGCATAAATATACATGTTTTATACGTAAACATGCATGTTTTATACGTAAACATACGTGTTTTATACGCAAACACAATAACCTGCTAATGGATCGCATCGTACCGCAAGAGACATAAATAATAATTTTCCTTAAACAAAGTATCGAGACTGGCATCACCGCTACACACAAAAACATACAAAATCTAAGTAACGAGTAATACCTAAAGCAATGTTAAGATTATGTTGACATTTTCTCAACGTGGCCTTATCGGTAGCGTGCCAACAATGTTAAGATTACATATTTCAAAATTTAGAAAAATCAATCACTTTTTCATTGGTGAAAACATAAATCTTTTGCACCTCAAGAAACATAACTGGTTTAATATTCTAGTATAAAATATAAAGTTAAACAAACTATATTTAATAATGGCAACAAGAAATCCATAAATGGTTTAATATTCTAGTATAAATCAGTCACTTTTTCATTGCCTGACAAGATGCAGGGTGATTGACTTCCAATATCATCAAGAAATCCATAAATGAATAGTGTTCATCTAATAATGGAAACAATGAGTCTGATTTAAACAAACTATATTTACGATATGACAAAAAGGTAAGCGTGTATCATATGATTACCAAATGAAGTGGGGTCCAATCTCAGAAACGGTGTTTTGCCATCCTGCAGCACACATCTTAGGGCCCTCAACAGCAATTGCAAATGGCGTGAGGCTCAAAAGTGAAGGCAACGATAAACATAATAAACAACGCCCAGATCAAATTACGAACAACCAAACAAAAACAACATCATAATTGGGTGAGGGAGAACGATAAACATAATAAACAACGCCCAGATCTGGTCTTTTTTGGGCGGTAAATTAATAAACCGACCCAAAAAAACTATTAATTGCAAATATGAGTTTCTAATTACAAAAGACTTACCTGTTATCCATGGTGATTCACGATCTATGATTGGGTGATGGAGAAGAAAAGTGATTAATTTATGTGGTGGGAGAGGCGGTTTTTAGTTTTGAGATGAGAGAAGAGAGCATAGATGAGATAAACCGGTTCCTCCCATTTTTTTAGGGAAGAATTAAATTCCCATTTTGCCCTTACTTTATTTTTTTTAATTAAATTAAGTTACATCTATTTTCAAAAATGCCATTATGCATTGACATGATGTACCTTATGTATAACTAGGAGTAAACAAGGGGTTCTCGTAGTTCCCGCACTTAATAGAGTTCTACAAAATAAAGATACACTACATATATATATATATATATATATATATATATATATATATATATATATATATATATTAGCTACAATTTTTTGTAGCCAATTGGCTACAATTTTGTGTGTTTAAATGTGGGTCCCTAATTTTTTTTGTGGGTCCTGATTATTTTCTGTGAGGCCCTGACTCATTGGTTGTGTATTTTATATGAGGGATTGTAGCTAATTAGCTACAAAAATTCTAGCCAAGCTATCCTCATATATATATATATATATATATATATATATATATATATATATATATATATATATATAGGGATTGGATCATTTGAAAAGTTCATCTCAAGAGAAAAGTGAGAGAAGTGATCTCAACCATTAGATCTCCTTCCCTTGCCCTCCTTTTTTTCTCTCCCAAGTCCAAGGGCTTCTTTGTTACTTTCTTTATTTCTCAAGGTTTGTTTTGTAAATTTGTCCCTACCCTTCACTCTTAGCCTAAATCTCTCATTGCCAACCAACTTATTTTAGTTAACCACTGATATTTTTATCAAAAACATATATTAACCAAACTATACTATTTTATTTTATAACGTCTTCGCTACCCACGATTTACTTTTTTTATAAACTTAAACTGAAAGTTTCACTTATAATCAACTTAAATATAACGAAAGCAGTTATTTTACCCATATGACAAGGATGTAGATATCAACGACATTATAATAAAATATAACAAAAATATTTATATGATCAACAAACTCGTATGTGTACATTCAAAGAAACTTATACTCCCAGCTTATTGTTGTGAAACATCCGCGTACAATCAAGAAAGGAAGTGCAACTAATGTTTATCATCTTGAAGATCATTTCGAAATACTCCGCGACATTTTCACCAGTAGAAGAGTTGACGGCAACAATGACATGAGTAAATTTAGTAGGCGAAAACGTTTTGATGAACTTTGAGCACAAAGAAGACTAATCAAAAGCGGCTTTGCCTTTTTCAAGTTTCTTTTCTTTCACTTTTCTGATTTTACGTATCAAGTTACAGGGTCTTCTTCAAGCCTTTTCGTATCAGCTTTTTCATTTCATTCCCAATAACACTCATGATCATATACATCTCTAGCATCCATGAATCCACTGAAATTATTATGAAAAAATAATCCAGTTAGTAAAAAGAACATGCCACATTGAATTCTCCAATTTGGATAAGTTTTTAGCGATGGTTCAAGTTTGGCTCAGACATGTTATAAAATGAGCATGGAAGGAAAAGGTCCCAATATACTCATCAAGACTGCTTATTGTACAACTTATGTAATCATACTCGTCTAAGAACAGGCCACATTCTGTATTTTGACTTATCACTTTCCAAGACCGATTGAAATTTTTATAGAAATGCAACATGTAAATATAGTAAAAGACCCACATCTTGATTTCTTTTCACCCTTAATGCAAAACATACCTAAAAAAACTATGTTAATCACCCATTTTGTGAAAAGGCATCACACAAAGAAACTTTTATCACATTTTAATATACAGATGTACTAAACATAAAAAAATATACACTAAATATACATCTTGATAATAGTAACCTATCGCATATAGAAATTTCATACATGTAAGTAGGCTAAACAAGGGTTATTTCATACTTAGTTTCGTGCAGCAAACAAGAAGCTCAATAACTTATATTCTCTTAGTTCTTTCCATACTAGTTGACCAGTTACCCAACTTGCTTGTTTTGCATCCTAGATAACTAAATGAAGACTGAGAAAGAGGAACTATGATTACCTTCATCTGATTATTCAAGAATCCACGAATAGATATCACAACCGGCATTTCAATGAATAAGAGGGATACATACTGTCAAATATGAAGAAGAAAGGAAATATGATGTCATTAATTATAACATATGTTATATCTAATTAATGATACCCTGAATCATGCATACAGATTACTTTTAGTAAAAGAGAGCACCAGTGAAAATTCAATGACCAAATACTCGGGGCTTCTTTGTGTCTATGAAAATTATAACCTGAATTGATGAGCAAATAGACATAGGTAGTAATAAGAACCCGAGACAACAATGATGCATCAATGCCCATGTCAAAATACTTCAAGGAGATACTGATTGTCCTAGTCACTGGATCAACTAAACTGGCCTATGAAAGAGCGCGTAGTTAGAATACTAGAATACCAAGAGATCTAGTTGCAAAAGAGAATGAATGAATTATGGTTTTAAAACTAAATACTGGATAAATATTTAGTGAATTAATCTGATTAATAGTTTAGATCAGGCACCTCCCTGAAGACAACACTTTGCAAAGACTGCAAAACACAATAGAGAAGATGATAACGAGATTTAAACCCATAGCATTACAACTTAATACAGAGTGAGAAAGCCTTTTATATGCGTTGTTACCCCATAAGCTGTTTGGATACTCAAAAGTTGTTACTCAGAAGCAACTCACCAAAATACCCTCTTATTCAACACACTTCTTTCACTCGAAAATATAACCATATAAGCACTTAGGATAAGAAACAACATACACCCTCCAAACTACTTATATGCGGCCTTAAAATGCTATAATTCAAGCAGTCTCAAATACCCTCGTCAGTCAACACCCTTAATGAAATACTCAATATCACTTTCACTAGCACTAGAAACTAATTAAAACTACACCAACACAGAGTTGTTACATGTACCTACAACGTAACTCAACTTTCTTGAACCTTGAGTAATCTGCATATCCCGCCCCACACGGATGCACTAATCAAACAAACGGATGCACTAACGCTTATTCAAGATGCACTAATCAAGTATATAAAGATCTAAATCTTGTTGCAAGAAACCATAATAGGTTCTACCATCTAAGATGAATGGATAAACTCTTAAAGCGAAGCTATCAACAGTTGAAAACCTTCTTAATCTATCTACCAACTTCAATAAGGACATTTAGCGGGTGTACCAGCTTTGATAAAGACATTTAGGGGGTGTTTGGATGTAATTTAAAACAATGATTATCTTATTACTACAGCTTAAGTCATTAAATTAGTATCTAGTTTTCGGATTAAGTTATTCTAATCACTAGTTAGGGGTCAAGTAACTAGTTTTGAAGAACAATTTCATCCTTGCTGCAACAAAACTGATTATTGAAACTTCAAATAGCAGAAGTCAGAAGCCCATCTAAATACTACCTACAGCAACATGTTCTATAATATTTAATCATCAAAATATTTTCTACATCACTCACCTCTTATGAATATTCGCCAGTGGAGCATCAGTTCCATCCCATACAAAAAGCATCCACTCACCCTATGTGACTTCACACACATGAAGAACCTACAAATAACAAGTTCAAAAGCAGATTATCTTATTACTACAGCTTAAGTCATTAAATTAGTATCTAGTTTTCGGATTAAGTTATTCTAATCACTAGTTAGGGGTCAAGTAACTAGTTTTGAACAACAATTTCATCCTTGCCGCAACAAAACTGATTATTGAAACTTCAAATAGCAGAAGTCAGAAGCCCATCTAAATACTACCTACAGAAACATGTTCTATAATATTTAATCATCAAAATATTTTCTACATCACACACCTCTTATGAATATTCACTAGTGGAGCATCAGTTCCATCCCATACAAAAAGCATCCTCTCACCCTATGTGACTTCACACACATGAAGAACCTACAAATAACAAGTTCAAAAGCAGAGAATTATATCAAACTATGTAATTTGATGGTTGATATAAATAACACATGCAATGCTTAAGTATATCATATACTATAAGCTTGAATATATGTACTTGAGATGCATTGAAGCACTAAAAATAATTACCATACAAGTCAAGTTGAATTGATTTCCTTGTTTGATCTCTTTCAGGGACAAAGAATCGCTTGATGATGTCAATTACATAATTTACAATAAGTACATATTAAGAAAGCTAACAATAAGAAGAGACACAAATCAAGTTTTCAATGAAAGATAAGAATGACACATCTGATAACTGACTTTCTATGGTTTAACCTCCAAAATAGTAATGAATGGAGTCATTACAGATAAAGGCAAAACCAAACTTTTTAAAAGAGCGAATATAAACATATTAATAATCAAACAGATTTAACTTCCAGATAAGTCGAGACAAACATAACTAGAAATCACTTTGCTTCATATGGTGTCAAAGATAGTTCATTCAGAAGCTTATATTGTAAGATTTCCTTATAATTCCTATATAAAAGGTACTGTGAATACTTTCTCAAACTTACATGTCTCAGGTTGTGTACATGTCTCACGTTGATGCCTAAATGTCCACTTTCTCAAGCCCTCTATGAACTTCTTATCTTGCACTCTAGGATGAAACTTAGGCGAAACCTGATACGGTGCAAACTTTGAATCACAACTTCCTTCATATAATGCAAATGATGATAACTTTTTGTCAACAACATCATTTACCCTCTGACCAGTGAGATTTTATCTGACATAAGAGCAGTAAAGAAAAGTTAAGTGGTGACAAAACAAATGATCAATGAACATGAGATTTAAACATGCATACAAACCTTACAATAACTTTACAACACTATTAACTACATTATAATAAATAAAGATAAAAGAAACGCTTTAAACTATAAAGACTACATTAGTAAGGCAATAGATAGGATTACCACAACATGCGAAAGGTGACTGATGTCACCAGGTGACTCGACACGCAGAAGTTTTTTAAAAGTTTCAGCAAAAAAGTTAACATATATGCTAGAGATTGGATGTGATTCGTCACACCACATGCAGAAGCCATCTCATCCATCACACCACATCGGGGTCCAAAAACTGAGTATAATCGATGCCCTAATTTTACACAAATTGATGCCCTAATTTTACACAAATCGATGCACTATTATATAACTTTTCGATGCACTAATCATATTCATAGAAGCCCTAATATCTACTTTTCGATGCACCAGTTGACGAGGAAGGGCGCCTAGAAGATGCAGTGTATAATCGTTGCCCTAATTTTACCCAAATTGATGCCCTAATTTCACACAAATCGATGCACCAATTGACGAGGAAGGGCGCCTGAAAGATGCAGTGTATAATCGATGCCCTAATTTAACAGAAATCGATGCACTATTATATATCTTTTCGATGCACTAATCATATTCATAGATACCCTAATATCTACTTTTCGATGCACCAATTGACGAGGAAGGGCGCCTAGAAGATGCAGTGTATAATCATTGTCCTAATTTTACCCAAATCGATGCCTTAATTTTACACAAATCGATGCACTAATTTTATTTTTAAACCTCCAAAAGAGATGCCATAATTTTACACAAATTCAGAATAATAATTAAAAAAAAATAGTTTAAAATCAATGCCCTAATTTTACACGAATTCACAATAATAAGAAGAAGAAAAAAAAGCTTAAAATGAATATATAACCTGAATAAAATTATGACAACCACCATCCACCGTCACCTCCGTTCAATCTCCACCACATCTTCTCCATTCATCACCAATCCACCAATTCGGATAACCGGAACCCTAAGCTACTACGGTGGATCTCCGTCGTGGTTGCCGGAACAGGTATTGGCGATTGAGTTTCGTTGTACTTGTGTTCGTTTGCTGATAAATTGAAGCACAAGGGAAGACGGTGACGACGGTGGTGTTGGTCGTGGTGGTGATGGAGAGTGTATGTGTTTCAATCGTGAGGAGAAGTGTTACTGTGTGTTTGTATCTGTGTGTTTGAATCACGAGAAATGATAACCGTATTTGTTTGCATTTGTTTAAAATTTTACCCTGAAGTTTTGATTGTTATCAAAATCTACCCTGTAACTTTTTTTCTCACTTTTCTCTCTAATTACACTTTTCTCTAGAACCGGACTCTATATATATATATATATATATATATATATATATATATATATATATATATATATATATATATATATATATATATATAGAGAGAGAGAGAGAGAGAGAGAGAGTAGGGATCCAGTGAGAAGTAAATTAAAATAAGAAGTGGTGAAAAGTGACCAAAACCACGCATTTGAGATGCAACGAATTGCATTAGATGCATTTCTATTCATATAGATGCAACATCTTGAGTTTCGAAAGTTAATTTGATGTTATTTAATCTAGATTTTATATATATATATATATATATATATATATATATATATATATATATATATATATATATATATAGTGTAGGGTTATTTTCAGAACTGAAAAAAGGTCGAGAACTGCGAGAACCGATCTTGACCATCAGTTTTTTGATCAATGGATATAAATGAGTGTGGCATAAATGTAAATAATTAAAAATTTGTGATTAATGTTATATGTGTTGCAGGGGCATTATTGGAATATCATTTTATTTATTTTAAAATCACCCCATAATAAGGATTTACATATCAGTAAATCACAATAAGATTAAAAAACAACCAGTTTCTCTCTCTCTCAAAGAAAACCACCGTCATCATCCTCTTCTCAACCAAACCCTAACCGCCCCAAACAAGGTATGTGCAACGAAGAAATTTACAGATCTTGAGTTATTTTCGATCCAATTGAACAACCGTATGATTAACATTAGAGGTTATGTCTTTACACATAGAAACTGCCAAAAAAAACCTCTATGCCTCCAACCAAAAATGTGATCTGTCACTGTCATCCATAGATCTTCTCATGTTGTAAGTAATTTTTTTTTTCTTTTTCTTTTTTAAAAAAAAAGATCTGAAACAACTATTTTTAATGATAAAGTTTTGATCGACGATAGAATTTTGATCTCAAATTATTTATTTAATTGCTGATAGATATAAGCCATTGGATGAATTTTTATAAAATCAATGAATAAAACTGGTGTTAGATCAATCAATACACTTTTTAATATAAAATTTTGGTGTTAGATCAATGAATTTCTATAAAATCAATGAAAAAAAGCCAATGGGTTGGGCCGACGATAAAACTTTTTATGTCTAAGCCACTGGATGAATTTTGTTAAATGTAAGCCATTTTTGTTTATTTTGATCGATGATAAAAGTTTTTTTTTTCTTAATATTGTTTCTAGTTGTTGTATAAATTGGGTGATAATCTTGTTAATAAGTGGGGTCTGTGCATATTTGTTGTTGTATAGATTGGGTCATATTGTTTTCTTAATTTTTTTTAATAAGTCACTAGAAATGGGTAAGGTTATATAATCTTGTTAAGGTTTAATGGACATGTGTCACATATATTAACTAGGTCATAATAAAAGTACTCCATCCATACTAGCTTGTGTCGCATATATTAACTATTGAAGTACTGATATTGCTAAAATTTATAAGCAGTAAAGAATTAAAGTGTGAGGAGACTATATAAAAGGTGAGAAAAGAAAGTATTGTACATAAATGAGCCAAAGATTGATTCGAAAAACTAAATTACTTTTGAGGCGCGGTTGTTATCGGTTAAAAGTTTTAAAGGTTTGGTTTAATATATAAATTTTCATGAGATGCTTTGTTGCTGGCATCGGGTTTCATTGTTTCAAATAAATTCTTTTATTGGCTTTGTTAAAGTGGCGTCTGTGCATATATGTTATTGAAAGTGCATATGTGTTTTTACAATTTTTAGTGAATTTGATGTCTTCAATGCACATGTGCTTAAAAAGTTTTGGAGTTTAAAATGTATTGAAAGTAATACAAAACATATCCTCTTAATAAAATAGTTTTGTTATCTTATGATAGATTAAATGTAATGATGTATTGATGTTAGTGAATATAAAATATATATGAGGTTACATTTGTATTTTCTTGCCTTCATCTGCACATTGACATGGGTATATAACCTCGAGTTTAAACATGGGGCCTAATATTGGGGTTTAAAAAATACTTCGGTTGAAAACATATACACATTGGGATTTCTTTAAATTGGTGCCCCTTTAAAATATGGTGCCCTGTGCTCGCCATGGCCAAAATCAAAGCCTGGATATAAAATCAATGAAAAAAAATGCATATGTGTTTTATTGTTGGTTTATAAACTTGTTTTTTTTGTTTAATTTCAGTTGTTATGAAAAGATTGTGCATATATGTTTTGTTAGTTATGATTAAATAATTCGGTTATTAATTGTTTGTGGTTACAGGTACTAGTATGATGAGCAATATGAAGAGTGCACATGTGTTTTGTACATACTATCTACCGACAAAATACTTATGATAAAGATTTAAAGCGTAAAGACACAAGTGCATGTTGTAGATATATGAACTAACTTGAGTACTTATATATAAGGACATGTGGACGAACTCGAATGCACATATGCATACAAAGAAATCGAATACTCAATGAGGGAAAATACATATGCATATCCTACAACGTATTGTAAAAATTTGTATTTGAATTGTATATCACATGATTCTAAATTTTGTATATAATGTTTTTGTTTTAAATTGTATACAATACATGTAAACTATTTTTGTATGCTATTCTATGCACTTGTGTAAAATATTTGTGAGCAAAACACATGTGTATCTTACCAAATATACATGTATATCTTTCTATGCACTTGTATGCTATTCTATACAACACATATAAATTTACATTATTTAAAAAAACACATGTGTATCTTACCAAATTTATATGTTGGTAAAAATTATTTTCCAAATTAAAAAAAAAAAAAAAAAAAAAAAAAAAAAAAAAAAAAAAATCCTATATTTTATGGAAAAAACGTTTTTATTAAAAAAAATTCAAAAAAATACATACATGCTAGTAAACATTATTATCCTAAAAAAAAGAAAAAGGATCCTATAATTTATGACAAACGTTTTTTATTAAAAACAATTCAAAAAAATATACTTTTACTGTTATACTGTTGATGCAAAAGTTGGACGTTCCTTGTTTGGAGCTCCGGTTCCTGCACCAATTGAGAATCGTTGCTTGAGACCTGCGCACTAAGAGACAAAAGACACCGTTAGGCTTATCGTGGGATTGTTTCCCACGATTATCCTCCGGCGTGAGAGTAAGTAATCGGTTTAGGGTTTAAGGAGAATTAGGGTTTGTAGATCGTACCTTAAACGAGGGATGTGATTCCCTTTATATACGCACGGAATCCTTGTTGGTTCCGTGTTCCTCAACCTTCGGCGTATCCCGCCTTAATCGGTTGGGAATGATTATCTATCTATTTGAAAGATATCGGATATCTATTCTATCAATAGATCCGGCTTGGGCCCTCATGAGCCCAAACGTTTAATCTACTTAGCCCAGTTCGTATCGGACCAAGTTAGTATTGGACTTTAGTCGGGTCCACGACCCGGATATAGACTATACGTCATCATGTCCCCCCAGTCTAGTATGCGCAGTGCATAACTACGGATGCTAGACTAATTATCGTATTCTATGAAAAAGAAACAAAGCGTAGCCAAGAAGCTAAAGAAAATATTCGCAGGATACATTGTATCTAGCCATAAAAAAGGAAACGAGCACCTCGTAAATCGGGGGAAAGGTTACTGCACCCGTGTCCCATCAAACAATCCCCACCACATATGTAGGGTTAGTGGAGTCCACGTGTCGATCATCGCGTGGAGGAAGAAAAGTATTTAACCCCTTCACTTCATTTTCACCGTTTCTACACACAGTAAAAAAGAAAACGCGATCCTCCATTATCAAAGCTTCCAACACATCCAAGCTTTCCGACTGAAATATCCTCTAGGTAACTGCGCCTGCGCCTTAGTTTTTGTTATAACAATACCATGGTTAAGGAATTATCGGATTTTACGTCCGACATAACGGAAGAGGAGCTTCAACAGTTTGCATCGGATTATTATATCCCCAGCGCAGTACATCCGGAAGTTCCGGCTGCGAATGCATCAATAGCGGATTTCCCCAATGGGAAAATTGGTGTATACACGCGATTCTTTGAATTCGCAAATCAGCGCATACCCATATCATTATTCTTAAGTGACGTACTGAATTATTACCGCATACACTTGTCCCAGTTGCACTGTATAGGTGCGGCAAAATTAATTAATTTCGAGGTGAACTGTCACTTACTGGCCATTAACCCCACAATCCACCTGTTCCGGGCGTTTTACCACACCACGTGGTCAAACGGGTGGGTTTCCTTCGCGAAGCGCCCTGGGTCACTCCAATGTTATACGGAAAAGTTAGACGCGCTCAGAAATTGGAGGGAAACCTTTTTCTGGATTGACAACACTTGTTTTCCGTCTCATTTCAATTTTTACGCTAAGGGGACACTGCCAAAGGATGAGCGCCCCCTCCCTGGATCATATAATGCAGAGGATGCGGAAACAATAAATGCAAACCGCATCCCCATAAGCTCCTACCCCGAGGAGTTCTTGGTGCATATTGGCCTGAGCCACAACTATTTTGGCAGTTCAGAAGAAGTTCCTATCTTCATAGACGCCGATGATCAGGGTGGGTGCTCATGCTTTCGTACCCCGTTGAATTACATTACTGTAAGTTAGTCACTGTTTGTTATACGTGTCGTAAACTGTGTGTATTTCTTTGTTGTCGCGCAGAGATGGAACTGTTCAGCGTTGTGCACCTGACAAAACCTATGGATGTAAAGGTGGGAACTCGACCACTAAAGGAGGGAGAAGAGCCCGTGCTTGTTGCGGCGGCCGGGCGTACTGTAGTGTTAGACCTAGGCGAGGCGGGGGAAAGTTCATCCGTGGCGCTCCAAGCAACACCCTTACAGAGTATGCCTAGTACAACAGTACCTACACCGCCCGTGCAGCCAGCGCCCATAGCGGCGGAGCACGTGGAAGATATAGAAGAGGAAGAAGAGAGTCCAGAACTGGAGCGCAAAAGAAAGCGCAGCGGCGATGGCGCTGCCACATCTCGGAAGAAGCGCCCAGTTATTTTTAGTGTGGAATCATCTTCTAGTGATGTTGCTTCGCGTCCACCATCACCTGACACATCCATTCCTGCGTAAGTATCCTTGTAAGATTATGTATCAAAATGCATCTTGATATCACTAAATAACTGTGATTTTCTCATCATGTTTGTAGGTTGGAACAATCCGCAGAGTCGCCCCCCCAAACAAGTCCAATTCGTGCTGAATCATCTGGGCTGAAGAGCCAAAGCGCGGAGCCTGAGACCGCTGGGAATGCACCCATGGAACAACTGGTCGATGATCTGGTCTCACTTGCTACGCGGCTAAAGGTAAAGTACTCGGGCGAGACTAGCCAAGGTGCGGAAAAAGATCAACGAATTGCGCTGCTGGAGGCTCAATTGGTTAGTGCTAAGGGTGAAGTGGAGACTCTGGGGTCATATGCTACAAAACTCACCGAGGAGAAAATGGCACTGATGTGTCAAATAAATCAAGAGCGTGCAGAGGCCGCGGGCTATAAGTCTTCTTGTCATTGGGCTATGAAATATTTGGAGAATGGTAAAGACTCACTGACCTCCCAGCTTGAAGACTTTGGCGCTACTGTGAAAAGTGCCTTGGAAGCTCAGGAGGAGAAGTTGCGCAAACTGAGCCTGGAGTACGACGAGGAATTATATCCTCAACTTTTATCAACCATTGCTGAGCGCAGATGGCTCATAAGCCATGGGCTCCGTCTTGCGGCGTTAAGTACCCTAGAGTCGCAAGAGGTTGTTGACTCTTTCGGGGATGTAGTGAAGTGTGCGCTGGAGCGTGGTAAATCAGAAGCTATTGAGAAGCTGCATGAGGCCGAGCTTCTAAAGGTACCCGTTGAGCAGGTACCTAACTATGACGCGGAGGCTTATGATAATCTGGTCGCTGCCATGAAGAAGATGAGGGATTTGGAACTCCCCAAGATTGCTGAACTGGAGCGTGACCAGGACTATCCGATAGATGTAATTTTTGCAGGTCTAACTCTAGCCCGTCATCTCGGTGGAGAAGCTGTTGCGCAGCCAGATTATTATCTTAGACCCGATGCATCCCAACTGCACGTTCCTATATTTGCGCGCCCTAGAGATATCCTGAATCCTTTTGTCCTGGACAAGGAGGTCCCCTTGATGCAAGTGTTGGAGGTGCATGCGACGAGGCTTGCTGAAAAGAAAGGTGTTAAGGGCAAGGCTGTTATGTGTGGTGTTGGCGCGGCGCACCTCCCTCGGTCTGACGGGGTGCCCGTGAGTGTTGCCACCGTGGCTCGTCGAGATGCGGATTTGTTGCAGGAGCTGAATAGGATTGGGAATGATACTAGCCGCGTGGGTAGTTCCTCCTTGAAGCGTAGTCATAGTCTTTAGATTGTCTCTTGTAACTATCTGTGAGAAATAACTCGTAGTCATGAAATAAATCTCCTTTTGTTAAGTGTTTGTAAATATATTGTGCAATTTGTGATGTACACACTTATCTTGTTTGTCTTTGCGTAAAAGAAGTGTTCATTGTTACCTGTATATGCAAGTGTAAATAATACAAGAATTTCATAATCATGTATGAAGATCTTAAGATAAAAAATAAAAAAATAAAAAAAATAAAAAAAAAATAAATAAAAAAATTATCAAGTATCATCATAATCGTGTATGTTAATGGTAAGCAGCGTACTGTAAATACCAAATTAAGGAATCAAGTGTCTTGGTTCCGAAGTTGTTAAACGTGCACATGTGCATTGTTGTGCATCCGTCGTGGGGTGCGCACAAAGCTTATTCCAACGTCTTGAGAACAAGGTGTTTAACAAGGATACGTGATCCGGCGCTGATGGGTTTGTAACCCTCGTACTCAACAAGTTGTTTATTAGGTTAACTTATCCTTTTACCATCGTGGGTTTATATAATGCATGCACACCATGTAGGCAAAAAATAAAAAAGTTGTTAAGACATACAGTATATGGAAGTAACAAATTAAAATGTGTCACGGAGTTAGCTAGAAACCGCAACGTTTTATTAATACTTGCAAGTGTTTGTAAGGAAATAAAAACATGATACTAAGGAAATAAAAAAAAATACATAGTTGTGCGCTTGGCCGTAGCCATGCCTATAGGTAGCACCTTTTGAGGTTGCAGATGTTCCATGTGTGTTGCAATTCACGACCATCCAAGCCCCGTAGCTTGTACGCGCCTGTTCCTAGTGCTTCAGTAACCTCATAGGGTCCCTCCCACTTCGGTCCAAGCTTACCTGTGTCTTCTGCGTGGCTTGCATCATTAGCGCGATAGACGAAGTCACCTGGTCTGAATGAGACACCTCTTACCTTAGCGTCATAGTATCCCTTCATTCTTGACTTCGATTTTTCTTCACGTATAGCTGCGCGTTCACGCCTTTCTTCTAGCAGATCTAGGTCAAGACGCCGTTCTTCGTCATTAGTTGCCACATTTATTTCAGCAGTGCGGATAGTTGGCATACCGATCTCGGCTGGTATGACGGCTTCTGTACCGTAGACTAGAGAGAAGGGGGTATCCCCTGTGCTGGTTTTGATTGAGGTGCGATGCGCCCACAAAACATGTGATAACTCTTCCACCCATCTCCCTTTGTGCTTGTCCAGGCGTGTTTTAATTCCTTTGCCTAAGCTTCGATTCGCCCGTTCCACTAGGCCGTTGGTTTGTGGGTGTTTAACTGACGCGAAGTGCTGTGTAATGCTTAGTTTCTCATACCAGTCCTTGAAGGGATTGTCACAGAATTGTTTTTCGTTATCTGAGATAATTTCTCCAGGAAGACCAAAACGGCATACAATGTTATCCCATACGAAGCGCTTTACCTGGTTGCCAGTGATTGTTACCACCGCCTTTGCTTCAATCCACTTGGTGAAGTAGTCTATGGCGACTATGAGGAATTTTAATCCCCCAGCTGCGACAGGAAAAGGGCCTGCGATGTCAATACCCCACTTGTAGAATGGCCATGGTGATGTTATTGGCGTTAGCTCATGCTGTGGTTGGCGCGGGATGGGCCTATGCACTTGGCAATCGTTACACTTCCGTATTAAGTCCCGCGCATCTCGATGCATAGTAGGCCAGTAGTATCCTGATCTCATGGCGCGTGCCACAACGGATCGTGGTCCTGAGTGCATACTGCATGAACCTTCATGGATCTCTCGCAGCACATAATTTTCCTGTAATGGACCTACACAGCGGAGCCATGGTTGCAGGAAGGAGCGTCGGTACAGGATGTTGTCTCGGATTTCAAATCTCTGCGCTGTGCGCCGTATCCTGCGAGCTTCCTTCTGCTCCTGGGGTAACATTCCTTTGTTCAGGAAGTTCGTTATTGGTGTCATCCATGTAGGACCGTCCTCCTCTATGATTGTGGAGACTTCCATCTCTGAGATTGACTTGCTTTTCAGTGTTTCTACCAGAACTTGCTTTGATAGGTGTGCAAAGCTTGTCGAGGCAATCTTGCTTAGTGCATCCGCCTTGCGGTTTTCCCCTCTAGGAACCTGTTTGATGGTGAACCTGTCAAAACCTTTGATCAGTGTCTTGGTCTTGGCAAGATACTGGATCATATTATCCTCCTTAGCCACGTATTCGCCCAACACGTGGTTGGCTACAAGCCGGGAATCCACGTTTGCTTCTAGGTTATGTACACCCATTCGAGCTGCAATGCGTAGTCCAGCAAGTAGAGCTTCGTATTCTGCCTCGTTGTTTGTCGCTGTGAATTCAAAGCGCAGCGCATAGGTGAATTCCATTCCCTCTGGATTTGTAAGGATAAGGCCTGCTCCTGAACCATCAATACATGAGGATCCATCTGTAAACAAGATCCATGGATCATGTTGTTCCGTCTTACTTGGTGTAGGTACCTCATCGGTGTCTGGCTTTTCAATGATGAAATCTGCCAGAATCTGTCCTTTAATTGCCGTGCGTGGTCTGTAAGAGATGTTGTGTTCGCCCAGCAATACACTCAACTTCTGGAGTCGGCCTGATGCGTCAGGTTTAGAGATAATCTGCTTGATTGGTTGATCGGTGATTACTGCTATTGGGTGCGCCTGGAAATACCTACGTAGCCGTTTAGCAGCAAACACCAATGCAAGAACTAATTTTTCCATGGCGGTATAGTTCATCTCCGTCTTCTTTAGCGCTTTGCTTACAAAGTAAATAGGAGTTTGTACTGAATCCCTATCTTTTAGTAGCACTGCGCTGATTGCTCCATCAGTTGCAGATAAGTACATGATCAGTTCTTCCCCTGGTCGGGGTGCAACGAGCGTTGGGAGCGTTGCCAGATGTTGTTTAAGCTGAGCGAAGGCTTCTTCTGCCTCCGTAGTCCACTTGAAATCACCCTTCTTTATACACTTCTTGAGTGTTTTGAAAAGTGGTAATGATTTCTCTGCTGATTTGGATAAGAACCGGTTTAGGCCGGCCAACTTTCCGTTGAGAGATTGGACTTCCTTCAACGTGCGCGGTGAAGGAAGATCGATGACCGCTTTTGTCTTTTCTGGACACGGTTTTATACCGTCTGGTTCAATCAGGTATCCAAGGAACATGCCTTCAGTAGCACCAAATGTGCACTTTTTGGGATTCAGCTTCATGTTGATCTCTCGTAGAGTTTGAAACGTCTCCTCAATGTCACGTATTAGCTCATCTTCAGTGTGGCTCTTGATGACTAGATCATCGACATAAACTTCTAGGTTGCGGCCCACCTGTTTTTCGAAAGCGTTATCTACCAACCGCTGATAGGTGGCACCCGCATTCTTCAAGCCAAAGGGCATTTTTGTGTAACAGTAAATGCCTTGGCCTGTGTGGAAGGCTGTCTTTTCCTCGTCCTCTTTAGCCATCTGAATTTGATGCTACCCTTTGTACGCATCTAGGAAACACTTCAATGGGTAGCCGCACAAAGACTCTATTTTCCAGTCTATCTCTGGTAATGGATAGCAGTCTTGTGGGCACGCCTTGTTAAGATCAGTAAATTCAACACACATTCGCCAGCTGCCATCGCTCTTTTTGACCATTACTGGGTTAGAAAGCCAGTCGTGGTAATAGACTTCACGCATAATTCCTGCATCGACCAGCTTGTGTATTTCTGCCAGGATCGCTTGCGCGCGCTCTGGGGCTTGGCCACGCTTCTTCTGGCGGACGGGCGAGTACCCTTGTCGGATTCGCAGTTTGTGTTCTGTGATTGAGCGCGGTACCCCAGTCATGTGTTTCGGCTCCTATGCAAAAATGTCTAAGTTCTTTTGCAGGAGCGCACACACAGCTGATTTGCCGTTGTCCGATAGTGACCCTCCGATGGCTATTTCCTGTTCTAGATAGTCTGGGTGAATCGCTACTTTCATATTTGGAATTCTGGTCGTCCGCTGTGCTGGGGTTGGTGCCGTCTCGCATGAAATCATGTTGCATTCTCTATGTGGTACAGTGGCGTTGTAAAGAGTAACAATACCACCTTCCACTGGGAATTTAAGCATCCCATGCGCTGTTGATGGCACTGCTCGCATAGCTGATATTCCCGGTCTCCCAATAATGCCATTGTATGGCGAGGGAGATTTAATCACCATAAATTCCATCCAGGCCGTTGCGGAGTGTTCTTCGTTTCCAATGCTGAAAGGTAATCTTATTTGCCCCATAGGTCATATCTTCTCCCCTGTAAAACCAGTCAACGCTGTTCTGACCGGGGTTAACTGGTTGCGTATTTCAGGACGCAGTCTTTTGAAACTGTGCTCATACATGATGTCGGCAGAAGCTCCACCATCCACATACATGCGGTGGATGTCGTGACCCCCCGCGCTTATCTCTATAGTAAGTGGTTCCACCACTTCGTTGTTCGCGGTTAAGGTGGGGAACGAGATTTCCTTTCCACTTGAAAAATCCTGGCTTACCTTCTGCTTCGTGACCCGCTGCCATGATTGTATCATGTAAATGGTGTCGGGTTTGTCTTTAGGTATTTCTTTCTTATTGCCACTCTTCTGTTTGTCCTTCCCTTCCTTGATATGCTTGACCAGATGGTCCAATCTACCCTCTTTGACCATCTTGTCAATAAGTTGGCGCAGTTGGACACATTCGTTAGTGGTGTGGCCCTTCTGCGCGTGGTAATCACAGTATCCACTCCCTACACGCCGATCCTCTGGAGTGCTCATCTGTGGTGGTCTCGGGAAGTTAGCACCCTCTGTTGCGAGTATTTCCTTTGGCAATTTGGTAAGCGGGGTGTATTTGTCATTGTCGCGTCCATTCCCTTGGTTGCGATAGTTCCTGTTGCGGTTACTATTCCGGTCTGTGGATTGTCTCCCAGGTTGTTCCTGTGACCGGTAGTTTGAATAGCTCCTCTTGCTATCCGCCGCAGCAGCTTCTCCTTGTACAAAGGACCGTGTGCGCTTCATAAGCTCATCGAAGGATTGGGGAATCCTGTCATTCAATCTTTTAATAAGTTCCGGGTTGCTGATTCCATTCATGAACCCTGAAATTTTGAGTACCTCGGGACATGCTTTGACTTGCATGCACTCATCCTTGAAGCGCTCCATAAAGGCGCTTGTGGATTCCCCTTGGCGCTGTTTGACTCTAGCGAGTTCAATGGGGTTTTTAGCGCACTTTTTTCGTTGAGTAAAGTTTAGGCGGAATGCCTTCCTCAACTCTTCAAAACCATTGATGCTTCTGCGTGGAAGCTTGTTGAACCAGTTCCGCGCATTTCCCACCAGTGTGGAATTGAACATGTGGCACCATACAGGTTGTGGCCAGTTTTCAATGGTTGCGGCTGATTCGAAAATTTTTAGGTGATCGTCAGGGTCACCTGCTCCATCATAAGTTTTAACATTAGTAGGCATGCGCCTCTTTTTTTCTCAGAGAAATCACTGATGCGTCTAGTGAACGCATCTACCTTCTGACGGCGCCATGGGAGGGACATGTCCTCCTCTTCTTGGTCACGATTTTTTCTTCTGGATTTCCAATGTCCAGTTTCACTGTCCTCGTTGTCCGAGGAATTACTAGAAGATAGTTCCTCTCTCCTTCGGCGTTTACGCCGGTTGTCCTCAGAATTTGTGCTTGAGGGACTCTCACTTGGGGAATATCGCTCCCCCAGTCTATCTTGTATTCTGCGGCTACCAAGTCTAGTGTGGACATTGGTGCGCCTCTCATCTTCCTCACTTTCGTCCATAGGCTGTGAGTCAGATGTGTCATCCTCCTCGACTCTCTTTCCGATTCTATTGAACACTAGGGGTCGGCGATTATCCCTCCCGCGCTTCTCCTTCTGACGACGCGGTGGAGATATCTCAAACTCCGGGTCAAAGTCGAGCCGAGCATGCAGGCTCCGACCTGGTCTTTTCTACGCTTCCTCTTGCATGAGGATAGCTAGGGCTTCGTAGTTTTGAGAGACAAAACTACTTGGCTCTAATTCCGGAACGACCCCCTCTAGGACAGGGGTATCTGTTTCTATCAACACACCCTTGTTCTTATCGGGTGCATCGGGTGCTTTTGTGAAGTTAGCTTCTAGCACCGATTGGAGTGGGGTAAAGGGAGTGCGCGGCGGATCTTTGATACTGGTGGTGGTAGTTGTTGCCTGGGTTGTCCCCGAGAGTGGTTCCACCAGAGGGAAGGCTGAATCCTGGCCTGATCCCTGATTTTTAGCAGCACTGGTTGTCCCAGAGATCTGCTTGGGAGTTGCCCCGTTGTGCGCCTTCTTTCCAGTAAAGTCTGATTGCGATCGCTTTGTCATCCTAGTTCTTGGTTCTTAGTGAATGGTCCCACGGATGGCGCCACTTGTTGATGCAAAAGTTGGACGTTCCTTGTTTGGAGCTCCGGTTCCTGCACCAATTGAGAATCGTTGCTTGAGACCTGCGCACTAAGAGACAAAAGACACCGTTAGGCTTATCGTGGGATTGTTTCCCACGATTATCCTCCGGCGTGAGAGTAAGTAATCGGTTTAGGGTTTAAGGAGAATTAGGGTTTGTAGATCGTACCTTAAACGAGGGATGTGATTCCCTTTATATACGCACGGAATCCTTGTTGGTTCCGTGTTCCTCAACCTTCGGCGTATCCCGCCTTAATCGGTTGGGAATGATTATCTATCTGTTTGAAAGATATCGGATATCTATTCTATCAATAGATCCGGCTTGGGCCTTCATGAGCCCAAACGTTTAATCTACTTAGCCCAGTTCGTATCGGGCCAAGTTAGTATTGGACTTTAGTCGGGTCCACGACCCGGATATAGACTATACGTCATCATATACCCTTTTGAATTAAATAATAAAAATTAATATTCAAAAAAATTTGATTGGTTGATGCTAGTTCTCGCAGTTCTCGATCTTTTCTTGGTTCTGAAAAGAACCCTTCCCTATATATATATATATATATATATATATATATATATATATATATATATATATATATATATATATATATATATATATATATATATGCATAAGCAGTATGATACTACATAAAGCATTTGTAAACAGCAATACAAAAAAGTAAGGCATGCAACAATAACCAAATAAGGTAAACAATGCAAGGTAATATGCAAGAGTTAAGTAGCAAAAGAAAAGACAACAAACAAATGGAACATTAGAACTAACAAATTCATTACCTTTTGAAGCAAAGATTGTGTTGATGATATGCGTTTACTGGTTATAGTTTTTTTTACTGGATACGTACATAAGTTTGGTGTACTATAGAAGTAGATGGTTGACACCTGGAATCGTCTTTATTTCTTCTTATTTCGTTTCAGGAATAATTTGCTATGAAGATGCGGTATTTGGACGATTTTGGGCTCAAGTTGGAGTATTCTTATATTCACAAAGACTACGGCGTAACTAAGGGATGAAGTTACGCCGTAATGAGACTACGCTGTAACACAGATCAAGATATGTCATAGTTACCACACCAAATGTAGCTAATGAAGACTACACCGTAACTATCAGCAAGGTTACGGCGTAAAGTACATTTTATGAAGACTACGGCGCAACCATCAGCTAGAGTTACGCCGTAATACTGGATTGACATCACTATATCCGCTTATGAAGAACTACGGCGTAACTATTTCATAGAGTTACGCCGTAGCTCAAATTAGGGTTTCACGCCTATAAATACAAGACGAATTCTGCATTTTCAAGATATCTCCCCTTTCCCAAACCTTTATAGAGTTTGAGGAGAGCAACCACAGAAGAAGAATCAAGGCTTATGAGTATGAAGAACGAATTTCTAGTCTACAATTTCCTTTGTATTCGAGTTTGAATTCTTTTATGTTTTTCTAGAGATCATACTATGAATTCATGTTATTAATTCAAGTTTAAGTTTATGTTATTTATCCTCTTTATTCCTCTTTATAGACATCTACTTAGTCTTATCTTAGATCGATACTTTCGGTAATGTTATAAGCTTGTTAGTATCTAGGGAGTTGGGAGAATTGACCAACTGACCTCAACTCACTAAGGAATTGGCCATATTACAACCATTCTTTGTGTGCGAATTGACCAAATGGTCACCTATCAAGTGAAGGTATTTAAGAAGCTAGGGGAAATCTAAGTTCCTAATGGCCGGGTTTCTATAGATTAGGTCTAGTAGATTTGGTACTTAATGACTGCTATTAGATTACTAAATGATCCCGGGTGATCTGATCATCTTGGTGAGGGGTCTAAGAATCATAAGCTATGACGAATTGACCAAAGGAGTCTAGTGATATTTACCCACTATATTGAGCTTAAATATTGAGAATTAAAACATATCTAAAATCTTGGTTAAGCTTCACTTTTCTATTTCTTTGTCCTGATTTCTACTCCTGTTTAATTAGGATAATTCTATCTATTTTATCATATCACTATCACTATCTTATTTATTTTATAGTATCTTAGTTCTTTCAGATCACAACTCTCTTGGGACGACACACAGATTTACCTAAGACTTTACTTCATCTGATCGGGTTCTCTGCCCGTTAGTATGTGTTTATACAAGTATATCTTAGTTTTATAAATAGTAAAGGCATGATGAAATAGCACATCAGTAAACGGGCTTAGTAGTCTAATGTTAGTCAATGTATAGGTAGCCTAACACCTAATTTGTGAGGTGGAAGTGAGTGTCTTGTGTGTGAGAGCTCATTCAAGTAAAGGAAATTTCTTCTAGTTCTCTCCTCCATCTCTCTAAGTTCCGTACTTTTCTTTTCTCTCTAAAATCCTCTCTCTCTCTCTAGAAAATCTTCTATAATGTGGTGCAACATTGACTAAGTCTCGTGTATGTTTTAACGATGACAAATAAACATTCGCAACACATAAAATCACAAACGTTAGCAAAAAACCAAGCCAGACATGACTGGTCTTGGCGCGCTGCTGATGCGTCAGCACGCCGGCAGTGCGCCATGCTTTTGTTAGAAATGCTCGATTTTTTAAAGTTGGCTTTCCTCTTGCCTGACAAATGTAGTTCTTTCATTACAAGTATGAATATGATAATTGAGCTATTAGGTAAACTCACAACAATGTTTAGACTTAGAGAGATGCCAAAACAAGTCCTCCCATTTTACAAAACGCTAACTCAAAACGATTTTACCAAATGCCTCTAGCCAAGGCCAAAATCCTTTTTCCCAAGCCTAGGATATTCATACTTTCAGTATAACATCAAACAAAATTATTCATATGACCATAATCCGTGCATACGTCTTTTCTAATCACGTAACGAGTTTACTCCCTTATTGGTCAAATTAAGTTATGGTCTTTTTGTGTAAATGCATTCTTTCCCTTTATGGGAAGTGCTTTACTTGTGGTGTAAAACACTTAGCTTGTTTGCATCAAGGTGACTAGGTATTGTGCTTGTGATTGCTTAATCATGATGATTATTTAAGCTTGGATTATTTGAAAGTGTGATATTCCTCTATATCTTCTATTTCCCAACAAAAACAATCACTACACACTTCCACATTCATTATTATTGTCTCTCATATTTTTTACACAATTTCATTTATTCTCCACATTCCATAATCATTTGTTTCTCCACAACATTTTAAACAAATGATTTCTACCACATTCCTACACAATCCTATTTAATTCCTTCACCCTCCTATAAATGTTTATTATTGTAATAATTAAGTCCCTCATTATTGTTTTTATTTATCTTGTTTGTTATATCCATGTATAATTGTTCAAGTTCATCTTTATTCTGATGATCTGGATTAATATTGTTACACCTGAAGCCTGCCTTCAAACAGGTATGGCCTTTAGATGAAATTGACAATGCCTAAACGAGTTTGACTAAGGATAAATAGTTGTTTGGATAACTGTAGATAAATGGTTGTTTGGATAAGTGTAAAAAAAATTGGTTGATAAAAAAAACACATAAAAATATAGGTGTTAAATTTGTGAAAACAAAACTTAAAAAAAAAGGAGGTAATTAATAAAACTTTAGTGGTTGAATTTTCAAAAATTATATAAAGTTAAGTGTAATATTATAAGCCTCCATGTTTTTTAATAACTTTGGATTATAAACAAATACCCCCTTATACTTCATACCTTTTATACTTTATATCTTAAAAAATACAATGTATATGTTGTTTTAAAATAACAACATATAAATTTGCATAAGATTATAAGTATCAATTTTTTACTATATACGTTCAATAAGGAATCATTTATTTCATTTTTAAAAGTTTAACCTATGTGTACACGAGTTTACATTTTAAATACGACTAAATTACTGAAAACGGGAATATAATTATCAAATTGTAAGCACGGGTTACTTTAATATAAAAATAAATATACGCGATTGTACTTATAACAATGACTCATATAATTCTTATTTATATATATATAAGGATATCTAGAAAAACATTTTTTAAAAACTTTAAGGAGTATACTTTAACTTTATCAACGCTCATTATGTGCTATTAAACTTGCATCATGTGTACAACATAATATCAGTAGTGAAATTTAAATAACAACATCAACATCTTTGTGAGCTAAATAAGATTAAATCTTGAGTTACTTAACAAAATTTTACAAATATTTTACCAAATTCTAATGGATATTAATGCATAATGAAAAACTCGTGCATAAGTATTAGTTGTAATTATATCACAATTTTCATGGGCAAATTCTTATATGTGTATATACTAAACTAAAATGTTAAAATAAATTTGATTTATGTGTAAACTTCGTGCATGCATGAAACTTATAACTATATAATTATATACAATTACCTTTAAAGATACAATATTCAGTATTAATACAAAATATATATTTTTTTTTGTCAAAACCCCGTGCGTGCGCGGGTATTATACCTAGGCATAAATAATAGCAACATCTTCTTCTTTAAATCTTAGTAAAAATGTCATTTTATTAATAACTTAATTAATTAAATCAAGATTTAAAATTATTACCTCTTTCTAAAGTTTCGTTTCCTTGAACATTGACGTAGCTCTGATACCAAAAAGTTATGCCCGGCTCCACGAACGAATTATACCCTTAAATGAATGATTCGAATAATTATGTTCGGCTTTATGTCAATGAACACTTTTGAGCGCTACGTGTGCAGCATCGAAGGCTAAGCTTCGAGTCGTGAAATAGGGTACATCATCAGCCACATTAAGCTTTGTTTTTTTGGCACAATGTAACATGTTTTTTCTATAATATTAAGTCAGTTTAAGAAGAAATATTTTTGAACAACTTTTAAGAAGGTAACATATTTTTTCCCTTCATATAAATAAGAATGTAACATGTTTTTTCTGTAATATTAAGCATTGAAGGCTAAGCTTCGAGTCGTGAAATAGGGTACATCATCAGCCACATTAAGCTTTGTTTTTTTTGGCACAATGTAACATGTTTTTTCTGTAATATTAAGTTAGTTTAAGAAACAATATTTTTGAACAACTTTTAAGAAAGTAGCCATTCGTATGACACATCAGCGCCACATCATTCTCTCCCAATAACACACCAATAAGTAATATTTTTTTTGTCTGACCACTAACAAGAGTGGACCCAAGTAATATACTAATATATTTTTTTGTTGAGCCCCCCTCAATTGTGTTAAATGGTCTATATCCCCAAGGCAAAAAAAACCCCACTACTCCCCAATCAGACACAACAAAAGAGAAATGACTCACTTAATTTTAGATCCACTTATTCCAAAGAAAAAAAGAAACAAAGCATAAAACGCCCATCTTTCGTATTGGACCACATTTTATTTTTATTTTTTTTCCATAACTATTAAAAAAAATCAAATCAATGATGAAGCGAATAACATAGATTAACGATTATAAAAGTTACTATTAAGTTTTATAAACTCAGAACAATTCAACACCACAAAAATCATAAATTTATAAAAGAAAATAGGGATAGTGTCAATAGGCTACTAATCGATTACTAGTAATAAATTGAAGATATGATTTGGGGTTTAAAGAAAGAAGAGACCCACTTGCAGAGGATAGTATGAATAGGCTACTAATTGATTACAAGCATGTTAAAGGAAGTTGTTGCATCAAATGATTTAATACATTATAGAACAATTAGTTACATGAAATGATAACAAAACAAGGACATGTATTAAGATGATATATATATATATATAGTGTAAGGTTATTGTCAGAACCAAGAAAAATGCGAGAACCAGCTTTGTACTCCTAATAATGCATGATTTATATCATATCAATGCATGATGGCAATTTTGAAAATATATGTAATTTAATTTGAAAGATAAAAGTAAATTAGGGGCAAAATGGGAAACTAATTTTTCCATAAAAATAGCATATCAAACCCATAAACCGTTTACACCCCATTTAATTCAATATTCATCTCTTCCCCATAACTTTTGGTCAAATAGATTAGTAAAAAAAAAACCACAGATCTGAAAACCTCTGCTTCAATCTCCTTCTCCACTCCGCCTCTCTCTACAATGAAAACAATTAAAGATTGGTGATGATCATGCTTAAACACACGAACACCAAACATGTTAATTGACACCCCCAGATCTCCGATCTGTGAACCAACCTTCAAATCTATATATTGTTCGAGGCTATTTTTTGGTGTCGATTAACAGATCTATATAAATGATTTATACAGATCATTGAACCAACCTTCGAATCCATATAAATCATTGAACCAAATCTCCGATAGAATCAAAAGGTTAGTATTGTTTTTTTTGTTTTTTGTTTTTTTTAATTGCTTCAGTTGCTCCATTTGATAAGATATATTAAACCTATCGACAATAGTGCGTTATGGTACAAGTTTGGATTTGTTTTTACAATGCAATCTGTTAGAGGTATCACTTATCGATAAGATATATTAGACCTATCACTTATTGCTAACCTTTTGATTCTAAAGAATAACATCTAGTGGAGTTTTTTCTTTATTATATATCATTAGTATCCCAATGATCTTTTGATTCACATCACTAACAGTTAGCAAGTCATGCATATTAAGTATTAACAGCTCACTTAATTGCTTCAGTTACGCCATTTAATTGCTTCAGTGACTATATACATTATTAAAGGTTACATTTCTCCGATAAAATCAAAAGGTTAGTAATAATCGTGTATGTATTCAATTAAGAATTAGAAATATCTTTTTTTTTTTAATTTTTCTTTAGTTTTATTCTTTTTGTTTTCTAGGTTTTATAGCGAACGTTTTTGCTATGTGAGTTTTTTTGTTTTGCGAATGGTGGAATAGGCAACGGTTCAAACCTTACTTTTTATTGCTCTTATCGTCTCAGTGTGCACATGTGTTTTTGAGTGTGCATATGTGTTTTTACAGTTTTGAATTTGAAACCTTCTATGCATATGTGTTTTTACAGTTTAATGAACTTGTTTCTTTTGTTTATTTCAGTTGTTATGAAATGATTGTGCATATATGTTTTGTTAGTTGTTATGATTAAATAATTCATCTACTATTTGTTTGTGATTACAGGTTCGAGTATAACGAGCAATATCAAGAATGCACATACGTATATATAAGGGCATATGGACGAACTCAAATGCACATATGCATACAAAGAGATCGAGAGTGGCCAATGATGAAAAACACATGTGCACAAGGATTAAAAACACATGTGCAGATTTCATGGGTTTTTGAACAAGAGGAGGAATACATGCGCACGCCTAAAAGTTTAACTAACTATTAAAGATATTGTATTATGCACATGTGTACGCTTCATATATTTGTAATAAAACATGTAATATTTTTCTAATGAAGTTTTGTTGTTTGTATAAAATTGCATAAAGTATTAATAAAGTTTTGTGGTTTGTATACATACTTATGTAATATTTTTATAGATACATGTGCAAATACAAAACACCTATGTATAAACGGAAAATACAATTATCACATAATGCAAAACACATGTGCACACAATGTAAAAAAAAATTACAGGAACTACAAAAACGTTTTTTGTAAAAAAAATCAAATATAAACAAAAAGTAATTTTACCATTATACCCTTTTGAATTAAATAATAAAAATTAATATAAGAAAAAATCTGATTGGTTGATGCTGGTTCTCGCAGTTCTCGCATTTTTCTTGGTTCTGAAAATAACCCTTCCCTATATATATATATATATATATATATATATATATATATATATATATATATATATATATATATATATATATATAGAATCTAGATCAAATAAGATCAAACTTAAAGTTGTTAAAATGAGATCCAACAAAAATTTTACAAGTGACACTCTCCTTACAACAAAAATAAATTTTTTATTAACTACAACTAAAATTGTTAAAGTTTCGACAGATTTCTTTTTAAAATTTACGAAAACTAGGTGATACACTTTGATTAGAAGTGTAATGTGTATCAGGTTTTTATATATGTATCAGGTTTTGCAATATTTACTAGTGTAATGTATATCAGGTGTATCACTAATTCAAACTCATGTATCATTTGGTAATTAGTTGCCAAAATATTAATTTGTATTAAAAAAAATTTTTTTTTTTGCGTATTATTGCTAAAATTGTTATTTATAAATGTTTTAGTTGTTTTCTTAGACTCGATCTTATTTTTACAACTTTAAGCTTGATCTTACATTAACTCTCCCCTATATATATATATAGAGAGAGAGAGAGAGATTGGATCATTTAAAAAGTTGATCTCAAGAGAAAAGTGAGAGAAGTGATCTCAACCGTTAGATCACCCCCTCTTCCCCTCCCTTTTTTCATACCAAACTACAAGGACCTTCTTGTATTTTCATTCATTCTTTAAGGTAGGGTTTTGTAAATCCACACCTTTCATATATAATGCCTAATTTTTTTCATTTTTCCTTTTTGTTCTTTCTCTAATTCCATGACCTGGCATTTTTTTCTCTGAGTTCCAGATTCACAAATATTCACGAAATCACAACCACGAAGAATCACGAAATCATCTCATTACAAAATCATATCGTGTTATCAAATTCAACAAGGTATGAAACTGATTTCATGTTATCAGATTCAATATCATATCGTGTTATCAGATTCAATATAATTTCATCACAATTTGTACTGATTATTATTTGTTATGAGTTATGGTTTTGTTTTACAAGTTATGGTTTTGTTTTACGAGTTTTGATTCGGTAATCATAATGTTTGTTCATAGATGTATCGATTTAAGAGTTTGTGACATGATGCACTATATAGATGAGTTATTTGAAGCAAATTTGAGAAAAAAAAAGACTTGGAAACGTGTTTGCAAAACCTGCACACAAGTTGTTTGATAAATTGCCTAAATGAAATTTCATAACTGTGATGCACTGATTTTACACTGTGTTTTGTGCTTCTGATTTACAAGTGATTACTGTCGATAGAGGTCTACTTGTTGCCGGCACAAAGTATCGTGGAGATTTCGAGGAGAGACTAAAGAAGCTGATGGAAGAAATCAAGCAAAGTGATAAAATAATCCTCTTTATCGATGTTGTTAACACTTGAAGCCTGATCTTGCTAGAGGCGAATTACAAGCATGTCAAACTTTAATACAAATCTTGAATTAAAGAACTTGAGCCAACGGTTAATGAGACCATACAAATCTTGAAGGGGCTCCGAGAATGATATGAGATTCACCACAGACTCCGTTACACCGATGAATCACTGGTAGTTGCTGCCCAGTTGTCATATCAATACATTAGGTATTAATATCAAAGATGATCTTTTGTGATTATGTTTACTAGTATGCATCTGATCTTATGATTGTTTCTCTACATGTAGTGACCATTTTATACATGATAAAACTATTGATTTAATCAATGAAGCTGGTTCTCGTGTTAGACTTCGTCATGCTCAAGTATGTGTGTTCAATGTATCTTTAATTTGGTTGTTGTACTTTAATGAGCCCTTAATCAATGATCGATGCCCTTCAGCTCCCAGAAGAAGCCAGGGAGCTTGAGAAAGAACTTAGGCAAATAACTAAAGAGAAGAATGAAGTTGTTCGTGGCTAGGACATTCAAAAGGTACTTTGCTTTTTGCTACAGATAGAAAAATGTATGGCTCAATTGGGTTGGATAGCAGGTCGAAAATGATTTGTGTCAAATGGGTCTTTTTTTTATACACTTTGGGTTAGTTTTATCTGAAACACATTCCGTACAAAATTTTTAAATATGTAATCAAGTCATCGTTTGAGGTTTTATGCGATAACGTAACACTTTGGGTATTTTTTACCTGTTCCCCCTTTTTTTCCCTAAATTAACATTGATGCACCTTTTTTATTAACATTGATGCAATTTTTTCTTAAACAATAATTTTGTTTCTAAGTACTGATGCGGATATTTAATTCTTATCATTTTTAAGAATCATTCAATTGTTATTACTTGAAAAATAATATATTTTTAGTTCAATAATTCAACTAAATTTAAATGATTTTTTTTACTATATGAATTATACCTTATCCAAACAGATATACTTTCTACTGTGTACTGATGCACCTTTATTTTTAACACTGATGCACCTGTGTTCTCAAATGGATCTCAATACACAGATATCAAGATATCAGCTCTTGTAGATAAGAGCAAAGAGAGGAGCAAGGCCGAAACAGAAGCAGGATAGGAAGGCCCCACTGTAACCGAAGCTGACATTCAGGACATCGTCTTGTCTTGGGCTAACATACCAGTTGAGAAAGTCTCAATAGATTGGAAAGATCTCAATCAAACCAAAACCTCTTTATCATGGATGCGTGTTTTTGCATTGCATACTAAACAAGGAACTCCACAATTTCATAAAATAAGATTGTGAAGGAGTTGGAGGATTGATTGGACAAATGTTTGGAAATACGTAATCACTAATCCAATGCTTTCTCATGCTTTAAGAGAATGTTGACCCGTTTAATATTTAACATTGTTGCACCTTTTATTATCAACACTGGTGCACATTTTTTGGTAAAAAATGATTTGTTTCTAAGTATTGATGTGGATATTTCATTATAATCATTTATTAATAATAATTCAATTGTTTTTAATGTAAAATAATAGATTTTTTTAGTTCAATAATTCAACTTAATCTGAAATATATTTTTTACTATATGAATTATTCCTTACCCAAACAGATGCATTTTCTTCTATGTGTTGATGCATTTGTTATTTTCAACAATGATTCACATGTGTTCTTAAATATTTGATTATGGTTGGTAGGTGAAGCAGATATTTCATTTCAATCATCTTTAACAATCTTAAAAGTTATCTTGAAACAACAAAAAGCATATATACATAAAGCATCGAAGCATTTCATTTCATATGCCCAAGAAAAAATGAAAATTGTAATCTTATTACATATAATGTATAATGTATATATAATCAATGTTTGGCTGCCATGCTTCTTATTAGCATCCTCGCTATCCTTCTCTTTGGCTTCGACGATTTCTTTATCTTTTAGAGTAGTGAGAGCATTACGGGCAGCTAACTTTTGTGCCACAAATATACGCCAGCACAACCACCATTTGGGCTCTAGGCGACTTTCAAACCCGTCATCCTAAGCTACATTCTACAATTGATTCGTTGGAGCTAACGTCTCAAAGTGATCCATAATCAATGAAAATTGTGAGTTCGTGACATCAGGTACCTTTGAAACTGACAAATTACACCCTAAAAAACTTCTTGAAGGGCTTCTTCAGCCAACCTAGCAGCTTCCATATCTGAAAGCAATGGTGTGAATGATTAAATTCATACCACAGCAAATGCGCAGTCCAGTCAGGTAGGAAGACAATAACTTAAATGGCTAGCATAATGACAGATTGCAGATCGAGTCGCTATGCACCACTTTTGGTTTGACAAAACGGTTGTTGATTCGATCGTTTGTGAGTGTGGTGAAATAAACACAATATCAATATATCAAATTAACCGTAAAACTTGACAAATTAACCTTTTAGGAAAAGGGTTCATGTGCCAAATCTTACGGGTGTGATAAAAGTGATACCGAAAAAGTGATTTCCCGGGTCGTGTCCCAACGAGGTGTGAATGGAAGGATTCGTTGAGTTTTGTGATTTATAACTTAAATTGGTTTTGATGATTATGGATTTTTGATTTTGATTTTATCTAAACTACGTGAAATGGGAAGCAATTAAAGGGAATTAAAACTACGGGGAACCCTAATTATGCAAATTAAACTAATACGAATTAAATGAAACGTAAATAAAATGCAATTATGCCTAACCTAATACGTATTTAATAAAACGTGAATTAAATGCAACTACTTTAATTTGAACCCGTAAAAATGAACTACTATTTTTCTACAGCTAAAAATGATATTTGAAAATTATTTGAAATTTAAAACTAATTTTTTTGGTTTTTCTTGATTTATTTTGAATTAAAAACTAATTTAAGATATTTAAAATAGACTAAAAATACTAAAAATTAGGAAATCGTGCAAGAAAATTACAAAACTATTTTTAAAAAATCTTAAATAACTAAAAAGAATTTTAAAAACTGGAATCACATTTTTCTGAATTTTTCTCTATTTATCATGAATTTAAAACTATTTAAATCTAATTAAATTCCTATAAAAATACTAAAATGACTAGGAAAAATATGGAAAAATACTTTTTAAGACATTTTTATTTTTCTAAAACTGAGAAAATTTAAATTTTATTTTTTAGACCTTTTTCTGAATTATTTGCATTAAATACTAATTAAAAAGCCTAGAAAATGAAATTAAATGCAGAAAAATAGCAAAAGACCATGGAAAAATATAAAAACTTCCAGATTATTATAAAATAATGCTGATAATCAAGGAAAAATAAAAGAAACAACGAATGATCACAGGAACTATGATTTGGACACACAACTTATATGAATAAGCACGTGAAATTAAGCTAAAAGCCACAATAAGCTACAAAAAGCTACCACAACCTAAAACTAACCTAAACCATATGTAATAAGCCTACTGCAACTGATTTGGATCCAAAAAGCTCAATTAAAAGGTAAATAAGCACAAGTTTACTTCAAAACTACCTAATGCCAAACGGCCCTAAAGTGTCTACTTTAAGCCCTGATTAAGCCAGCTTATAAAAATCACAAAAATAAAATAAAAATACCCTGTTAAAGATCACCAACCAGAGTTTCTAAATCCAAAATTTCAGCCTAAAAGGATTAAAAACAAGTGAATTAAAAATATAAAAGTGGAAGCAATTTGCAAGTAAAACTGGATTTTTGACTTTTTATCAAATTTTGAAATTTGACTATTATGAACTTTTAAGCTAGATTTAATGACCAAAAATGATGTTTGATGATATACTAAACCTAATGCAAGCTATTTCTATGGTTTCTAAGCCTAAATGCAAAATCTGACCTATGAATTCAAGCTGATATGAACAATAGAACAGATTATATTTGATTTTGACTATTAGCACTTTTTAGTGACTGAGATGACTAATAATAACCTGATAGAATCTAATGAAACAGTCCCTAGCTACTAACAACACCTCAAATTCAGATTAAGTACTAGTGCCAAACACTACTTAAAACTACTATTAAGCAGATTACAATCTCTAAACTAGTTCCTAAACCATGAATCCAATCTAAAACAAGTTCTAACAATGTAATAAGAACTAAATTATGCAAACTTGACACCTATCACTATCAAATGCAAACTGAGCTCATTATGGAGATTAAGACAGAATTTAAATGACAAATTACACTAAGAGTGTGAAGACTTACAGAGGTCCAGCCACTATGGCTTGCCACTTATCAATTAAATTCCATTATCTAATCACAATTAAGCTAAAATCAAACCCATATCTGATCCAGATCAATGATTAAACCAGATTCAGCTTCCTTTGACTATTGTTGACTAAATTAGAACTTTGATTGTAAATTGAATTTCAAACAGACTTAAACCTTCTAAAAGCTATGAGAAGCTTAAAAAGGCTTAAAGCAAACAGTAGCTGAGCTTATACAAGCTTATAAGTTTTTTTAATATTTTTCTATTATTTTTCTGATTTTTCGTATTTTTTTTATTAAGATGAGAAAAAAACTGAAATGACTTGAGATTAAGTAAAATGATTAAGACAATTCTTAATAAGCAAAGTATAGTAACATTAAAAAGCTAAACAAGTATTTAAGAATTAAAACTGGATTTCATTAACTTTGAAAATTGAGATTACAAAAGCTCAAAATTAACTTGAAAACATTAAAACGAAATTAAAACTAATACTATGCTACTGGAAATTAAAAGGTGAATACAACTGTGAAATGAGCATCTATTTATAGTAAAGCTAAGATATGGGTCTTCTCTTCACTTGAGCCTCTTTGTGTTTCTTCTGCTTTAATCTCCACCAACGATACATCTTGGAGCCCAAGGATAGCAATCTGAGCCGTCCATTTTAATGAGCTCAAATGTGAGTTGGGGATTGCCAAGTTGGCATGAGACCCATGTGGGTTGTGGGGGAGGGTTGCTTGGGAATCAGTGGGGATTGAGAGTGGGTTTGGTGATAACTGGGTAAAGGATGGGAGGGAGGTTGAGTGTTTCAGAGAAAGAAGAAAAGAGGAGGGAAAAGTGCGTGCAGGGGATGGGTTTATTTTTTTGTGTTTTCTGGTTTTAGGATTAAAGAAGGAATAAGGGTAAAATGATAGGGGTCATGGGGTATGTGAAAGGTTAAAAAGATGTAAAAGGGGTTTAAGTTTTAAAAGGTAAGTTTTTTTTTTTTTTTTTTTTTTTTTTGAAAACTTAAAATTGGTTTTAACAAAAATGAGATTTTTACAAAATTGTTTTTGAAACTAAAAATGGGATTTTGGATTTTTGGGTTTAAAAGGTAATTTGGCATTTTGGGTATCGGGGTTTGGTAAAATGAGTATTTTGGGTTTGGGTTAGGTTTTTAGGTTTGTTTTCCCACTCTCAGTCCAAAAACGCGTCTCAGACTCTGAAAATGTAGAAAATCCACTCCCGGCTCCGTCTGTTTCAGCACTTTTTCCAGTTTCAGCTCGATTTTTCCCGTTTTCGCTCTGTTTTCAATCCTTTTGTACCTGCAAGACACAAAACACACTCCGAGGATATTTTTAACATATTTTGATCTTATTTGGGTGTTTTTGGTCATTTTTGTGGTCATAGGTGGGTAAAAACGATGAGTGAATAAGCACTCATCAGTTGTGGTGCAGATTTTTGTGAGAACTCAATGTATCAATTAGGTTAGGGGTAAATCCCCAACCTCTGTAGAAGTTGACCATCAAGACCATGAAGCTTATCAAGAATTTTATCTTTTAACATATACATTAACCTACAAGTGGAAATAGATGCTCTAAACATGCAAAATGGATGCACTAGTCATGCAAATAGATGCACTAAACATGCAAATAGATGCACTAAATCTAACATTGCACTAATCATAATCATTGACTTTCTACTAACCTACAAGTGGAAACTAAAGAATTAATGATTTAAACCTGAGCTTTATACCAATGCAAACATCAATAACAGAAAAGAGTAAACTAACGTGAAACAATGACATTATACATATTCATTTTCAGCATCTTTAGCTATTAGAGAATCGTTGATGGAATGTACATTGCTCAAAAAAGGATTTTGGTCAAGAGTGTCATTTTATATGGGTCAAAATGGATTTTGGTCAAATGGGGTATATTTCACTTAATCACACAAGTTTTCAAGGTTAGCCTGGCTCGTACAAAAAAATCGTCATTTTGACCCGTACCAAAATTCCTCATTTCCACCTCTAATACAACAAATGAATAATGTACCATCTTAAGTGTTGAACTGAGTCAAGAACGCATGACCATGTAAACAAGAAATAGAAGAAAAAGCAACATAAACTTTACTTATAGGATGAGAAAACATAAATAAGATTGCTTTACATAGTGCAACTACAAAGGAAACAACTTATGATCGTTGTGTGTAATACATAAATAAAAGAATAAGAGGCAAATTACACTTAACATATATATAGCATGAATACAGAAGGCATACAATTAGTACAAATATCATAATGTGTCATTTTTTGCATGAAATACTATGTACAAATGTCAGTAGGATGTGTTTACCATTTGAGTCACTTTATAACCCAAAAATGAGAATTTTATATAACACTAAGTTATATTTATGTAAAAAAATGAAAATACCTCAAGAACTTGATTAAATCGGGTTATACTGTCACACCATCGCCGGAGGCGGAAACACGAGGTGTAACAGAAAGGAACATAAGCACAAGATAATAGAACATACCAACGTTAAGATTAAAAAAAAATAGTATACCATTACAATACCAGTTTAGCCGACATCGGCAAATATATTACAAAGTTTAGATTCCAAAATATTGCGTTTTATTACAAAACGATTTGTAGTGACAAGTGAAAACTTCATTATGCAAGACCCGATAGAAAAGCTTACTAACGATCACCTGAAATGCATGAAAGAAAAACGGGTCAACTATGAAAATAGTTGGTGAGTATACACGTTTCGTAAAATAAGAAAACTCGCAAGAGAGAGAGAGTCAAAGGTTTCGGTAATCGGAAATAGTCCACAAAGCAAAGGCATTGTAAATCCACTCAGTTCCAAGTTCCGCCCATACAAAACTTGCAACCTGTGTGTTCACAACCCATTGCACATAATATAGCGTGTCAAGTAGTCAAGTATAAGTGGTCATAATAGTTCACAATATAGTACCACTTATATAATAATGTATGCCAGGCAAAGCCCCTAGAATAAATAATATGCGTCCCGTAACATAGTGGACGAGAGGTTGGCCGACCTCTAATAGCGCTATCCATACTACCTACTAATAGGAGACTAACAATGCGAATGTACGAACAGTACATCATACAACTATTATATACAATTAAGAACACTCCGAACATGGGAGAATTTGCACTGCTCCGAACAGGGGAGACTTTAAGTCAGGGACATAGCACGTACGGTTCAATAAGTTCAAACAAGTCATAAGTTCATAATTAAGTCCAAGAGTCTAAATCAAGTTCAAAAGTTCAAGTCAAAAGTGTTCATAAAAGTAGTAATCAATTTAATTCAAGTATGCTTCATGCATTCCGCCCCAAAATATAGTAAAAACGGTAAAAAGGGGATCGTGAATACTCACCTGTTGCAATAGATATGATGACAGAGTGGATGCACAGAAATGAGACGCAACACTCTAACCGCGACCTATTATGAATGATATGCTCTAATATAAGTCATGAAACAATGTCGTGCATGCAAACTCATATGATATCCATACCACTTGTACACTTTTTAAAATATAAAGTTTATCGTCGAAAAATAATCTTATAATGTCTTGACAATTTATAAATTACTTTACAAGTATTTACGTTGAAACGATATCCTACGATAATCATTTAGTGATTTATTATGAAATTATAACTTTTCGTCGTAAAATAATGTCATTGAAAATTTCATGAAAGTGAATAAACGGCCTTGAAAAACTAGTCGTAAAATGGTGCACGTCGAGCATTAGAAAACGAACTCAACGGTTTTGGGAAGCTTGTATCATTATCTCAAGGTTTTAGCATTTAAGTTTTCATCCTAGAGGTCTCGATCATGGAGAAAAATATAGGTTAAGTATGGTACTTGTGTCCGAAATATCGTTTAAGGGTGGTTTTCGGCAAAATTTAAGTGACCGTATTTTGTTCATTACAACTCCGCTTGACGAACGGTTGAACATTTTTGGAAAATATGCTTGGCGAACTTACTTTTACTAGAATACATCATGTTATAAAAAGTTCTACATCAATGTTAAAAACGACCCTCAACATGGTCACTTGTTGTCGTAAAGTTTGTCTAATAGAAGTATATTAGTTTTTCTTATATAATATAGTTACGGCAACTTCATGTAAACACGTGTAATTTAATCGTTACAAGTCCGTTTTCTACGTTTTATATGTCCTTAGCTTCGTATCAAAGTATACTAATATATTATTGTTAAATCGACACATTTCATAACGCCTAAGCCTCGTTTTTGACTCGTACAAAGTAGACGTAACATGCTGAATTTTCTGGTTTATACACTTTTTGTCGTCAAACTTGAAAAATTCATATCTTCTTCGTTATAACTCCGTTTTAATCCGTTCAAGCGACCACGTTTCCGTTTTAAAGTATATTTTCTAAATATCTAGGCCAAAATTTTTATCTACTGTCGAGAATTCCAGATTTTCAAAATAAGATCAGACCTCTAAAATAAGTTGTCGAAATGAGTTTTTCTCGCGCAAAACCTATTCTAACCAATTCAAAACAACTCCGAACCTATTCTAATCCTACCATACACCTTCTTAGGGTGTCATGGGTTCCTAGACATCACCAAAAGTGATATATTTCAAGGAGTAATTATAGGATGATAAATATATATATATATATATATATATATATATATATATATATATATATATATATATATATATATATATATATATATAACACTCAAAAACAATAAAAAGTGGTATAGACATCAATATGACTTGCATGTTTTTCTCAAATATGATGAAATGAGCATAATATAAATATGAAAGATGAATATGAACATGAAATACTTACTAGTTACTTGATGAGGTTAAATGAACAAGGATTATCCTAAATACCATAGGTTTTTATTTCAAAACCTTGATTAAGAGTATAATAAGGTTGTGCAAATAACTTGACTTGAAAGATTTTGATGTCCTTCTTGGTCTTTCAAGGTGGCCGGTCACAATGGAGAAGAAAGGAAGAGAGGTTTTTGTTTTTACACTTTGTGAAAATGAGTTGTATGTGTTTAGTTGTAAGTAAAAATGAATATAAGTTATTAAAAGAAGATATTTAGTTTCTTTGTGTGGTGACTCACCCCCTTGTGTCGACAAGGGGGTCTTTGCTTTAACTTGTACATTTTTTTTATTAAGTATAGAAGTGTAGATTTAATGTATATTAGTAAGCATAATTTGGTAATTAGGTATGTATTTGTACTTGTAAGGTAGCGTTAACTAAAAATAAATTTTAACGGATCAAAATAAAATATATTGAAGTCATAAGAATTATAAAAATACATTTCTTGCAAAATTTGAGTAAAATAATAATTATCGTGTTGAATTTACGAAAACCGTCGTAATTATATAAACATAACAATTTATGTACGAAATAAATTGAAAACATCGGGTAAATTAATAATATAATTTTTATAGTCTCAAAATGAGTATAAGAATATATTAGGATAAATTTTAGAAGCGTCGGATCAAATGTTCAAAATAAATGATCGTGCGATAGCGTCTATTTAATATGAAAATTACGCATTTAATGTAAAATGCAAAATCATGCATGAACTACTATGATGACAATGATACTAATGAAATGTAGACTAAACCTAGTCTATATGAAATGTCCTCGATGATATGCTCATGAATTCGCAACTAAACCTTTAAGGTTACGCGAATTTGATACTCGTAAACCTAGTTTACGATAAACGATGAAATAGTAAATTTGAGAAATGACCGGAAATTGAGAATTGTGACATATACCTTCAGGGCCCATCACAGGATGACAACTAATAAAGAAGTATGGTTCAAACCACATGCAGAAGCCATTTGATCCATCACACCACATGGTGCTCCAGTAACTGAGTTTTTTACCTGTAGATGCCAGAATGGTATAATTACTAACTGAAGAACTGTAAGGACAAATGAATGCACTAATTTCCACCTGTTCGATGCACAAAACATACAAACAGATGCCCAAATATTTCCAACGATGTACTAAATATACAAAATTACAAATGAAGGCCCTACCATGACCAACGATGCACAAAGCTTACAAATTGATACACTAAACACACACAATGATGTCTTAATATGTCTAACAATGCACCAACCATAATCATTGATGCTCTAACCATACTCAATGATGCTCTAATATGTTCAACGATGCACTAAACATATAAACATTCAACTTGATGCAACAACCACAATCACAGATGCATTAATACAATCTGATGCCCTAACATGTAATCTCAAGTTTCAAATATACATACAGATGCCCTTATATGTCATATCAATCGGTCATAAACATATATGCTTTAAATTAGTGCACCACATTCCATAAAAGTTTATTTTGACATTTTATCAAACACTTGGTGAGAAATTTTAATAAACGCATATTTTGATGCATTTTGTTAAAACTTCGAAAATCATTACATCATTATAAATCTACACAAATGCCCTAATTTTACACATATTTACAAAAATATTGAGTTAGGGTATGTAAATGCACTAAACATACAAACAATTAACCTGATGCAGCAACCACAACCACAAACACAGATGCACTATTACAATCTGATGCCCTAAATTGTAATTCTAATGCTGCAAGTATACACACAAATGCACTAATACATCAAACAAAAATACAGATGCGCTAATACATATGCAACAACACAAACACAGATGCACTAATACAATATGTGTAAAACCTGAAAATCTAAAACATAAATAAAGACTAAAATACCATTGAAATCGGAATTTATTAAATACGTAAAATACGTTTATGTTCATTTAACGAAATTAAAATCTAACTTATGAATAATTAAAACCTAACGGATATATTTAAGAAATCGACATTTGTATGACGAAAGTTAAACGTCTCGCATAAATAGTTGGGCCTCGCCTTTCGTTTATTTGTGAACCAAGTTGGGCCGTTCGTTTGGTTGGTTTGGACTCAAGCCGAGAGCCCACTTGGGCCGTGTTTCTTTTGTTCGGTTGGATCAAGCCGAAGCCTACTGTAACGCCCCGACCCGACAAGGGTAAAGGAATCACAAATAATGGTGTCATATCAAAGCAAACATAAATATCCAAAAGAAGTCTTAGCATAAATACTGAAATAATTCAAGTCAACATGACTTCAATACATAGGTCCCAGCGGAAAAATAAACTCCAATAAAATATCTGAAATAATAAGTCTTAAATGGCATCATAAGATCAAAGCTAAATATCTCTAAGGTAAGTCCACTCAGCACTCATCCCAAAGCAAAACCCAGCTCCAATGCTTAGATACCTGCCGCGGAAGAAAAAAGCCCAGTGAACAGATATACAAGCAAAGCGAATACGAAACAATATCGAATACGAAATATAGTGAACGAAAGATAGTAAAATCATAATCATTTCAAAGTATAAATCAGAATTATCGAATAAGTTTTATAGTTAACTACCTCGAGCTCAGAAACAAATATCAGATCATAATCATATTCATATTCACACAAGGCAACATTTGTAGGGGAGACCTACCAGAGTTATGAAGGACGTGCATGCACGCAGCATCAATCATCAGATAACATATAACATATAACAAATAACAAATAACATATCTAGGATGCATCCATACGCCCCACAGACAGATATTGGTCATATAATATAACTTGAGCTCATAACAGATAACAGATAAGGGACGTGGCAGAACATCACTCTACTGCCCTAGAGTCATGTCAGAGGTGCATCACTGACACGGACATGGAACCCCCATGACTAGTTAATATTTGGCTCGGGTGTCAAACTATCTTAGGTCAAATCAGAATGTCAAAACTGACATAGATCATACTTTATCAGAAGATTAATCATGTTTTCAAAATCAAAGTTTTCATATCATATAGTTCAAAATCAGATGTTTCATAACTCAAAAATCAGATATTTTATAATTCAGAAATCAGATGTTTCATAGTTCAAAAATCAGAGTTCAGATAAGCAACAGCTCAAACAAACAGAATGGGGTTCATAGCAAAGGCTTAGGAAACCCTAATATAAAAGCTAACGAAAAGAAAACGTTATAAGGAACCTTTACTGAAAAGGTCAGAATATCTGTACCTTATTCCAAAGCAAATGACCAAAAAGCAGAAATACGGAAAGCAAAGGATTACTCCTTCTTCACAGAACCTATACACATTAACGGTCGTACATGTTATTTATGATTCCATAATTGTCGAAATGATCTTTTAATATTTGGTGTTTATACTTAGTGTATTCAGTGATCTTAATACTTTATAGTTTTATAATTAAATGAGACTTAAGTATTTTATAAACAATATCGTAGATTAGGGTTCATTATGTCATTTATTAAAGTTTAGGGTTAAATGTGAAAATAGTTTAAACGTCATGACTCACACATGAAATAACCAATTAATACCCTTAGCTTCAAACCCAAATCGACTCTCATTTATGTTCTAGGGTTTTCTCATTCTTTTAATATCACATCAATGTGCATTTACTTTATATGTTACGTCATTTAATGACTCATTACTCTTGTTTATTTACTCAACACATTCATGTCTTAACCATACGTTACTTATACATATATTATACGTCAACTTTTATACCCATGCACGTTTATGATTTCTTGTGACAACCAAAGTTACTTATTATCCTGATTAGACACATCGACACACACATGCACAATAGTTTAGACTAGATATGACCACGTACTACGTTTACATATCGACAAGCTCACTTGACTTATAGAACACACGCATGATACACGGTTCACAAACCAATTAGGGTTCGGCATGCATGGTTCGGTTTACATCTCAGTCTAGGGTTTAGGTTTTACATGACCTTTTCTTATTAAACACACGTTCAAAACCCTCACATGGTTCGGCTTGTATTATAGGGTTCGGCCTCCATGTTTTTACGCAAACCTTAACTCTCTACGTACTTTACATATTCAAGTTTACATGTTTATACCTTGGCCGAATTACATATACATGGTTCAGTTATATATATATGTGGTTCGGTTCTTTTATCTCGACATACCTATGATCCGATTCAAATATACGTATTACATTACATGTTCTCTTAACATTACAAGGTTCAATTCATATGGTTTGTCTTTGTTGGTTTCATACGGCTCGACACAAAAGAAAAACACAAGCTCGACTAAAACAAACATGATACAATATATATTAACGTAAGGTGTAACACGGAAAGACGAGAAAACATGTTATACCTTAGCTTTGTTGAACAAAACTCGCGACACCAAGGGTGTTTGTACTCGGCCGAATGGAAGAAAAAGAAAAGAGAGAGGCAAACAAAACTAGGGTTTCATTTTGTGTAAATGTATTGTATTTATAGTTGGTAACATTTTCGGTTTAGGGCTTTGAGTGGTGTGGGCTTCGGCATCTTGACCCAAACGACACAAAACAAACGCCCCTTATGGGCTCTCTTGGCTCTCGGCTCCATTGATCCAAACGAACAAACAAACACGGCCCAACATGGTTCCCAATTAACGAAAGACAAGACCCAAACTAATCGGCCTAACACTTTCGTGAGACGTTTAAATCTTTCGTCGTACAAAATCGATCACGTACACATATTAGTTAAGTTTTAATTATTCATAAGTTAACTTTTAATTTCGTTAAATGATTATAAACGTATTTTACGTATTTTATAAATTTCGATTTCAAGGGTGTTTTAGTCTTTATTTATGTTTTAGATTTTCAGGTTTTACAACTCTTCCCCTCTAAAAGAAGAATTTTCGTCCTCGAAAATTGAAATGAAACGAAACGAAAACGAAATGAGAACATACCAAACTATTCAAAGAAATGAGGATAACTAGCTCGCATTGACTCCTCGGTTTCCCAAGTAGCCTCACGTTCCGGGTGATTTTTCCAAAGAATCTTAACGAACGGAATGACTTTGTTTCTCATGACTCTATCTTGCCTTTCTAAAATAGCTTCCGGTTCTTCAGATAAAGACATATCGGACTGAATTTGATCAAACGGATAAGAAGCAACGTGTAACGGATGATAGTTGTATCCCCTTAGGAGTGATACATGGAAAACGTCATGAACATGCGATAACTGAGGCGGAAGTGCTAATCGATACGAAACTTCTCCTATACGTTCCAGAATTTCAAACGGACCGATGAATCGAGGACTGAGCTTGCCCTTGATTCCAAAACGTTTCACACCTCTAAACGGCGAAACTTTCAAAAATACACGATCTCCAACCCGAAATTCTAAATCACAACGATGCTTGTCGGCATAACTTTTGTGACGAGACCTAGCCTCCTTCAACTTTTCTCTAGCAACAGCTACTTTCTCATTAGTGATCTCAATCATTTCTGGACCTTCAATTAAGCGTTCACCTACTTCATCCCAACAAGTAGGTGCTCTACATTTCCTCCCATAAAGAAGTTCAAACGGTGCTGCCTTAATGCTAGCATGTCAACTGTTGTTGTATGCAAACTCTACTAAACACAAATATTCATCCCAGCTGCCAGTCCATTCCAAAGCACAAGCCCTTAGCATGTCCTCTAAGGTCTGAATAGTCCTCTCTGACTGACCATCTGTTTGAGGATGAAATGCCGTACTGAAATTAAGTCGAGTACCCCAAGCTTTTTGCAAACCTTTCCAGAAACGAGAAGTAAAACGCGGATCCCTATCAGACACAATAGATGCCGGAGTACCATGAAGTCTAACGATCTCTTGCTGAAAAATTTCCGCCAATCTACCAATACCATAATCCTTTCTGATTGGTAAGAAATGAGTAGATTTGGTTAGTCGATCAACAACTACCCAAATCGCATCATGTTTCTTCGGAGTAAGAGGTAGTCCAGTCACAAAATTCATAGATATCTTATCCCACTTCCATGTTGGAATATCCAATGGCTGTAACAATCCACTAGCCCTTTGATGTTCAATCTTAACCTGCTGACAAATCATACATTTCGACACAAACGTCGCCACATCTTGCTTCATGCCATTCCACCAGAAGTACTGTTTCAAATCCCTATACATCTTGGTAGAACCATGATTCGTCCTAAACTAGTCATCTTTATATTAGTCAACCACTTGTGAATGGTCAACCATGTAAGTCAAACTAATCTAGGACCAAAGACAATTAAAATCCATGGGAGTATAGAATTATATCCCCGGGTCGTTATGTCCCAACGAGGTGTGAAAACTGTAATACAACGACTGTGTGTGCTTAAATGATACAGAATATACAAAAACAGGAATCTGATTGGCTAACACTAGGAATGTGAATAGTAATAGCTCTGTCACAGCTATGTCGTTAAAAACGTGCAATCAGAAACCTAAAAACGTAAAAACTATACAAACGTCGTTATGATACTGCTGAAGTTGAATTCACTCTTCAGCAGATTTACTAAGAATTATTTGCTATTATTAATTACTAAAAACTATTATTGATTTATTATAAATAATAAATGAATAAAGAAAACTGAAACTTATTATGTACTGATTATAAACAAGGTTAATGAAAACAAAACTAAACAAACCTAGAATTAAGCAAATTGCAAGGCTTATGGCTTATTCAGTTAAGACAGTCAAGCCATAAACTTGAAATAAGCTTGAAAAAGCTATAAACAGGAATCAGAGGGTAAAATAAGATATATCCAAGTCCAATGGATAAATATAAACAAGAAAATGGACTGAAATGGTGCACAAGTAATATGAACAAGTATAAACAAGCCTTCAGCAGAAATCGAGTGAATTCTGCTGAAGTTGTATGCTGTGGAGCTGTTGGTAATGGTGTAAGTTCACTGAGTTCTCAGTGATCTGTTATGAGTGGGCAAACAACAAGCTCTAAATTAACTTCTCAAATGAACTCATGAGAGCTCAACAAACACTGAAACACTGAGTATGATTGGTTAGCCTCACATGAAGCCAAAGATCACAAGTTCAAGGTCAATGAGGAACTTTTCATGAGCTTAGGAGAATCACTCGACCTCCACTGTTTGCTTCAGTGGAAGGAGTTTAACTGAAACAAAATTAGGGGTGAAAAAGCTATCTAATTTAAGCTACAAACTGAAAAAATAAAACATAAACAAAACACATAAGCTACAAGGGATTAGCAGAAATGATTCTGCTGAAACACATAAAACTGTGCACAGGGCACAAACAAGCTAAAATAAACAGAAGAAAAAGCACTTAAACATTGAAACTAAAAATTAACAAAAATTAACTAATGAAGACAAGCAACAAAACATTAAAACTCTAAAATATGGAATATTAAACAGCATAAACATCGAATAAACAAAGATAAACAATAATTAAACAGATATGCAGGATTATTAGATCTAACAACCTCAAAGTTCTCATAATGAGATAGTCAAGTGTCAAATTGACTTTCTACCATGCTAAACCCTTTGGTTAGTATTTCACTGAGTCAAATAAGTTCCATATAGTGTAAGTCAAACAAGAACAACACCATTCACAACCATTTTCATAGTTTCATTATTAAATCCAAACAACCCTTAAATGGACTGTTTTGAGGTTTTCAAAACATAAGACTATGTAAACCAATTTCATCAAATCCAGGGGTCACAATGTGTCAAATCAGACCCTTTTAAGCATAAACAAGTAGTCACAAATGTTCAAACCTAGAATTCTCAAAAACTAGCATATTGACAGTCAAGATGCCAAATCAAACCACAATCCAATCCAAAACATAACAACCTAATATTAAGACATATTATGACTAATAAACAACAAAGAAACATAAAAACTTGAAAATTAAAGCATATAAAAGACTAAAATAGTTAAATGCAAAAATAGGTAAAAATGAGCTTACAAGTGAATCCTGCTGAAAATGAGAACCATGGTCACAGAACACATCCTAAGGCTTTCCACAAAGCTTCTAAACCAAAGGCAATCCATAATTAACCTTGCTCCATGCAGTTTCACCAAGATCACTTCATTATTTTTGGTTTTTCATTGTTTTTCTTGATTTTTATTATTTTTCTGAATTTTAAAGTCTAAACTTGTTTTAAGGTCTCTAAAAGCTTTAAAGCTTTGTCAGGAGCTTATGTGGGCTTATTGAGTCCTTTAAACAACTACTTAACAAGAATTTAAAGTGACATGAAAATTTAAAGGAATTTAAGCAAGAACTTGAAACTGAATTGATACTTAAAATTAAACTGGAAATAAAGTTTCATTACACTACAACATTAAAACAGTAAATGACAAGTAATTTAAAGAAAGCATTTTAAAATTACACTACGTGAACAATGGCTAATCCAAAGGTATTTACACTACATGACTAAGGCTAGATTAGCCGAAGTAACTTCTTCTCTTGCCTCTCCTCTGATATTTATAGTCATTTGAGTTCCCACCATCTTCCTCGTAAAATCCCACTTTAATTTTTTACCATTGATTGAGCAGAGATGATCCTAGCCTTTGAATTCACTTTTGGCGCCAAAAGTAATACTAGTAGATTGAGGCAGTTCTGCAACAATTAATGCTTCTTGTTCACATGTAGAGGTGGAGGGGACATGTTTGGATAGGTTTATGGGCTGGTTGAAGAGTGGGTAACAAAAACATGGGATTGTGAGGGGAGATAAAGTGAAGATAGTGTAGATGCATTAATTGTAGTTATGGGCTAGTATAGGTGGAAGGATGGTGGTTAGAGTTGTTAAACAACTGGGGTAGTGAGGTGGAAAGGTGGTAAAGAAAAAGGTGGTAGCAAGTGGCAAAAACCAGTCAAGGTGGAGGAGTGGTTTTGACCAGATATTATTTAGGGACCAGATATTTTAGTGGAAGTATCTGCTGAAATGTATTCCTTCAGCAGAAACCATCAGCGCATTAAAACTTCGGTAGAAACCATTGATTCAGCAGAATTACAATAGGCTTCAGCAGAAACCATCATTATCAGCAGAATCAAACTGTTTCAACTCTTTTTTGTACCTGATTCACTTAAAAACACATTTTCATGATATTTGTAACATTTATAAAGTCATTTGTGTGTTTTTGGCTGTTTTTGTGGGTTTAAACAATGTAAAATATATGTGTTTTTAGACACATATCAAATCCCCCACACTAAACTATTGCTAGTCCCTAGCAATCTTTTATGAAGTTTTAATGAAATTTTAAAAAACTCTTTACCAAAAGCCATCACTTCTGGAGTAGCCAAAATGTTTCAGTTCAAGTAAGAACCTTGGTACAAATAATAACCAAATGAATTTGAGCAAATCATAAGCTGTAAACGGATTTGATTTGTCTTTACCAGAAGCCGTTTGCTTCTGGACTAGCCAACTCTTAGATAAATTATCAATATTATCTTTGGTGAGCCGATTACCAATTATGGATTTCCAACTGCCTTTACCACAAGCCATAAACTTGCGGGCTAGCCAACTCTTCACTAATTAAAGATATGGTGAGTTGATTACCATACAATTTTAGGCAAATTGTAAGCCATAAACGGATTTGAGATATCTTTACCAAGAGCCGTTTGCTTCTGGATTAGCCAATCCTTATGTGGGTTAGACATGGTGGACTGATTACCATTTGTTGTGTTTAGTACATAGTACTTCCACTAAAAAAAATTTAAAATTTGGCCATTTTGGGGGAAAAAAGGGACTAAATCGGTACATTTATGATCAAATTCGCCAGAATTTCCCCCCCCCCCCCCCCCCCACACTTAGAAATGAATATTGTCCTCAATATTCAAAGTTCCGGTTATTATGCCGAATCCTTGAACGTAAAAAGATAACATTTCTAGCCAAGTGTAGAAACACAACAATTATTCTCTTTTTAATATTTACAATTTTCATTCATTTTTTAGATCTATATACAACATGTGGGGCATCTCCCCCACACTAGGGTGGTACACACGGGTGAAAACCCATGTGGTGTGTGCTACTGTTTTTGATTCCCGAGTCACTAGCTTGACTCGACCCCGAATTAATTTGTTCATGGGGAAATGACTGGATGAGAAATTGGAGTGCGGTCACCACTCACAGAATTATGAATAGTAAGGTAAGGAGAATATTTTTGGTTTTTTATTTTATAATATAAACAGAAAAGGGAAAATGTTTTTGTATTTTTATCTTTTATATATATGGAAAGAAAAGAAAAATATTTTTGTGTTTTATATTGTTTTTGGAAATGAAATATGATATGATATATAATATATATACAAGGGATAGATATTTCAACAAAACACAAGTACGTTACGCAGCACACCTCCCCGGCAGCGGCGCCAAAATTTGATTCGTCCTAAACTAGTCATCTTTATATTAGTCAACCACTTGTGAATGGTCAACCATGTAAGTCAAACTAATCTAGGACCAAAGACAATTAAAATCCATGGGAGTATAGAATTATATCCCTGGGTCGTTATGTCCCAACGAGGTGTGAAAACTGTAATACAACGACTGTGTGTGCTGAAATGATACAGAATATACAAAAACAGGAATCTGATTGACTAACACTAGGAATGTGAATAGTAATAGCTATGTCACAGCTATGTCGTTAAAAACGTGCAATCAGAAACCTAAAAACGTAAAAACTATACAAACGTCGTTATGATACTGCTGAAGTTGAATTCACTCTTCAGCAGATTTACTAAGAATTATTTGCTATTATTAATTACTAAAAACTATTATTGATTTATTATAAATAATAAATGAATAAAGAAAACTGAAACTTATTATGTACTGATTATAAACAAGGTTAATGAAAACAAAACTAAACAAACCTAGAATTAAGCAAATTGCAAGGCTTATGGCTTATTCAGTTAAGACAGTCAAGCCATAAACTTGAAATAAGCTTGAAAAAGCTATAAACAGGAATCAGAGGGTAAAATAAGATATATCCAAGTCCAATGGATAAATATAAACAAGAAAATGGACTGAAATGGTGCACAAGTAATATGAACAAGTATAAACAAGCCTTCAGCAGAAATCGAGTGAATTCTGCTGAAGTTGTATGCTGTGGAGCTGTTGGTAATGGTGTAAGTTCACTGAGTTCTCAGTGATCTGTTATGAGTGGGCAAACAACAAGCTCTAAATTAACTTCTCAAATGAACTCATGAGAGCTCAACAAACACTGAAACACTGAGTATGATTGGTTAGCCTCACATGAAGCCAAAGATCACAAGTTCAAGGTCAATGAGGAACTTTTCATGAGCTTAGGAGAATCACTCGACCTCCACTGTTTGCTTCAGTGGAAGGAGTTTAACTGAAACAAAATTAGGGGTGAAAAAGCTATCTAATTTAAGCTACAAACTGAAAAAATAAAACATAAACAAAACACATAAGCTACAAGGGATCAGCAGAAATGATTCTGCTGAAACACATAAAACTGTGCACAGGGCACAAACAAGCTAAAATAAACAGAAGAAAAAGCACTTAAACATTGAAACTAAAAATTAACAAAAATTAACTAATGAAGACAAGCAACAAAACATTAAAACTCTAAAATATGGAATATTAAACAGCATAAACATCGAATAAACAAAGATAAACAATAATTAAACAGATATGCAGGATTATTAGATCTAACAACCTCAAAGTTCTCATAATGAGATAGTCAAGTGTCAAATTGACTTTCTACCATGCTAAACCCTTTGGTTAGTATTTCACTGAGTCAAATAAGTTCCATATAGTGTAAGTCAAACAAGAACAACACCATTCACAACCATTTTCACAGTTTCATTATTAAATCCAAACAACCCTTAAATGGACTGTTTTGAGGTTTTCAAAACATAGGACTATGTAAACCAATTTCATCAAATCCAGGGGTCACAATGTGTCAAATCAGACCCTTTTAAGCATAAACAAGTAGTCACAAATGTTCAAACCTAGAATTCTCAAAAACTAGCATATTGACAGTCAAGATGCCAAATCAAACCACAATCCAATCCAAAACATAACAACCTAATATTAAGACATATTATGACTAATAAACAACAAAGAAACATAAAAACTTGAAAATTAAAGCATATAAAAGACTAAAATAGTTAAATGCAAAAATAGGTAAAAATGAGCTTACAAGTGAATCCTGCTGAAAATGAGAACCATGGTCACAAAACACATCCTAAGGCTTTCCACAAAGCTTCTAAACCAAAGGCAATCCATAATTAACCTTGCTCCATGCAGTTTCACCAAGATCACTTCATTATTTTTGGTTTTTCATTGTTTTTCTTGATTTTTATTATTTTTCTGAATTTTAAAGTCTAAACTTGTTTTAAGGTCTCTAAAGGCTTTAAAGCTTTGTCAGGAGCTTATGTGGGCTTATTGAGTCCTTTAAACAACTACTTAACAAGAATTTAAAGTGACATGAAAATTTAAAGGAATTTAAGCAAGAACTTGAAACTGAATTGATACTTAAAATTAAACTGGAAATAAAGTTTTATTACACTACAACATTAAAACAGTAAATGACAAGTAATTTAAAGAAAGCATTTTAAAATTACACTACGTGACCAATGGCTAATCCAAAGGTATTTACACTACATGACTAAGGCTAGATTAGCCGAAGTAACTTCTTCTCTTGCCTCTCCTCTGATATTTATAGTCATTTGAGTTCCCACCATCTTCCTCGTAAAATCCCACTTTAATTTTTGACCATTGATTGAGCAGAGATGATCCTAGCCTTTGAATTCACTTTTGGCGCCAAAAGTAATACTAGTAGATTGAGGCAGTTCTGCAACAATTAATGCTTCTTGTTCACATGTAGAGGTGGAGGGGACATGTTTGGATAGGTTTATGGGCTGGTTGAAGAGTGGGTAACAAAAACATGGGATTGAGAGGTGAGATAAAGTGAAGATGGTGTGGATGCATTAATTGTAGTTGTGGGCTAGTATAGGTGGAAGGATGGTGGTGAGAGTTGTTAAACAACTGGGGTAGTGAGGTGGAATGGTGGTAAAGAAAAAGGTGGTAGCAAGTGGCAAAAACCAGGCAAGGTGGAGGAGTGGTTTTGACCAGATATTATTTAGGGACCAGATATTTTAGTGGAAGTATCTGCTGAAATGTATGCCTTCAGCAGAAACCATCAGCGCATTAAAACTTCGGTAGAAACCATTGATTCAGCAGAATTACAATAGGCTTCAGCAGAAACAATCATTATCAGCAGAATCAAACTGTTTCAATTCTTTTTTGTACCTGATTCACTTAAAAACACATTTTCATGATATTTGTAACATTTATAAAGTCATTTGTGTGTTTTTGGCTGTTTTTGTGGGTTTAAACAATGTAAAATATATGTGTTTTTATCAAACCAGGATGGATAGTGAAAGGAGAACTATGAGCTTCAGTCATAACTTTCTCGCGAAGTACCGGATCATTGGGAACACAAAGCCTATCTTCATACCATACAATTCCGTCATCATCAACCTTAAAGTCCGTCTGCTTACCTTCTTCAACATTTTGCGCAACGGCCCACAGCTCGCCATCATCTTTCTGAGCTTCTTTAATTTGCAGTATAAGGTTCGAATCCACCTTCACACTAGCCCAGTATCCATCAAAACCTCGTACGCATAGCTCAACATCCAAACGCTCTAAATCACGAATAATCCTAGGTTCAATCTCAATACTTGCAAGAATGCCTGATTTCCGGCTAAGTGCGTCAGCAACTACATTAGCCTTACCTGGATGGTACTGAATGTTGGTGTCATTATCCTTAAGAAGTTCTAACCATCTTCTTTGTCTCATGTTAAGTTCCTTCTGAGTGAAAATTGGTATGTGCTAAAACACATACCTTTTCATTATCAAATCTGACCCAAAATAACCAAGAAAGAGCCGTTTATTGCTAATATTTGTGGTTTTCTTGAGTTTGTGCTTGTGCAGGTACGGATATGTAAAAACAAACAAAAAGAAGCCAAAACCGAAAGAAAACCGAGCACGAGAGAAAGAAGAGTGCAAAAAGCCGATGTTGGGGATGCTATTTATTAGATTTTGATGCTTAAAAGATCCAATTACGGAGTTCGGGGCTTGACTTGGAAGTTTTCACAATAAACCTTTCACTTTCCCATTTACCCATTTTCACCCTTATACTTTCACAATTTACACCTTTGGTCCCTTGTAAGCTTAAATTGTTACACTAGTCCAAATCTTATACTATTAAAACCCTTGGCCCAATATTTAAACACATGATCCGGCCCAACCACAAAACCCTCTACCCGTCTAATAAACAAAACCCGGCCACCTAATATATCCTAACCCGAACTACCATTACCCGACTTTTACCCAAGTCAAAGCCATCATACCCGGTCAAACATTTTGAGTTATAATAAAATAACCAAACGCGCCCTTATTACTCCCATGTCCTCCTTCCTCCCAAACACACCTGTTACACCACCATTTTACCACCACCCAAACACCAAGCATAGTACTTAGCATCTTACCCATCTTCTAGAAGCTCTGACCTGTCAGATAAAGATGACCACGTGGACAAGTGGAGTATCCTCATTGGCTGTGACACATCAATTGGTGAAGTGGTGCTCTTTGATTGGATATGATGACTCACGAATGAATTAGTGGCTGTGGATAGCCTTCTAGGCGCTTCTGAAAGGATCCCAAGACCTCATTGTGGCTATAAAAAGACCTCTTGGCTCTCTTTGTATTTTGTCCAATCTCTTAAGCTTTAGAGAGATTTTGACCATTTCATTTCTGTCATTACTCTTTAATCTTATAGTAGTTGTAATTTCATTTCCAAGTTGTGAGCACTCTTTTGATTAATACAAGTTTACTTTTCAGTTGTTACATGAATTTCTGCCATTGCTATCTTGATTGTTAATCTGATTTAAAAGCTTGTGTTGTTAGTTGTTAAGACTCACAGAAGCTTATCTAAGCTTCTGTGATTTTGAAGTTTCTCAAATCTTGTTCTAAATTTCAGTTTTTCAATAAAGTCAAAGAAAAGTCAAAGATCAAAAGTCAATCTATTTCATGTTAATTTCTGGTTTTAGTTTGTTAAAATGATGAGTTTCATGTTTATATAAGTTTTTAATTCAGTTTTAGTAAGATTCTCATCAAGTTTTTATTAAAAAGTGTAGATTAGGATATTGAAGGAGTGTTTGGATTGCTTGTTTAAAATGTGCTAGAGGTCAGACTACTGTGTTAGTTTGGTTGTTTTATGCTTGCCTTAGTTAGTTGAATTCATATCTGTCACCATTTTGCCTCAGTCTTCATCATAAGTCAAAATTACTTGGTATCTGATCTATATGCATAACTGTTGAAAACTAGCTACTGATTTCATCACACATAGGTTTAGAACTTGTTAAACAAGGTTGTTAAAGTTTCATTTCATCATATTTCATCCACATCAGTTCTAAATTCGATCTCTAATCTCATTAAAGTCAAATCTCATTACTGTTTTTGAAAAGTCAAAACCATGTCTGAACTAGTTTTTGCAGATCTTGCAGCAAGTGCACACTGTTCATTTCAAGTAGTTAGGGTCTCCAATTTGGTCCATTTGCAGTTGGCTAGGTGGTTTACTGATATCCACTTTTGGTTTGCTCTTTAGCTTATTAAATAAGCTGGTGCAACTGCTTAAAGTAGGGGGTCAAGTTGCTGTTTTGCTTAAGTGGTAGTTAGCTCAATCCTTGGTAATCTACTGTTTAGGTGTTAGGAGTAGCTTTAATTAGTTGCCTTAGAGTAGTTTTAGTATAGTTTAGCTTCTGTTATCAGTTGGTACACTATAGTGCTTATTAGCTTATTTTCAAGTAGCTTATTTAGGTTCATTTACACTGCAGCCTTAATATCTCTCACATAAGCATCAGTTTTTATATTTTTCACATCTCTAGATTAATAAATTAGAATTTCCCTGAATTTTTCATAATTTTTGGTCACTGTTCACTATTTTTCTTTATTAAAATTAGTTTTTAAGCATTTTTAAATAGCTTTAATTGCAATTAATTCAGAAAAAGTTCCAAAAAATAATTTTTCAATTTTAACAGTTTAAGATAAATATAAAAAGCATAAAAAGATTTTTCCATATTTTTCCCCTTTTATTTGGTATTTTTCACAATTTAAATTAGATTTAAATAGATTTAAATTCATAGAAAATAGAAAAATAATCAGAAAATTACAAATTTAGTTTTGAAAATTCTCTTATGTTATTTTAGATTTTTAGAAATTAGTTTCATAATTTTCCCCTTTGTTTTTATAATTTCTAGTTATTTAGTCTTATTTTTGAAGTTAATAATTAGTTTTTAATTTAAATAAATTCAAGAAAATTCCTAAAAATTAGTTTTAATTCATAAATAGTTTTCTAATATCATTTTTAGTATTAAAGTAATTTTAGGTTATTTTTAGGATTTAGAATAGATGTAGTTGCATTTTATTCGCGTTTCGTTTTTAATCCCGTATTTGCGTTTTAGTGTAGAATTATGTAGTTTGCCATAATTTTTAGGTTTTCCCCATAGATTTTAATCCTATATGCTTTCCTTATCCCGTAGTTTAGATAACATCATATTATCCCCTTCTCTCATTCAAATCCCGATATTCGTGACGTGAGTTGGAAATTCCATTCAACCCTCGTTCGGAACGATCTCGGTGCTCAAACCTAACACGTTTGAGTTACCCAAATACTACACAACTTCTTCTATCATTGGTCAGTGTCTGAGCCGTTTTAAGTTTCTTACGGTTAGTCATTCACAAGTGGCTAGCTTGCTTGAGTAAACTTGACGTGTTTTGGCAATGATATCAAAAATATACTTGAGACTCTTATGATCAGTGAATATATCACACGTCTCTCCATACAAGTAATGTCTCCAGATCTTCAACGCGAACACCACTGCAGCTAACTCAAGGTCATGAGTTGGCTAATTCTCCTCATAAGGTTTTAGCTGCCTTGAAGCATAAGCTATTCCCTTTCCATGTTGCATCAAAACACAGCCCAATCCTTTCTTAGATGCATCACTGTAAATTTGAAATCCTCCAGAACCAGATAGAAGAGTCAAAATAGGAGCGGACACCAATCTCCGTTTCAACTCTACAAAACTCTTTTCTCGTTCATCCGTCCATACAAACTTTTCACCTTTTCTCATCAGTTGGGTTAGGGGCAAAGCTAAGCGAGAGAAACCTTCAACAAAACGTCGGTAATAACCAGCAAGTCCTAGAAAAGTCCTAACCTCAGTCACTGTCGTAGGTCTTGGCCATTTAGTGATAGCCTCAACTTTAGACGGATCCATGGTGATACCATCAGCAGATACAATATGACCAAGGAAAGCGACTTGTCTTAACCAAAACTCGCACTTCGAAAATTTGGCGTACAACTTCTTCTTCCTCAGAATCTCCAAAACTATCCGGAGATGTTCTTCATGCTCTTCTTCAGACTTAGAGTAAACCAAAATGTCGTCGATGAAAACGATAACGAACTTATCGAGGAACTCATGGAAAACACGATTCATTAGGTCCATAAACACCGCAGGCGCATTTGTCAAACCAAAAGGAATAACGAGGAATTCGTAGTGACCATATCTGGTACGAAATGCGGTCTTAGGAACATCTTGCTCCCTCACACGTAGCTGGTGATAACCAGATCTCAGATCAATCTTAGAAAAGAATTTAGCTCATTGCAGTTGATCAAACAAATCATCAATACGTGGCAGAGGATAACGGTTTCGAATGGTAATACGGTTGAGTTCACGGTAGTCGATACATAGACGCATGCTTCCATCCTTATTCTTCACAAACAAAACAGGTGCACCCCATGGAGAAATACTGGGTCGAATAAATCCATTTTCTATCATCTCTTGCAGCTGCTCCTTCAACTCCTTCAGTTCTATAGGTGCCATACAATACGGAGCCTTCGAAATCGGTTCAGCACTAGGAATTAACTCAATGCTAAACTCAACTTCTCTAGCTGGGGGAAGACCAGGGAGTTCATCGGGAAAAACGTCGGTGAATTTACAAACAACAGAAAGATTTTCAATGTTAGGACTCTCTAAAGATGTGTCCTTAACAGATGCCAGAAAACCTTGGCACCCATGAGCAATCATGGTCCGTGCCTTCATAGCAGAAATGAGCTTAACAGATTTGAGAGGTTGAGAACCATAATAAACGAATTCAGGATGTTTTATGTCTCCAAAGATCACAGTTCTAGCATAGCAGTCGATGGAAGCTCTATGATAAGCCAACCAATCCATGCCTAGAATGATATCAAAGTCGACCATATCGAGAGGATACAGATTTGCAGAGCGAATACGATCATCAAAACGAAGAGGGCACTTAACGTATTTATGATCAATGATCATGTGGTTTTTTATAGGCGTAGAAATCAATAAGTGATTTGTTAATGGTTTGGGCTTCATATTAAGTTTCTTAGCAAATGTGACAGATATAATGGAGTGTGTGGCACCGGTATCAAATAAATCGAAGACAGAATAATCATCAATGAAAATAGTGCCCGTAATGGTACCTGAAGTGCGCTCCACCTGATTCCGAGTAGTAGCATAAACACGTCCAGTAGTAGGTGGCGGCTTGATGTAGTTTCCAGGAATCACCGGGTTCTTCTTAGGGCAATCCTTGATCTTGTGAATAGTGGAACCACAAGAGAAACATCCACCAGTGGCCTTGAAACACGGTCCCGGATGAGCCTTTCCACAAGTAGTACAGATAGGTGGGGGAGGCAAAACTTCAGTTGTCCTTTGCTGACCAGAAGATCCTGAAGCACGACCCTAATTTGATCCTCGAGCCGATTGATCTTTGTTGTAACGCTGGTTATTGTTACCTTGATTCTGACGATCATTTCCATTCCTACCAGCAGCTCTATTATCTTGACTCCTCGCCTCAGGGCGCCTAGAGTCCACATTCCTTCCTGACTGACCCCGCTGATCATAACTCCTATCCACTTGACCCCTCGAATCATAACTCCTGCCAGAATTTCCCTTATAATCATTACTTTGAGTCCTACCTTGAATCCGATCACCATCGCAGTTACACTTGTTGGAACCCGAAACCTCATGAAAGATCTCAATGTTACGAGCTGCGTCATTGCAGGCCGACACATTCTCATACTCAATATTAAGCAGTAGGTCCAACACCCACTTCTTCAGTCCCCACTTGAAGTGCTTAGCTTGGCGCCTACCATCTCCAGCAATCGTTCCCACAAAACTTACCAGCCTCATAAACCTACTTATGTACTCATTGGAGTTCTCATGATCAAACTGGTAGATTGCCTGATAATCCCTCTCATACCTTTGCTGCTCAGCATCAGGGAAGTAACGGTTATAGAAGATAGTCCGAAACTCAGTCCAGGTACAAGTAACAGCAAAAGCATCTCCTCCTCTTGCTTGTTTGAGTGCCTTCCACCAATTCAGAGCATCACCTTCCAACTTAAATGCAGCCAAACGAGTCTTAAACTCGTCTCCACAACCCAATACTTCAAATAGCTACTCAATATGAGTGATCCAGTCCTCGGCCTCAGTGGGAGTAGCAGCAGTGCTAAAAGAAAGAGGCTTGAGCTTACCGAAACGCTCGAGCCAAGTGTGAATGCCGGTGGGTTGATTACCTCCACCACTACCCGAAGCACCAGTCTGATTACGAATGTTGTTGATCACCTGTGCCATCATCTCAGGTGTAGTAAGACCAGGGAAAAGAGTGTTGAGAGCATTAGCAATCGCAGCATCAATGTTAGGAGCATCATCGTCTCCATCCGCGCTACCGTTAGTACGAGTTCGAACCATCTAAACGATATTCAAACGATTAGCAAAATGAACAAAGGTGAGATACGAAATGGAAGTACGCAGAAGGAATCCTAAAGTCTACCCAATCCTCACAGGTCATAGCCTAAGCTCTAAGGGTCTCAAAACCTAGGCTCTGATACCATAAATTGTAACGCCCCGACCCGACAAGGGTAAAGGAATCACAAATAATGGTGTCATGTCAAAGCAAACATAAATATCCAAAAGAAGTCTTAGCATAAATACTGAAATAATTCAAGTCAACATGACTTCAATACATAGGTCCTAGCGGAAAAATAAACTCCAATAAAATATCTAAAATAATAAGTCTTAAATGGCATCATAAGATCAAAGCTAAATATCTCTAAGGTAAGTCCACTCAGCACTCATCCCAAAGCAAAACCCAGCTCCAATGCTTAGATACCTGCCGCAGAAGAAAAGAAATGCGGCTGAGCTTCAAAAGCCGAGTGAACAGATATACAAGCAAAGCGAATACGAAACAATATCGAATACGAAATATAGTGAACGAAAGATAGTAAAATCATAATCATTTCAAAGTATAAATCAAAATTATCGAATAAGTTTTATAGTTAACTACCTCGAGCTCAGAAACAAATATCAGATCATAATCATATTCATATTCACACAAGGCAACATTTGTAGGGGAGACCTACCAGAGTTATGAAGGACGTGCATGCACGCAGCATCAATCATCAGATAACATATAACATATAACAAATAACAAATAACAGATCTAGGATGCATCCATACGCCCCACAGACAGATATTGGTCATATAATATAACTTGAGCTCATAACAGATAACAGATAAGGGACATGGCAGAACATCACTCTACTGCCCTAGAGTCATGTCAGAGGTGCATCACTGACACGGACATGGAACCCCCATGACTAGTTAATATTTGGCTCGGGTGTCAAACTATCTTAGGTCAAATCAGAATGTCAAAACTGACATAGATCATACTTTATCAGAAGATTAATCATATTTTCAAAATCAAAGTTTTCATATCATATAGTTCAAAATCAGATGTTTCATAACTCAAAAATCAGATGTTTTATACTTCAGAAATCAGATGTTTCATAGTTCAGAAATCAGAGTTCAGATAAGCAACAGCTCAAACAAACAGAATGGGGTTCATAGCAAAGGCTTAGGAAACCCTAATATAAAAGCTAACGAAAAGAAAACGTTATAAGGAACCTTTACTGAAAAGGTCAGAATATCTGTACCTTATTCCAAAGCAAATGACCAAAAAGCAGAAATACGGAAAGCAAAGGATTACTCCTTCTTCACAGAACCTATACACATTAACGGTCGTACATGTTATTTATGATTCCATAATTGTCGAAATGATCTTTTAATATTTGGTGTTTATACTTAGTGTATTCAGTGATCTTAATACTTTAGAGTTTTATAATTAAATGAGACTTACGTATTTTATAAACAATATCGTAGATTAGGGTTCATTATGTCATTTATTAAAGTTTAGGGTTAAATGTGAAAATAGTTTAAACGTCATGACTCACACATGAAATAACCAATTAATACCCTTAGCTTCAAACCCAAATCGACTCTCATTTATGTTCTAGGGTTTTCTCATTCTTTTAATATCACATCAATGTGCACTTACTTTATATGTTACGTCATTTAATGACTCATTACTCTTGTTTATTTACTCAACACATTCATGTCTTAACCATACGTTAGTTATACACATATTATACGTCAACTTTTATACCCATGCACGTTTATGATTTCTTGTGACAACCAAAGTTACTTATTATCCGGATTAGACACATCGACACACACATGCACAATAGTTTAGACTAGATATGACCACGTACTACGTTTACATATCGACAAGCTCACTTGACTTATAGAACACACGCATGATACACGGTTCACAAACCAATTAGGGTTCGGCATGCATGGTTCGGTTCACATCTCAATCTAGGGTTTAGGTTTTACATGACCTTTTCTTATTAAACACACGTTCAAAACCCTCACATGGTTCGGCTTGTATTATAGGGTTCGGCCTCCATGTTTTTACGCAAACCTTAACTCTCTACGTACTTTACATATTCAAGTTTACATGTTTATACCTTGGCCGAATTACATATACATGGTTCAGTTATATATATTTGTGGTTCGGTTCTTTTATCTCGACATACCTATGATCCGATTCAAATATACGTATTACATTACATGTTCTCTTAACATTACAAGGTTCAATTCATATGGTTTGTCTTTGTTGGTTTCATACGGCTCGACACAAAAGAAAAACACAAGCTCGACTATAACAAACATGATACAATATATATTAACGTAAGGTGTAACAAGGAAAGACGAGAAAACATGTTATACCTTAGCTTTGTTGAACAAAACTCGCGACACCAAGGGTGTTTGTACTCGGCCGAATGGAAGAAAAATAAAAGAGAGAGGCAAACAAAACTAGGGTTTCAATTTTGTGTAAATGTATTGTATTTATAGTTGGTAACATTTTCGGTTTAGGGCTTTGAGTGGTGTGGGCTTCGGCATCTTGACCCAAACGACACAAAACAAACGCCCCTTATGGGCTCTCTTGGCTCTCGGCTCCATTGATCCAAACGAACAAACAAACACGGCCCAACATGGTTCCCAATTAACGAAAGACAAGACCCAAACTAATCGGCCTAACACTTTAGCGAGACGTTTAAATCTTTCGTCGTACAAAATCGATCACGTACACATATTAGTTAAGTTTTAATTATTCATGAGTTAACTTTTAATTTCGTTAAATGATTATAAACATATTTTACGTATTTTAAAATTTTCGATTTCAAGGGTATTTTAGTCTTTATTTATGTTTTAGATTTTCAGGTTTTACACCTACACACCTCAAGCCTAATCCGATTTGTACCACCTATAAATACAAACACATTAACACAAATTGGAACCCTAGTTTGCAAGTTTGGTATTTTCTTTGCCTCTTCTTTTTCTTTTCTTTCGGCCGACTGCTAACACCCCCTTGGTGTCGAAGTTTTGGTTCCAACGTGACAAGCTAAGGTATAACTACGTTCTTCTCGTCTCACTTTGATACACCTAACGTTATTATATGTTGTAACATGTTTTGTTTTTAATCGAAGCTTGTGTTTTGCCGAACCATATGAAACTGAAACAACATATATGAATCGGACCTTATAAATATTAGAGAGCATGTATTGTAATATGTGTTGTGTGAATCGGTATTAAGTATGTCGAGCTATATATAAACCGAACCACATATATAATAAATCGGCCAAGGTATAACATGCAAACGTAAATATGTAAGGTACGTAGAGGAGTTAGGGTTTGCGTAAAACATGGAAGCCGAAACATATATATTAGCCGAACCATGTGAGTGTTTGTGAACGTGTGTTAAATGAGTAAAGAACATGCAAAACCTAAACCCTAAGTGATGTGTGAACCGAACCAATTGGTTTGTGAACCGTGTATCATGCGCGTGTGTTGTGAGTCAAGTGAGCTTGTAGATATGTAAACGTAGTACGTGCTCATATCTTTTCGAAGCTATTGTACATGTGTGTGTCGATGTGTATCTAATCCGGATAATAAGTAACTTTTATTGTCACATGAAATCATAAACGTGCATGGGTATAAGAGTTGACGTATAATATGTATATATGTAACGTATGGTTAAAGTCATGAAGGTGTTGAGTAAATAAACAAGAGTTAATGAGTTGTGTGAGTCGACTTGAGTATGAGTAAGTACTTGCATGTGTGAGTGCGTGCATGGTGAAGCATAAAAAGAAAGGTTGTTTTCATTACGTGCTAGGTCAAAGTAATGAGTCATTAAATGACGTAACATGTAAAGTAAATGCACATTAAAATGATATTAAAAGAGTGGGAAAACCCTAGAACATAAATAAGAGTCGATTAGGGTTTGAAGCTAGGTATTAATTCATTATTTCATGTGTGAGTTATGACTTTTAAACTATTTTCACACTTAACCCTAAACTTTAATAAATGACATAATGAACCCTAACCTACAATATTGGTTATAAAACACTTAAGTCTCATTTAATCATAAATATCTAAATTATTAAGATCACTGAATACACTAAGTATAAACACCAAACATTAAAAGATCATTTCGACAATTATGGAATCATAAATAACATGTACGACCGTTAATGTGTATAGGTTCTGTGAAGAAGGAGTAATCCTTTGCTTTCCGTATTTCTGCTTTTTGGTCATTTGCTTTGGAATAAGGTACAGATATTTTGACCTTTTCAGTAAAGGTTCCTTATAACGTTTTCTTTCGTTAGCTTTTATATTAGGGTTTCCTAAGCCTTTGCTATGAACCCCATTCTGTTTGTTTGAGCTGTTGCTTATCTGAACTCTGATTCCTGAATTATAAAACATTTGATTTTGAACTATATGATATGAAAACTCTGATTTTGAAAATATGATTAATCTTCTGATAAAGTATGATCTGTGTCAGCTTTGACATTCTGATTTGACCTAAGATAGTTTAACACCCGAGCCAAATATTTCACTAGTCATGGGGGTTCCATGTCCGTGTCAGTGATGCACCTCTGACATGACTCTAGGGCAGTAGAGTGATGTTCTGCCACGTCCCTTATCTGTTATCTGTTATGAGCTCAAGTTATGTTATATGACCAATATCTGTCTGTGGGGCGTATGGATGCATCCTAGATCTGTTATCTGTTATCTGTTATCTGTTATCTGTTATATGTTATCTGTTATCTGATGATTGATGCTGCGTGCATGCACGTCCTTCATAACTCTGGTAGGTCTCCCCTACAAATGTTGCCTTATGTGAATATGATTATAATCTGATATATGTTTATGGGCTCGTGGTAGTTAACTATAAACCTTATTCGATAATTCTGTTTTATACTCTGAAAATGATTATGATTTTGCTATCTTTCGTTCATTATATTTCGTATCCGATATCGTTTCGTATTTGCTTTGCTTTTATATCTGTTCACTGAGCTTTTGAAGCTCAGCCGCATTTTCCTTTCTTCCGCGGCAGGTATCTAAGCATTGGAGCTGGGTTTTGCTTTGGGATGAGTGCATGAGTGGACTTACCTTAGAGATATTTAGTTTTGATCTTATGATGCCATTTAAGACTTTACTATTTCAGACTATTTCTATTGGAGTTTATTTTTCCATTGGGACCTATGTATTGGAGTCATGTTGACTTGAATTATTTCATCATTTATGTTAAGACTTCTTTTGGATATTTATGTTTGCTTTGATATGACACCATTATTTGTGATTCCTTTACCCTTGTCGGGTCGGGGCGTTACAATTTATGGTATCAGATCCTAGGTTTTGAGACCCTTAGAGCTTAGGCTATGACCTGTGAGGATTGGGTAGACCTTAGGATTCCTTCTGCGTACTTCCATTTCGTATCTCACCTTTGTTCATTTTGCTAATCGTTTGAATATCGTTCAGATGGTTCAAACTCGTCGTAACGGTAATTCGGAAGGGGACGATGATGCTCCTAACATGGATGCTGCGATTGCTAATGCTCTCAACACTCTTTTCCCTGGTCTCACCACACCTGAGATGATGACACAGGTGATCAACAACATTCGTAATCAGACTGGTGCTTCGGGTAGTGGTGGAGGTAATCAACCCACCGGCATTCACACTTGGCTCGAGCGTTTCGGTAAGCTCAAGCCTCTTTCTTTTAGCACTGCTGCTACTCCCACTGAGGCCGAGGACTGGATCACTCATATTGAGAAGCTGTTTGAAGTATTGGGTTGTGGAGACGAGTTTAAGACTCGTTTGGCTACATTTAAGTTGGAAGGTGATGCATTGAATTGGTGGAAGGCACTCAAACAGGCAAGAGGAGGAGATGCTTTTGCTATTACTTGTACCTGGACTGAATTTCGTACTATCTTCTATAACCGTTACTTCCCTGATGCTGAGCAGCAAAGGTATGAGAGGGATTATCAGGCGATTTACCAGTTTGATCATAAGAACTCCAATGAGTACATGGGCAGGTTTATGAGGCTGGTAAGTTTTGTGGGAACGATTGCTGGAGATGGTAGGCGCCAAGCTAAGCACTTCAAGTGGGGACTGAAGAAGTGGGTGTTGGACCGACTGCTGAATATTGAGTATGAGGATGTGTCGGCCTGCAATGACGCAGCTTGTAACATTGAGATCTTTCATGAGGTTTCGGGTTCCAACAAGCGTAACTGCGATGGTGATCGGATTCAAGGTAGGACTCAAAGTAATGATTATAAGGGAAATTCTGGCAGGAGTTATGATTCGAGGGGTCAAGTGGATAGGAGTTATGATCAGCGGGTTCAGTCAGGAAGGAATGTGGACTCTAGGCGCCCTGAGGCGAGGAGTCAGGATAGCAGAGCTACTGGTAGAAATGGAAATGATCGTCAGAATCAAGGTAACAACAACCAGCGTTACAACAAAGATCAGTCAGCTCGAGGATCATATCAGGGTCGTGCTTCAGGATCTTCTGGTCAGCAAAGGACAGCTGAGGTTTTGCCTCCCCCACCTCTCTGCACTACTTGTGGAAAGGCTCATCCGGGGCAGTGTTTCAAGGCCACTGGTGGATGTTTCTCTTGTGGTTCCACTACTTACAAGATCAAGGATTGCCCTAAGAAGAACCCAGTGATTCCTGGAAACTACATCAAGCCGCCAACTACTACTGGGCGTTTTTATGCTACTACTCGAAATCAGGCGGAGCGCACTTCAGGTACCATTACGGGCACTCTTTTCATTGATGATTATTCTGTCTTCTCTTTATTTGATACCGGTGCCACACACTCCATTATATCTGTCACATTTGCTAAGAAACTTAATATGAAGCCCAAACCACTAACAAATCACTTATCGATTTCTACGCCTATGAAAAACCACATGATCATTGATCATAAATACGTTAAGTACCCTCTTCGTTTTGATGATCGTATTCGCTCTGCAAATCTGTATCCTCTCGATATGGTCGACTTTGATATCATTCTAGGCATGGATTGGTTGGCTTATCATAGAGCTTCAATTGACTGCAATGCTAGAACGGTGATCTTTGGAGACGTAAAACATCCTGAATTCGTTTATCATGGTTCTCAACCCCTCAAATCTGTTAAGTTTATTTCTGCTATGAAGGCACGGACCATGATTGCTCATGGGTGCCAAGGTTTTCTGGCATCTGTTAAGGACACATCTTTGGGGAGTCCTAACATTGAAAACCTTTCCGTTGTTTGTGAATTCACCGACGTTTTTCCCGATGAACTTCCCGGTCTTCCCCCAGCTAGAGAAGTTGAGCTTAGCATTGAGTTAATTCCTGGTGCTGAACCGATTTCGAAAGCTCTGTATCGTATGGAACCTGTAGAACTGAAGGAGTTGAAGGAGCAGCTGCAAGAGATGATAGAAAATGGATTTATTCGACCCAGTGTTTCTCCATGGGGTGCACCTGTTTTGTTTGTGAAGAAGAAGGATGGAAGCATGCGTCTATGTATCGACTACCGTGAACTCAACCGTATTACCATTCGAAACCGTTATCCTCTGCCACGTATTGATGATTTGTTTGATCAACTGCAAGGAGCTAAATTCTTTTCTAAGATTGATCTGAGATCTGGTTATCACCAGCTACGTGTGAGGGAGCAAGATGTTCCTAGGACCGCGTTTCGTACTAGATATGGTCATTATGAATTCCTCGTTATGCCTTTCGGTTTGACAAATCCGCCTGCGGTGTTTATGGACCTAATGAATCGTGTTTTCCATGAGTTCCTCAACAAGTTTGTTATTGTTTTGATGGTATCACCATGGATCCGTCTAAAGTTGAGGCTATCACTAAATGGCCAAGACCTACGACAGTGACTGAGGTTAGGAGTTTTCTAGGACTTGCTGGTTACTACCGACGTTTTGTTGAAGGTTTCTCTCGCTTAGCTCTACCCCTAACCCAACTGATGAGAAAAGGTGAAAAGTTTATATGGACGGATGAACAAGAGAAAAGTTTTGAAGAGTTGAAACGGAGATTGGTGTCCGCTCCTATTTTGACTCTTCCATCTGGTTCTGGAGGATTTCAAATTTACAGTGATGCATCTAAGAAAGGATTGGGCTGTGTGTTGATGCAACATGGAAAGGTGATAGCTTACGCTTCAAGACAACTGAAACCTTATGAGGAGAATTATCCAACTCATGACCTTGAGTTAGCTGCAGTGGTGTTCGCGTTGAACATCTGGAGGCATTACTTGTATGGAGAGACGTGTGATATTTTCACTGACCATAAGAGTCTCAAGTATATTTTCACTTAGAAAGAACTTAACATGAGACAAAGAAGATGGTTAGAACTTCTTAAGGATTATGACACCAACATTCAGTACCATCCCGGTAAGGCTAATGTAGTTGCTGACGCACTTAGCCGGAAATCAGGCATTCTTGCAAGTATTGAATTCGAATCTAGGATTCTTCGTGACTTAGAGCGTTTGGATGTTGAGTTGTGCGTACGAGGCTTTGATGGATACTGGGCTAGTATGAAGGTGGAGTCGAACCTTATACTGCAAATTAAAGAAGCTCAGAAAGATGATGGTGAGCTGTGGGCCGTGGCGCAAAATGTTGAAGAAGGTAAGCAGACGGAGTTTAAGGTGGATAATGATGGAATTGTATGGTATGAAGATAGGCTTTGTGTTCCCAATGATTCGGTACTTCGCGAGAAAGTTATGACTGAAGCTCATAGTTCTCCTTTCACTATCCATCCTAGTTCTACCAAGATGTATAGGGATTTGAAACAGTACTTCTGGTGGAATGGCATGAAGTAAGATGTGGCGACGTTTGTGTCGAAGTGTATGATTTGTCAGCAGGTTAAGATTGAACATCAAAGGGCTAGTGGACTGTTACAGCCATTGGATATTCCAACATGGAAGTGGGATAAAATATCTATGGATTTTGTGACTGGACTACCTCTTACTCGGAAGAAGCATGATGTGATTTGGGTAGTTGTTGATCAACTAACCAAATCTGCTCATTTCTTACCAATTAGAAAGGATTATGGTATTGGTAGATTGGCGGAAATTTTTCAACAAGAGATCGTTAGGCTTCATGGTACTCCGGCATCTATTGTGTCCGACAGAGATCCGCGTTTTACTTCCCGTTTCTGGAAAGGTTTGCAAAAATCTTGGGGTACTCGACTTAATTTCAGTACAGCATTTCATCCTCAAACGGATGGTCAGTCAGAAAGGACTATTCAGACCTTAGAGGACATGCTAAGGGCTTGTGCTTTGGAATGGACGGACAGTTGGGATGAATATTTGTGTTTAATAGAGTTTGCATACAACAACAGTTGGCATGCTAGCATTAAGGCAGCACCGTTTGAACTTCTTTATAGGAGAAAATGTAGAGAACCTACTTGTTGGGATGAAGTAGGTGAACGTTTAATTGAAGGTCCGGAAATGATTGAGATCAGTAATGAGAAAGTAGCTGTTGCTAGAGAAAAGTTGAAGGAGGCTAGGTCTCATCAGAAAAGTTATGCCGACAAGCATCGTCGTGATTTGGAGTTTCAGGTTGGAGATCGTGTATTTCTGAAAGTTTCGCCGTCTAGAGGTGTAAAACGTTTTGGAATCAAGGGCAAGCTCAGTCCTCGATTCATCGGTCCGTTTGAAATTCTAGAACGTATAGGAGAAGTTTCGTATCGGTTAGCACTTCCGCCTCAGTTATCGCATGTTCATGATGTTTTCCATGTATCACTCCTAAGGGAATACAACTATCATCCGTTACACGTTGCTTCTTATCCGTTTGATCAAATTCAGTCCGATATGTCTTTATCTGAAGAACCGGAAGCCATTTTAGAAAGGCAAGAAAGAGTCATGAGAAATAAAGTCATTTCGTTCGTTAAGATTCTTTGGAAAAATCACCCGGAGCGTGAGGCTACTTGGGAGACCGAAGAGTCGATGCGAGCTAGTTATCCTCATTTCTTTGAATAGTTTGGTATGTTCTCATTTTGTTTTCGTTTCGTTTCATTTCAATTTTCGAGGACGAAAATTCTTCTTTTAGAGGGGAAGAGTTGTAAAACCTGAAAATCTAAAACATAAATAAAGACTAAAATACCCTTGAAATCGGAATTTATTAAATACGTAAAATACGTTTATGTTCATTTAACGAAATTAAAATCTAACTTATGAATAATTAAAACCTAACGGATATATTTAAGAAATCGACATTTGTATGACGAAAGTTAAACGTCTCGCATAAATAGTTGGGCCTCGCCTTTCGTTTATTTGTGAACCAAGTTGGGCCGTTCGTTTTGTTGGTTTGGACTCAAGCCGAGAGCCCACTTGGGCCGTGTTTCTTTTGTTCGGTTGGATCAAGCCGAAGCCTACACACCTCAAGCCTAATCCGATGTGTACCACCTATAAATACAAACACATTAACACAAATTGGAACCCTAGTTTGCAAGTTTGGTATTTTCTTTGCCTCTTCTTTTTCTTTTCTTTCGGCCGACTGCTAACACCCCCTTGGTGTCGAAGTTTTGGTTCCAACGTGACAAGCTAAGGTATAACTACGTTCTTCTCGTCTCACTTTGATACACCTAACGTTATTATATGTTGTAACATGTTTTGTTTTTAATCGAAGCTTGTGTTTTGCCGAACCATATGAAACCGAAACAACATATATGAATCGGACCTTATAAATATTAGAGAGCATGTATTGTAATATGTGTTGTATGAATCGGTATTAAGTATGTCGAGCTATATATAAACCGAACCACATATATAATAAATCGGCCAAGGTATAACATGCAAACGTAAATATGTAAGGTACGTAGAGGAGTTAGGGTTTGCGTAAAACATGGAAGCCGAAACATATATATTAGCCGAACCATGTGAGTGTTTGTGAACGTGTGTTAAATGAGTAAAGAACATGCAAAACCTAAAGCCTAAGTTATGTGTGAACCGAACCAATTGGTTTGTGAACCGTGTATCATGCGCGTGTGTTGTGAGTCAAGTGAGCTTGTAGATATGTAAACGTAGTACGTGCTCATATCTATTCGAAGCTATTGTGCATGTGTGTGTCGATGTGTATCAAATCCGGATAATAAGTAACTTTTATTGTCACATGAAATCATAAACGTGCATGGGTATAAGAGTTGACGTATAATATGTATATATGTAACGTATGGTTAAAGTCATGAAGGTGTTGAGTAAATAAACAAGAGTTAATGAGTTGTGTGAGTCGACTTGAGTATGAGTAAGTACTTGCATGTGTGAGTGCGTGCATGGTGAAGCATAAAAAGAAAGGTTGTTTTCATTACGTGCTAGGTCAAAGTAATGAGTCATTAAATGACGTAACATGTAAAGTAAATGCACATTAAAATGATATTAAAAGAGTGGGAAAACCCTAGAACATAAATGAGAGTCGATTAGGGTTTGAAGCTAGGTATTAATTCATTATTTCATGTGTGAGTTATGACTTTTAAACTATTTTCACACTTAACCCTAAACTTTAATAAATGACATAATGAACCCTAACCTACAATATTGGTTATAAAACACTTAAGTCTCATTTAATCATAAATCTCTAAATTATTAAGATCACTGAATACACTAAGTATAAACACCAAACATTAAAAGATCATTTCGACAATTATGGAATCATAAATAACATGTACGACCGTTAATGTGTATAGGTTCTGTGAAGAAGGAGTAATCCTTTGCTTTCCGTATTTCTGCTTTTTGGTCATTTGCTTTGGAATAAGGTACAGATATTCTGACCTTTTCAGTAAAGGTTCCTTATAACGTTTTCTTTCGTTAGCTTTTATATTAGGGTTTCCTAAGCCTTTGCTATGAACCCCATTCTGTTTGTTTGAGCTGTTGCTTATCTGAACTCTGATTCCTGAATTATAAAACATTTGATTTTGAACTATATGATATGAAAACTCTGATTTTGAAAATATGATTAATCTTCTGATAAAGTATGATCTGTGTCAGCTTTGACATTTTGATTTGACCTAAGATAGTTTGACACCCGAGCCAAATATTTCACTAGTCATGGGGGTTCCATGTCCGTGTCAGTGATGCACCTCTGACATGACTCTAGGGCAGTAGAGTGATGTTCTGCCACGTCCCTTATCTGTTATCTGTTATAAGCTCAAGTTATGTTATATGACCAATATCTGTCTGTGGGGCGTATGGATGCATCCTAGATCTGTTATCTGTTATATGTTATATGTTATCTATTATATGTTATCTGTTATCTGATGATTGATGCTGCGTGCATGCACGTCCTTCATAACTCTGGTAGGTCTCCCCTACAAATGTTGCCTTATGTGAATATGATTATGATCTGATATATGTTTCTGGGCTCGTGGTAGTTAACTATAAACCTTATTCGATAATTCTGTTTTATACTCTGAAAATGATTATGATTTTGCTATCTTTCGTTCATTATATTTCGTATCCGATATCGTTTCGTATTTGCTTTGCTTTTATATCTGTTCACTGAGCTTTTGAAGCTCAGCCGCATTTTCCTTTCTTCCGCGGCAGGTATCTAAGCATTGGAGCTGGGTTTTGCTTTGGGATGAGTGCATGAGTGAACTTACCTTAGAGATATTTAGTTTTGATCTTATGATGCCATTTAAGACTTTACTATTTCAGACTATTTCTATTGGAGTTTATTTTTCCATTGGGACCTATGTATTGAAGTCATGTTGACTTGAATTATTTCATTATTTATGTTAAGACTTCTTTTGGATATTTATGTTTGCTTTGATATGACACCATTATTTGTGATTCCTTTACCCTTGTCAGGTCGGGGCGTTACAATATGAAGCCTTAACTTTTAATTTTGTTGCTGTAAATATATACACATATGCCCTAAGATGTCATATCCTTCAATATTAAACATATTTGCTGCAAATTAGTGCATCTTAGTTATATAATGTTACTCATAAATTTTATCAAACACATAGTGTGCAGCTTTAATAAACACATTTTTCATGCATTTTTTCATCAAATTTGTTCCATATCTGTAGAAAACATGACAATATGTAAAAAAAACTGATGCCTTAACTGCGTGATTCCACTAATGCCTTAATCCAACTTTATGTGTTTGATCGATTGTGTGTTTGATAGGATTGTGTGTCTGCTTGATCAGAGTGTATGTGCGTTTGATCAGAGTGTGTGTGTGTGTGTAGTTAGGGTTTTGGATAGTGGAGATGATGACTGCAATGATGACGGTGGAGATGATGATTGTTGATGGTGTTGTGGTGTGGTGGTGATTGGTGGCGGTGTGGTGGTGGCGATGTAGATGGTGAGTGGGAGGAAAATCTAGTTTTGTGATGTAGATGGCTGTGTTTGTATGTGTGTTGTATCTAATTAAATGACGCTCCCCTTTAACATTTGTTATTTTTTTCATTTTCTACCTTAAAGTTTCAGCTGTGTTCGCAATCTACCCTGTAACGTTTTTTCTCACTTTTCTATCAAATTATACTTTATATATAGTAGAGATCCAGAGAGAAGTAAATTAAAATAAGAAGTGGTGAGAAGTGACCAAAATCACGCATTTGAGATGCAACGACTTGCATTAGATACATTTCTATTCATATAGATGCAACATCTTGAGTTTCGAAAGTTAATTTGATGTATAGATGGTGCAAATTGATTTTCATGATTTTGGCACGTGCAAAGGAAAAAAAACAAGAGAAATCATGAAATGCATTTAATATACGTGTTGGAATCACTCCTAAACCATAATCAAGTATTAGTAATTAATATGTAATAGTTAGCTTTATTATGGCCTTTATGTTTGTTATTAGCCTTAAGCTTATGTAGAAGGCCCATGAGCTTAGGCCCAAGCCCATAAAAGAAAGGATGGAAACTAGGAGTGTTGCCCTAGCTTTCCTCCTATAAATACTCTTGTAAACCCTCATTTGAGGGTTGGTTGTTCAAGTTATTTCCTTTCATTCACCTCTACGCATAACCGTGTTATATTATCGTGTGTGTGTGTTTGGATCTTGTTCAATCGCCTTAACCTCTTTCTATATTACTTGTGTTTGTAAAACTAGTGACCTAACAGTGGTATCAATCGCCTACTAGTTGGGTGAATCGTGTTTGTTTTTGAAGTGGGTTTCGGTCCTACGCCTAAAACGCACATTTGATACTTTGGTTCGCTTAAAAACTTGTTTTTTACACTTTTGAATCCAAGATTCTTGTACTTTCAACGTTTTAGGGTGTTAAAATACTTGTTTTTGGCAAAAAGTTTCAAACTTTATGCGTGGATAGTTGTTTTTCATCTAGTTTTTAAACGTGTGTGTATTTCTACGCATAACTGTTTTAGAGGCTTTGGTTCATCAAGTTTCACACTTCTGTGTATTTTGGTGTTATTGAAGCTATTTTATCACACAAAAACTGGTTTAGAAACACTTTTGGACAGAATCAAAATTTTGAGCATTCCTACGCGTAGTAAAACCCTAAAACTACGCGTAAGTGCTTCCTTGGTTTGATCTTCATTTTCCTGGTTTATTCCGTGTTTTCTTACTTGGATAAGTCTGAAAATACGTCGAATTTGGATATCTCTTGCACTGTGATAGTGTAAAAGATCATTTGGGCAAAAACACTAAAATTACGCATAAGCATAAGCTTACGCGTAGAAATCCTACGCCTAAGATTTTTCCTACGCCTAAGCCTAGTCTTACGCATAAGAAAATCCTACGCCTAACTTTCTACACCTAACTTTTGTCTACGCCTAACTTTAGTGCTTTTCCTACTTACACGTAAGCTAAATCCTACGCGTAACTTCTCATTGTTACGCGTAACTTTGGTGTTTTTACGCATAAGTGCTACTTGGTTCTTGTCTTTTCTACGCCTAAGGACACTTCATCAACAAAGGTTCATTCGATTACAAAGATCCATTTTTACTACACAAGTTTATCAACATGTCTCAACCACCATACTCTAACTATTTCCCTCACACTTATAATCATCAACAACAACAACAATTAACTCCACAACATCAACAATGGAATCAACAACAAGCTATTTATCAACAACAATTTAATCAACAACATAATCCACAAATTGGTGCAATTCCACCACCACAAATGGTTCAAACACCACCAAGCCTTCAAGTTCAATCCTACACAAATGATTTCAATCAACATCCATCAAGGAACACTATGAAGGAACCCACTTGGTTTGCAAAGATGTGTGAAGCTTTAAGCAGCCAACAATCAATTCATGAAGCTGGATCACTTGATAGACCTCCAATGCTCACTCCAGGAAACTACGATCAATGGGTGATAAGGTTCTTTAGGTTTTGTGATCTGAAGAAGCCACATGGAAAGTTCTTAAAGAAGGTTATCTTGGAAGGTCCATTTGAGATGCCTACTGTCATTGTACCCGGAGATCCTAATGTTGTTCCACCAAGAGATGAACAAACCAACATTGCTACTGTTGCAGATCTAAATGCTACAGAACTTCTACACTATGAAGCTGATGAACTTGCAATGGAATACATCCTCTTAGGATTACCAAACCCAATTCTTCGTAGTGTTGATGCTTAAAAGACTGCACAAGAAATGTGGGATCATATTCGTCTTCTTATGGAAGGATCTGTACTCAATCAGGAGGATTTGGAATCCAAAATTTACTTGGCTTATGAACACTTCATGATTGAACCTGGAGAGAAACTAGAGTCCTATCATCATCAATTTTCAGACATCATCAATGATTTGGATAAACACAACATCATCATGCCAAGAATTGCAGTGAATACTAAGTTCCTGAGTAGTCTTGGTCCTGAATGGGAGAAGTATGTCATTTTTCTCCGTCAAGCGAAGAATATGCATCATTCTACTTATGGATTGTTGTACGATTACTTGAAGCCTCATGAAAAGGAAGTTGATCGGGAAAGGATTCTCCGTGCTCAAATTGCTAAACAGTCACATCCGGATAATCAACAACTTGCCTTGTATGCTCAACAGAATTATCCCTCTCAAACAACAACTCAACCAACTGCTTCAAACACACCTTCACAGCAACAACCTCAACAAAATCAATTGGTTCCATACAACAACAACAATGCTCAAGCATATGTCAGTGAAGCGACTGAGGAAATCGATCCGTTCGAAGCATTGCAACAAGGATTTGTGATGATTGCTAATGCTTTTGGCCGTTACACCAACAAATCCAACAATCGTATTCGTTCCTCATCTAACACACAGACTCAAGCTGTTGTGAACAATGGACGTGTTTAAGTTCAGAATCGTGATTATGGTCGTCAGATAGGCGGTGGTCAAGGGTTTAATGTTGTGGGTAGGAATAACAACAGAGCTCAAGTGGTGGAACAGGGAAATGCTCAGAATCGGTTAAATGGTCTTAGATGCTACAACTGCAATGAGAAGGGACACCTGGCTAATGCATGCCCAAAGCCGAGGACTAGGGGCAATGCTTATTTCAAAGAGGCTTTACTTTTGGCTCTTAAGGATGAAGCTGGTGGATCTCTCACAGACAAAGAACAGAGCTTTATGGCAGATGCAGACTCAGATGATGATATGGAGGACTTGCAGGCCAATGCAGCTGTTATGTTGATGGCTAATATGCAAGAGTTACAAATGAGTGAAACAGGCCCAGTGTATGACACTGATGGCTTGTCTCAGGTACCCGAACAAACCATCATCATATCTGAACTAATATCTCCGCCAATATCTGAATCCGGCAAGGCTCAGAATGTTCAAAATGAGTCATCTACATCTCATTCTGACGATTTTCAAATAGACCCCGTAGTTACATTTGACGATCAAGATGACTTTATGGTTTCCCTTGATAATCAAATTGACTCCATGGTTATACTTGAGGATCTAAATAATGATCATGTTGTGACTCACGTTGAACACGCTGAACCTTTGCCTCATCCAGATCTTGTTCTGTTACTTAAAGACCAACAATCCCAAATTGCTGAATGTGTTGCATTAAATCAGATCTTAAAAAGTAAAAATGCACTGCTAACCAAGGATTTTGAATGCTTACAAATGCAACTCAACTTTTTCAAAACTCAAGAAAACCGTGAAAAAGGTTTTGAAGCCGCTTTTGCAAAATCTCATCAAAACGAAAAATATTTAGAGAAACAGATGTGTGATCTAGCCGCCTCGAAGAATGCTTTGTTGTCTGAATTAGAACAACTGAAACATGAACATAAAAAGCAAATTAACGCTCTCACCTTGGAAAATCAAAAAGCTAAGGCTGAGTTGTTAACTTGTCAAAAACAGTTCTCCGCATACAAAAAGCATTCAACGAATCGGGTAGATGACTTTCTTGAAGAAATTATCGGCTTGCAAAACAAACTTAAAGAGTTTAAAACTGTTGTTTACAAACATGGTGAATCAGTAACAGCTATTGAAAATTTTACCTTAAAACCCAATCCAAAAGGATATGGAAAAAATCTAGCTGATTACAAACCAAAGCTTTCACTAAAAACATTCAAACCAACTCCTGAAGTTTCCAGTGCAGAATACAAAATTGATAATACTGTTATGAGTGTTGTTGAATATCATCGTCAAGAGGAATTAGATGCAGAAGACGAGAGTCGATCAAAATTAAAAAACGTTGTTTACAACAAACCGTTTAACTATAAAAACGCGGTCACTTTCGTCACACCAACGGATTCTTCTAACACACCAAGGGTTATCATCAAAACACCTGAGTCTTCTAATGTTAATCCCAAAATAGATTATGCACAACCTTATGGTCCTTTACCTTCAATTAGTGAAGTAAACTCAAAACCTGAAAATCGAAATATTCTTAGATATTTTGACATTTTCATGGCTGACCTCAAAATTTTACAACATGAGATAGAATATCGTTCTGAAATCAAAATTGAACACTTTCAATCGCCTCTGGCGCGAGAACAAAGAGAAATTTTTCAGAAAAATCTTTTACCTAATGTTAAAAACTTGAAAAGTTGTGCATTAGCCTGGGAACGGGATTTTCATAAGGAACTTGGAACTATGAAGGTCGTTTTCGAGAAAACAGAAACATCTATTTCTAATACTAAACGTAAAAAGAAACTTTTGAGAAAATATGTTGATCGACTCTTGGAAGACCTTATCTGTGCTGATGTCCATAATGTTGTGTTGTTTCATTCTTTGCCATATGCATCTGATTATATCTCTGCTGATATTGTTGAAAATGTTGTAACTGTTGAGAACACCGATAATGTGCTTCAGATCGAGTCTTTAAAAGCTGAAAATAAACGATTACTCAACGAAATTTACAATGCCAAACGTCGTCTTCATTGGTGTGAAAAAGATATTCACAATCATCAACTTAGTTTTCAAAAGAAAATCGCTCAGTTGAGTGCAAAATCTTCTGATCCTAAAATTGAGCAACTGGATGATCAAAACGTGTCTTTGAAAAGTCAAATCCCAAAATATGAACAAGAACTTTCAAAAGTTAAACAGGAATATGGTGTCATATTTGATTTGCTCAATAAGACTCATCATGAAGCATCAAACGAACTTGATCACTATCTTGCTCACACTAGAGAAGTCATGAATTTTGCTGGTAATATTCGTTCTGAAAATCAAGATTTGATTCACACTATCTCTAAGTTAAGAGAAATGTTAGGAAAGTATGAACAACTTCCGCCTACCGTGATTAAGAGAATAGCACCAGTCACACTTAGTAATCGTGCACCTAGAATCCCTACTGCCAAATCACAAGTTGCTAACGTGTTTCCCTCTACTGAAACAGGAATAGTTGCGTCTTTCCCAACCGTCCGCACTTCACAGCCTAGGAGCACTCAATCGAAGAATAGGAAGTTGCGACCTAAGAAAATATCAATAAGGAATGCTAAAGTAGAAGAACACCCTAGGACTATGAATAAGACTCACGTTTCTTCCACTATAGATGTTGCGTCTGGCAAATGTAATAGAAATAGTGATGTAACGAATGCTAAACCTTTGAGCACTTTTGATATTCAGTCTGATGCACCTTGTGTTATCTGTCGTAAAAGTATGAATTCTGATTGTCATGACAAATGTGTTGCTAAAGCTATAATCTCTCATTTACGGAATCCTAAGAATCGGAATACCTCTAGGCCCACTAATCAGTCTAAGTCTGTGCTTGGTAGACCGCCTTCTTTAGATTCTAAGGCATGTGTTGTTATCACTGTAGCTCCAGTCTCACCTCCTAAGAATGTTGTACCACCCAGTGCCTTCACAAAGACTAAAGCAAAGAGTAGTTATAGATGGTAGAAATGGATATATAACACACTAGGATTTAAATGGATGCCTAAAATTATTAACGTGTGTATGTCTAATATACCTGCTTCGGAACCCTCTAACATTTCGGGTTCCACATCTACTTCTATTCCATCGGTGTCGTCTGTGTGTAATGCAGGTGATACAGATCATTCTCTGGATTGTTGATAGCGGATGTTCCCGACACATGACAGGCAACCTTAAACTGTTATCAAACTTTATTGCAAAGTTCATTGGCACTGTCAGGTTCGGGAACGATCACTTCGCAGCTATCATGGGCTACGGAGATTATGTCAATGGGAACATCGAAATCAGCAGGGTTTACTATGTGGAAGGCCACGGTCACAATCTGTTTTCAGTAGGTCAATTTTGTGATGGAGATTTGGAGGTTGCTTTCAGGGAGAAAAATTGTTTCATTCGTAATCTACAAGGAAATGACCTTATGTCTGGCTCGCGTAACTCTAGTCTCTACACTATCTCTATGCAAGACATGCTTGCTTCCTCTCCCATCTGCTTACTTTCAAAGGCAACATCTACAAAATCCTGGTTATGGCACCGTCGTCTCTCACATATAAACTTTCAAACCATCACCAACCTTGCTCGACACAAACTAGTTGAAGGACTCCCACGATTCCGGTATATTCAAAAGATCACCTTTGCTCAGCCTGTGAACAAGGGAAAAGCACTCGTGCTCATTTTCCTTCAAAGGTGGAACACAGCTCTCAGCATGTGCTTCACCTTCTTCACATGGATTTGTGTGGCCCAATGCGCGTGCAAACGATCAATGGCAAACGCTACATCTTAGTAATTGTTGATGACTACTCACGATGGACTTGGGTCTACTTTCTTCGAAGCAAAGACCAAGCTCCACAAATGATCATCACCTTTCTCACAAAAATACAGGTTCAGCTCTGCAACACCGTCAGGATAATCAGAACAGACAAAGGAACTGAATTTGTTAAACAAACCCTTCGTGAATTCTATGAGAAAGTGGGAATTCAGCATCAAACATCTATTGCACGTACACCTGAACAAAACGGAGTTGTTGAAAGACGAAACCGAACGTTAGTGGAAGCTGCAAGAACAATGTTAATCAATGCTAAACTTCCAGATTACTTATGGGCAGAAGCTGTATCTACTGCATGCTATACTCAAAACCGTTCTATGATCACAAAATGCCACAACAAAACACCTTTCGAGCTTGTCCACAACTATAAACCGAACCTCAAACACTTTCATGTATTTGGATCCCTTTGCTATCCGAATAATGATCGTGATGATTTTGGAAAGCTCAAAGCCAAAGCTGATATTGGAGTCTTTATTGGATACTGTGACAATTCTAAAGGTTTCCGAGTCTTTATTGGAATTGTCGAACTAAGGAGATAATGGAAACGATTCATGCTCATTTTGATGAACTCACGGAAATGGCTTCTGAGTATAACAGCTTAGAACCCGGTCACAACCGTTTAAACTTCCCTCAACCCCCATCATCAGCTGAACAAAGCCCCCAGCTAACTCGTCAACAAATGGAAAGGTTATTTGCTCCTCTGTTCTGTGACGATATTGATGAACGTGCTCCAGGTGTATTCGCTGTTTCCGCTGCACAACCTGATAATATTCCTATACCTGATACACCTGCTACAACAACTACTGTTGAAGATGCACCTACACCAGTTGATTCCAACACAACAGTTGAACACACCGCTTCCAACAATGATGAACCAGCTGATGATATTCTGAATGAAGTACCCCCACCTGCAGATTTTGATCCAAATGCGTTCTTCAACCCGTTTGCTAATGAGACTGCTGCACCTGATGTCGCGGAATCGTCAACAAACCATTTGAATCCTCAGAATCTGCACAATGTATACCAACATCAACCCTCTACACATCGATGGACAAAAGACCATCCTCTGGCTAATATTATTGGCAACCCGAATCAACCAGTCGTTACGAGACAACGTCTTCACACAGATGGTGAACATTGCATTTATGCACTCACTGTCTGCCAATCTGAGCCTAAAAACATTAAAGACGCAATGACAAAAGACAACTGGATTGAATCCATGCAGGAAGAACTCAACCAATTCAAACGTCTTGAAGTATGGGAACTGGTTGAAAGACCAACAGCGGTCTACGTCATTGGTCTCAAATGGATTTGGAAAAACAAATTGGATGCTGAAAGGAACGTCATCCGAAACAAGTCACGTCTAGTTGCTAAGGGTTATCGTCAGGAAGAGGGAATAGACTTTGAAGAATCTTTTGCTCCGGTTGCTCGTCTTGAGGCTGTTCGGATATTTCTCGCATTCGCGGCTCATATGAATATGACGGTCTTTCAAATGGATGTCAAAACTGCGTTTCTCAATGGACAACTGAAAGAAACGGTTTATGTCAGCCAACCCGAAGGATTCGTTGATCCAGAGTGCCCGAACCATGTCTACAAACTGAACAAAGCTCTTTATGGTCTCAAACAAGCCCCTCGGGCATGGTACGATAAGCTATCATCTTTCCTCATAGCTAATAATTTCACCAAAGGTTTGGTTGACCCAACTCTTTTTATACAATATCACGGGGCACATATCTTAATTGTTCAAATTTACGTGGATGACATCATTTTTGGGTCTACACATAAAAAGTTTTCAATCGCTTTTGCAAAACTAATGAAGAAAAATTTTGAAATGTCCATGATGGGTGAACTTACATTCTTTCTAGGATTGCAAGTTCATCAATCACCCCGTGGTATTTTCTTGAGTCAGTCCAAATATGCCCTTGAACTGTTAAACAAATTTGGAATGACAACCTGTGACACTTATGCCAAACCAATGGCTCATACCAAGAAGCTAGATGCTGATTTACATGGGAAATTAGTTGACCCTACCAAATACCGAAGTATTATTGGGTCTCTCATGTATCTAACAGCTAGCAGACCTGATATTGTCTTTGCCGTTTATCTATGCTCCCGCTATCAGTCGCGACCAACTGAAACCCACCTCTCTGAGGCTAAAAGAATCCTCCGATACATCAAGGGAACCATTAATTTGGGGATCTGGTATCCGAAGGATTCTGGTTTTGAACTAATCGCTTTTTCAGACGCTGACCACGCAGGATGCTTAGACTCAAGGAAAAGTACTTCAGGAGCTCTACAATTTCTTGGTGATAAACTGGTGTCTTGGCAATCAAAGAAGCAGGATTGTACATCGCTGTCATCAACCGAAGCAGAATATGTAGCCATGTCCGCATGTTGTGCTCAAGTCATCTGGATGAGAACACAACTCAAAGACTATGGTTACGTATTCGACAGAATCCCGATGTACTGCGACAATCGGAGTGCCATTGCGATCTCGTGCAACTCAGTCCAGCACTCAAAATCAAAGCACATCGATCTTCGCTATCATTTCATCAAGGACCACGTGGAACAGGGTACCGTTGAATTATACTTTGTGGGTACTGAATATCAATTGGCAGATCTGCTCACCAAAGCCTTGCCTCCCGCTAGGTTTAATGAGTTGGTCCACCGGATTGGTATGAGGTGTTTGACTCAAGAGGAATTGGATGACCTCCTAAAACAGTCTTAAAAACCTGTCAAACACCAAAACTCTCTTTTGTAAATAAATTTTTCAAAAACAAAATACAAAAATATAAAATCAGATAAAACAACAAAAATATTCTCCTAATCTATTTTTTCTTTCAACATGGCAAGTACATTTCTTCCGTCAACACTTTAATCTTTCAAAATTCAGTATTTTTTCCGATCAAGTGTTGAGGGGGAGAAAATAATCTCTTAACTGTTTCAAAACATCTGTGTACTTGCATGTTATCTTATCTCGGTTGTTTCTCTTATCAATGGTGGTAAATGTTTCTGGTTCAATAACACTCCTCGGACTTAAATTAATAACCTTTCATCATTTCTCTTAAGTCGAGGGGGAGTGTCGTCAAATCTCTTTCTTAAAATCTTTGTTTGGTAACAAAATGAAAGTTAAATGGCTTTGTTTGAAAAAGGAAAAGGTGGAGGGACCAAAATTGTCAAAATGTTAAAGTTATTTTTAATAAAACACCTCCCCACCTAACTCTCACTTCACATTTAATTCTAAACCTAAACACATCTACGCCTAAGAATCATTCGAGCAATCCGTTGTTTTGATCATCACTTTGTAAGTTGTTTTGTGATTAAAACATGTTTTTAAGATAAGGTTTTTAATTTCATGTAAATCCAACGGCTAAAAAGTGTTTTTCATGTGATTTTGTGTTCTACGCTTAAGCGTATGAACACACAATCAGTGTGTGTATGTTCTTGGTTATATGGATAGTGTCAAAACGTTGTTTATACATCAAGGATACCATTTTAACCATCCAAACCCACCCAGAAACACGTATCAACGATTTTTGAAAATTAGGGTTTATGTGTCGATTTGGGTTTTTCCAAATGTGAAGTGTTTTGGTATAAAATATTGTTGGGATATGGTCTTAAGTTGTTGAATTAATGATTTCCATTGTTATTAACCACCCAGAAACACGAATTGGTGAACAATTTGTATTTAGGGTTTACTGTTCATAATACTGGGTAACTTTTGATTCACAATGAGTTAGGTGTTATAACTTGGTATAAAGACTCCCTCAACACTCTTAAACTACCATAAATAGTCTTGTGCAAATCCCATGGTTAAATTTCATACGCGTAATTCATAACCCTTAGGGTTTTGACCTACGCGTATGACCTTTTACGCGTAATCTTCCTATGAATGTTCATGCCTTAAAATGTTGTTAAAATGATATTTTGTGTTAATGTTGATGAATTGATGAATTTGTTTCAGGCTTTGTTACGCTTAATATTCAGAATCAAGGTCATTTGCAACTCTACGCATAAGGATTACCCTACGCGTAGTCATGTTACGCGTAAGAATAATCCTACGCATAACAATTACGCGTAAGGTTCTACAATGGACTACGCGTATCCTGTGAAGGATATGCGTAAACAGTAGACCTCTACGCATAAGGTCTACTCTTACGAGTAAGCCTTACGCGTAAGGTCCTTATACGCCTACGCGTAAGCTCTACGCATAAGGTCCCCTTTTCCTACGCGTAACATTTCTTACGCGTAAGTTAGGATTCTACGCGTAAGCTTTCGTCTACGCGTATCTCATTACTGTTTACGCTTAACTTTGCCGAATCTACGCTTAAGCCTGGATTGACCTTCATTATGAATTGTTACGTGTACAAACTTGTTAATAAACTAATCATATCATCACGAATCCAATAATGTCACTAATAAACTTAATCGTTTGATATGTTGTGAACAATAAGTGATAACATAAACTTTAAAACTTAAAGTTAACAAACTCACGAAACATTTCACGACGTCATTAGACTATTGGACAAACAAGTGACTTAGGACTCGTAACAATCATTATCACTGTACATTCAATAACTAGACAATAAGACCTTCTGTTGACTAACATTATGTCTTTCGATATGTTGGTTCTTTTGGCTAATGTTATTTCAGATCACGACATGGCTGAACAAATGAATGTGGATTGATGAGTGTGTGAATACTCATCATTTTTGGTTAAATCTGAACTGCAAAACACTTAAAAATGCTCAGAAATGCATAAAAATACTGAAAATATCTCAAAATTGCATTTTATATGTTTCAGATGCAAAATGTTTAAAATCAGATGAAAAATGAGCTAAGTTTGCATAATTGGCAGTTTCAGTCCCCCAGGTTTCAAAAGTTGTCAGAAATAGTCCTTGAGCACTTGATTTAAAAGTAAAATCACCAAAGGTCCTTTTAAAATCATAACTTTTCAAAATTAGTCCTTTGGTGAAAAATATCAAAAGTTTTGAGAAATTACAAGTTTAGTCCTTCAAGTTTCAAAAATGTCAAAAATGGTCCTTGTACTATTGAAACTTGTCACTTTTGGCCCCTTGAATCAACTTTGCAAAATTGGCAGCCTTGGTCCTTGATTTTTCAGAAATTACAAAATGGTCCCTATGTTATTAATACAAGCCATATCCCTTAGACCCTTGTCATAACCTTGTGACCCCCTGCCAATCCATTGAACCCCTGCCATTTTGACCCCCCCCCCCTTCAATATATTAAGCCAAGTTAAATGTCCAGTCAACCCTTCCCACCCCGCCTTTTTCTTTCTTCCCCACCAAACCTGCCTGCAACAATCAAGCTCCATCCCCCCAGCTCATCTTCCTCTCTCCTTGTTCCCCCCCCCCCCACCTCACCAAACTCCAAGAAGCATTAAATGCATCCCTCCCCCTAACACTCAAACCCCAACTGGCAAAAACACTTTTGGCCCCAAAAATTGATCAAACGGCCAAGAGTGCATCAACTCATCCAATGGCTATAAAGAATGGTGGGAAATGCTCAGAACAAGTGGGGAAGATATTTTGCATATAAAAAGAGGAAGAAGAAAGAGAGTGAGGGTAGTACTTAGTTTAATTTTCAAATGTATGTCGTTTTTTAAATTCCTATGTCTTAAATAGATTCTTAGTTATAATTTCAAGCTTATTTGTATCAAACTAAGTTGTCTCAGTGTATTACAACTATTTTCAAGTATTAATTCAAGTTTGTGTTCACTTTTCATGTTTACCTGTTTACTGTTGCAATTTTCAGTTTCGAATTCTTATGTACAAGCTTTCAGTAGCTTATTTTTAAGCTCAAACAAGTTTATTGAAGTTTCTTATAGCTTTTGATAAGCTTACATTTAAGTTTCAAGTAACTTTGGTATTGGGTCAACAAAAGTCAAACTTTGTTGAAAATTGGTTCAAGCAGATTTGGAAATGGATAATGGTGATGCAGAGTTGGGTTTGGGTTGATTCAGAGTTGTTTGGGTTGACATATATATAGGATAGTGGTTACTTGGTTGATTGATCTCAAGCCATTGTGGCTAGGACCTCATGTGAGTACCAAGTTTTTGTCAAATCTGTTTTAATCATTCTCAGTTGTAGAATAGCTTAAAGTATTGTTAAGATTAGTATAGTTTAATCACATTTTAGTAGAATTCATTGTGTCTCTATTCTGTTCTCATAACTGCTTAAGTTTTGTAGAACTGCAGTAAGTGTTGGTGCATCTTAGTTTGGTGTAAAGTTGTTTAGAATAGTTTGATTAGTGGTGATATTGTTGATTGAATCTAGATATTACACATTTATGGATCAAACTTTTGTTTTAGATTGTTAAGTAGCTTAACACATTCATAAACCTGTGTTTGGTTTAAGCTTACTTTTGGAATTGCAGTCCTTAACAGTGGTGAAATTCAATTTACTAAGTCTCCTTTAAGGTCATTTAAATCATTTGAGTCATTCATTTGTGCATCAAGACAGTAAAAGTCAAAATCCACTTGAATCTGTCCTAGTCTTTTAACTGTTAGAATTTTCAAAAAGCCAAAGCTTGCATTGTATTCATAATAGATAGGAGTAGCTTAATTAAGTTCTATAATAGCTCAAAACATCATAATCAGTTGATAGATTAGCATCAAATCTCATAAAAGTCAAACCTCTCAAATCTGTCAAAAGTAAAAAAAAAAAGTGAAAAACCAGTTTTTATCCAACCTAAGGTGATTTTTCATGAACTCATTTCTGGGTCTAATCAAGTGAAACTTTGGTTTTTATAATTTCAGTTGGTCTATTTTCTTAATATGATTTTTGCTGATTTTTGGTAATTTTGTACAAGCTTGAAATTAGTTTGTCAAATGGGGCTAAAGTGCCCTGTGCACTGACTCAGTGAATACTGAGTCTGCACAGGGTCTTGCAGGGCTTGTCAAAAGCTCAAAAGAGCTTATCTAGGTCTCATTTTTGGTTTACAAGTTCTTGGCCAGGTCTCCTTAAGGTTCCAACGTTTGGTTTAGAGTTTAGCTTATTAGAGTAGCTTATTCTTAGGCTGCAAAGTAGTGGGTAAAAATCTGTTTTTGCACATTAAGCCAAATCATCAAATCTGTGCAGGGTGCAATTCAGAGGTTTAAGATAGTTGTAACTAGTTGCATTTGGGTACTTTTAGCATTTTATAGCTTCTGTATCAGTTTGGTGTCCATTGTTAGCCTTTGGCTTATTCCAAGTGCTTATCTATAAGCACTTTGCATTGCAGTTTCATATTCCTTCACACAAGCCCCTGTTTTTATATTTTTCTTAGATTCATAATATTAATTTAGACTTTTCCTGAATTTTTCATATTTTTCTAGGTCAGTTTGCTATTTTTCTTCATTTTAATCAGTTTTTAAGCCATTTTAATTAGCTTTTAATACAATTAAATCAGAAAAACTTCAAAAAAATAAGTTTTCATTTTTCTTAGGTTAAGATAAATATAAAAAGTCAAAAAAATATTTTTCCAGATTTTTCTTAGTTAAATTTGTATTTTTAAGCAATTTAAGTAGTTTTAAATAGTTTTTAATTCATAGAAAATAGAAAAATAATCAGAAAAATATAAAATTAGTTTTAAAAATCATTTTTAGTTATTTTAGATTTTTCTAAGTCATAATTTCATTTTTCTAGCTTTATTTCATATTTTCTTGTATTTTAGGTTATTATTAAATAAGTAAAATTAGTTTTTAATTAATAATAAATAGATAAATAGTAATAAAAATAATTTTCTTTTTCTAAAAATTTTCTCTTATCATTAGGTTTGTAAAAATGTTATTTTTATATTTTTAGGATTAATATTGTTTCAGTTTTACATTTTCTTTTGTACGTCACGTAGTTTTTAAGTTAAATTTTATAAAAGAAAAATCAAAAACATCATTTTAATAAATAGTGATAGCATTTATTTAATATAATTTATCTTTTTAATTTTCTTTAATTTGCATTTAAGCCCCTGTAATTTATAAACTTTCTCTTTAGGTATAATCGATCAAAACTCTTTTCCGTTCAAATTCTCTCGATCACTATTCGTTTGGTGATTCATCGCACAGCCCGTTGGGACATAACGACCTGGGGAAACCTTATACTCTCCTGATCTTCATTGCATTGGTGTCTGAACTGTTTTAAGTTTCTTGCGGTTAGCCATTCACAAGTGGCTAGCTTGTGTGAGATAACTTGACGGTTTGGCACCGATCAAAATTGCACAAGAATTTCTTACAATTGCTGATATCTTTCCAGAAGGTTACCCGAGAAAGCTTGGAAAGAACAACCTTAGGGTTGACTTTGACACCCTCACATGCTCAAAATCTTCTTGTCTCATTGTAGTGGATATTCTAAGGAATCATCCCTACCAAAACATGCTCTCACACTCTGCCACAGTTCCAGAGGTTTACATTCAACAATTATGGGATTCCATGCAGAGGATCACTGGTCAAAATGCTGTGAATGTGACTCTTAATCACAAACAAGTCACTATCACTCCTGATGACTTACGAGTTGTTCTCATCATTCTAGACATCGCTCCAACCGACTTCTTTGCCACCCCTACTGAACAGACTGTCCTGCAATTCTTGATAGATATTGGTTATGATGAAGCTGCAGGAATCATTACTAAGCACTCTCTCGTGGAGCTAAAGAATATTCCTCAACCATGGAGGACACTCTACATTATCTTCACCAAATCAGTCTCGGGTCGTGATAGTGGATATGAGCATCCCAAGCTCATTGAACTGCAGATTTTCTGGTCTCTGATCAACAAGAAGGACATCATAATTGAAGCACTGCTTTGGGAAGACATGATGCTGTTTCAGAAGAATCTTGGCAACAAAATTCCCTATGTCAGATACACCAAGCTATTGATTCAGAGAGCTCTTGGACTTCATCCTGATATCCCCAGAAGAATCAATGACCCAGATAATCATGACATCCAGACTGAGCACATTCTATCTGTCATAATCAAAGAAACGTCTACGAAGAAACAAGGAGCTGAATTACCCGATCACCTTCTTACAGAGGAAATCAAAAAGCTGGAAACGTACAAAAGGTATCAGGTAGCCGTTAAAGAAGGTAAAGTTGGACACCTTGATGAAAAGGCTTCTGGGGATCCTACTCGAAGGACCAGAAGAGGCAGTGCTGGAAGTGCCACAAGTACAGATAGTCAGAGGAATGTTCCAAAGAGAAAACCTATTCCAAAGAGGAAACCTACTCCTAAGAAGAAAGTTCCCTCTCAGGAAGCTACTCCTATTCCATCCTCTACACCTGAACCTCCAAGAAAGCTTTTGGACGAAAGTTCTGAAGGAACAGAATCAGACGAGGAGATTCATTATTCTGAGACTGCACAAGATGTCTCAGACATTCCAAAACCTCCAAGTCCTCAAGCTGCCAAAAGTAAATGGAAGACTCCTGTACTTGAGACATTTGATGAAAGCTCTGAAAGTGAAAATGTTGAAGAGCCACCGGAAATTGAGTACAAGAAGAAAGTCAAACAACTTAGACATCAACACAAGGCTGAAGTGTTTGCAAAAGATCAAATGGGTGGTCCCGGAGGATCAAGTGGTGCTGCCCACTCCGAACCAACTCCTGATGCGGTTAATCGACCCGATAAGGGAGCTGGTACCACCACTCTCATGCAACAACAACCGCCTGTGGAAGATACTATAGTGTATGACTTTGAGAATCCAGAAACTGACAAGAAGAAGAATGATAAAGATGATGATTATGACAAGTTGCTTCTGGAAAGTCCCACACATTCACAGAAGGAAACTTCTGAACCGCCTAAGGACCCCGAGCCTCCTCATGTCTCCTCATCATCAGACTCTTCATCTCATTCATCACCACCACCATCAAAGAGATCAACCAAATCATCATCCAAATCAGTGAAGAAACCACCTCGATCTTGGATTTCTCATGCTCATGAAAGAATTATGAAAGCTGTCCAACAAGTTAGAAAGAAAGACATTCTCCAAAAGAAGTTGAATTTCTATGCTGATCACATACAGCATTTGTATGACGAGCATGAAAAGATGAAAGAAGAAATGAAGTTTATTCATGAATTCATGAAAAGTCATCGTCAAGAGGAACTGAACGAAATGATCGAAGGTTACACTAACAACTACCTTCAGAATATCGTTCCTAAAGTCACAAAGGAGTTGTTCACCAGACAACTTTATCAAAATCTTATGCAAATCGCCAAGCAAACTATCCGATCAACGCCCCTAACCGTAACAATCAATCCAACCGATCCGGTAGTTTTCTCTAACAATGAATTGGTGGCCAAGCTTGTTACACAAATGTCGCCACGAGCTGCAATGTTCAACTCTGAAGAAGCAAAATTGTATCAAGCATTGCTAGACTACCAACTTCAAGAAGCTTGTAGATTTGAGGCAGAAAAGTTGAAACGTCCTAGAGACGATGAAGATAAGCATAAAGACAAGGACTCTGCACCTAAACGTCAGAAACAGTCTGGTGAATCTTCTTCGATGCCACCTCCTCAACAACGGACTTCTTCTCAACAAAAGTCTCCTCCACCTCGGTCTTCTACTGATAAACCTCGGGACGATTCCTAGTTACCACCCATGACTCAAAAAACAGGTGATTACTTTGAGTATACGGGTGGTGACGATGAAGAGGTCCTTGAGCCCCTACAACAACCCACCTCACCCAAACAAGTGCAGAAACGAGCATCATCATCAAGGCCTTCCAAAAAGAAGAAAAAGACGACTCAGCCTGAAGTCGTATCATGGCTAGATGACGATAAAACCGAAGAGTTTGAATGGTTCTCCACACTTGTCAATCAAACTCCCTACCCTAATGAAGGTCAAGACTTGGTAGACGGTTCTACATTGGAGCATGCTAAACTGTTGCAAGAAAAGTTCCATGTGAAGAAAATGACGAAATCTGAGTTGAAGCGAATCAAGAGTGAAGCGTTTCAACTTCTAAAAGACAGCTCTGAAAGCGCCCTCGAGGTCGAATATCATCTTGAGAACATTGCTCGAGCTATGTCTAACAACATGGATTGGCTCAATCCGGAAGCAAACATTGACTTCACACAAAGGGACAACCCTCCATACTACACCGATTGGACCAAACCCCTACCGACCATTGGCCAAGCAGATGAACCACGGATTCCCTTTCGATACTTCTTTAACAGAGACCTGGATTTTCTCTTACACGGTAGCGATGTTTCGCGAAAATATGCTACATCGTTGACTCTTCCATTCTCAGCGGCTATTTACTCAAACTGCATAGCTATCGAGGAACGTGCAAATCGCTTGTTTTCTGACAACGTGCAAGCATACGACCGAGATGCATTGTATGGGATTCATCACTGGCCTGAACGCTGAAGAATCTACTACAGAAGCTGCCTGGTTCAGAAGTCTCAACACGCAGTGTACAGTTCTAAGGACATCGTGGCCATCAAACACGTTGATCTCAAGTCTAAGTGGGACTACACCTTCTTGAAGAATATCATAGTCAAACGACAAGATGAACAGGACTATGCATTCTCCGAAGCTGACTTTGAGAATTTGTCCCTCAACGACATCGAAGACATGTACCTTGCCAAAGTACAGGGTCGTATGAGACAATTCTTGACTGAAGTTCAACGCGAATTTATCAAGTCACTTCTCATCTTCATTAGACGCATCGTGATCAATGAACGTGTAGAAGATATCCAGCTGGCTGTTGAATCTTATCAGACGCGTGTCAACCTCACTCCTCCAACGCTTGATCTTCCCGACATCAATCAGCTATCTCAATATACGCTCATCAGCAAACCTTTCGGAGTTGTTTATCGCAGTGAACTTCAAAGAAACTACTTAATGGCGTGTAGTGAACTTCAGAAATTCGGGGATCATACTTTGAAGCTAGTTAGGGACGGATTGGCGTACATGTTGAAGGATATACGCCAGAAAATTGGGTCTCCTAAGCGCTGGAATTCTCAGGAAATGAGGGATGTGAGACGAATCATCACAATGATTGATGAAAGGTTGTTCAGAAGGGATCAGTTCAGACGATTGGAGAGCTATGTTGGTGGTCGACCCAGGATTAACATAACCGGCTTTCAACGCCCTTTGCGCACTCCTGGGAACATCACTGCACTTCCTGGTACCCCTTGAATTGGTTCTTTCATTACAAATTTGGATGTATGATTATATTTGTCAATGGCTTGTGCACACATAACAGTGTACAACCCGTAATTGTCAAGAAAGGACCCTGTGGTACGCTTCAGTGCCACAATCCTTATAAAAGGAGCGAAAGCTTCTTACTTTTGAGTCAAACCTATTAAACATTTCATTTTTCAAGGTTTTGCTCAAAAGAACAAGTACTTCCCCCATATGATTTTCAAAACCTCAACCGTTTATATCACTAGTTGAGGGGGAGTATTTGAATTAATACCTTGTTCACAAATTGTTCACAGTGGTCACTCTTCCCGCAACACTCGAAATGGTCATATTTATTCTCAAACGTTTCAAAAATAACATTTTCATATGCCATTTTTGAGGGGGAGAAAATTGTGTGATAAGAAATATGTTGTGCAAAATGCAATTGAATCTGTGTACCTCAGACTTAACCAACGAATTGACGGTACTAAACTGTCTGTAACTCGAAAAGACTTGTCCTGGACGGGTAATAATTTCAAGCTAGTTCGCTAGTAATGTAAACGTGTCTCGCAAAGGACTTGTCCAAGTAGAAAGTACCATTCGAGACACTCTTGGTAGACATGAACTCTGACGGGTATGACAATCTTTCGAGGTTTGTCTACACCTTCAAGGTAGTTATTAGAGCTAGTTGTCACCTAAAAACAGATAATGTAACTCTTTAACTACGCAACGTAACCGTGTCTCACGGGGGATTGTCTATCTCGAGTGGATCAATTCAAAATGTGCGAGCTCTTTCCTCACTGTGCATTTAACCGTTAAAACTATTAAGCACATGTGGAGGGGGAGTATTTATGCAAAATCCTATCTCTCACAGTGGTTCAAACATGTTTTTCATTTACAAACCCTTTGAGAGATGTTTCACAAACAGTGGTTTTAATGGCAACATAGGTTAGTCATGGAGTTATAAGGTGACTAAGGTTAGGAATAACCGTCCTATGATCCGCCAGAGCCGGAGGGATCTACCCAAGGACATCACAAATAGTTAGTACTTAGAAGTCCTCAGGTACGATTATAAAAAAGGATAAAATGAGAATCGGAGAAAGAAGGAGTTGAAGAATCAAAAAGAAATGCAAAGAAAAGGGTGAAAAGAAATAGCCCTCCAGATTATTCAACTTAGGGCAGACACCGGGTTCAATTCTTATGCTACTGGTTGTCACTTGATGACGCCGGTATTGAAGATTAAAAGTCGTCATGGACCCAGTGACACATGCACTAAACCTTCTTAGCCACTCAAGTTTCTCTCAACAGAAGCTTGTTTTATTCTCACAGGGAACCCTACGTAAACTATTGGCTTTCTCTTAGAGATCGCTGGTATTGAAGAAGGAGACCCTCTCCCTAGTCTCCGCTCAGGAAAATCAAAACGCACTATTGAGTCTAGAGCCACGAGATTCATCAAAAGATCTCTTAGGAACACTTGACATTTTATCACTTGACGATCACCAAATAAGATTATCAGTGATTCATATCGAGTCCTTCACAGATCTTAGCAATCTGTCGAGAACATTTATGAGAGGTTCACATCTGTGATCCTCAGTGATTGAATGGAAACTCCTGCCAGGGTCAACATCAAACAGCCCTGACAGCAGGTCACTTTGGTAACTCCCCGTGGATTACGCGGAGTGTGTCTCAAACGGTCTACAGTCGTGAGGTGATGCTACGGTGTACCTCAGCGACTCATCTGAACTGTAGATGTACTTCGGTACATCGTGTTATCTCACTTGTGGGACTCCAGTTCAGGAACGGCCTTTGTAAGAATTAGAGTTGTGTTTTCACACTATGCTGTTAACACTCTCGAAGTTCAAACTTGTAAGTGCCGGAACCTGCTTATTACTAACCGTTTGAAATGTTTTCTTCTTATGGAAGCTCCGGAGCAGGATGATCGTGCTGATTCTTCTCATGCTCACGCCAACCTCATCACTAATGGAAGTTCTATTCAAAAGCAACACAACCGTCAGAATGATTCTTCTTCAACCAAAGAATCTACAAAGTTAAAGACTTAGAGAACTTCATCAGTATTGAATTCCAACGTCATAGAGCGTGTGAGCATGTTGAAGAATGACGTGGAGACACTGGAGCAGCGAAGCAGACCTGAGGCAGACTGATGCAGACAACAACATACTATCACTTTCACCACAAGGAACAATGATCAACACTACATGCACAGGCCGGATACAATGGCTCGGTTGCCACTCTCGGTCGGCCTAGGTTGAGCAAGGTTGAGGCCATTGTGGGAGGAAGGTTGCGTTCGATTGTTGGAGGCAAATATCATGAACTAGTTCGAAGCACACTAACTTCTGAAAAATTGTACTGTTTACCACTGTGGCAAGTAGATCGTCGTCAGATCGTCGGAGAGAGAAAGCTGATGTGGCACAGATGAACTAAGTTGCCACTGTGTTCAGCCCTAAAACCGAAAATAAAGCTAGGGAATGTTTCTCGCACAATACACTTTACAACGCTCTCATATCCCATCACTCGTGCACAAAAGAATCAAGTCATCAATTTAATATCCAAGTTGACCTGGAACCTACTACGTAGTAATTATTATTCCCCAAACACTTTAGTCATCATCACCGTCTTCCTCACTCCCGCCACTTATTAAACCCTATTCAAAACCAAACACTCCCAAACCCTAACTGTCATTCATCACTTCATCATCAAACCTAAAGTCATCGCTCCTCACATTCTAACCGCTCGTGAAGTAAGTTCCACTTCGATCCTTCATCTTCTTATCAATTTTATCATCGAACGGTTAATGTGTACTCGATATAGTCTGTTGTAACTGCTAGTGAAGTAATTTTCATTTCGATTGTTCATTTCTGTTTAAACCGGTTTTTGTGATTCATTTGGTGCGAATATAACGAGCGGTTTCCGATTTTTGTGTTAATCCAATTTCTCATTTTGTATTAGTTTATCATTTGATTGAGTAATTGAACTAATTAAACCGGTTGTTGTACTTGATCGTGAATTAGTTTGCATTTAGATTCTAAACTACTTTGAAGAGGAAATAAATGCTCGTATAATCGGTTTGTGTGACCGTGTACCTGATTTATTGTGAAATTGTGCTCGTTTTTTTGAAGTAGTTTTTAAAGTTTAATCAACGTAACCAAACACTCCAAAACCTAATTATCACATTTTAACTGAATCGCGCCTGTTATAATCGCTCGTGAGGTAAGTTTCAATTTAATATAATCAAACCGCTTTCCGTAAAATGTGTGAGTTTGTGCTTATTGTGAAGTGAGTTTCATCTTGATTTTTTATTTTGTTACTAGTAGCGTATTGTTTGATTAACTAATTGAGCAGTTGCAAATTTCTGATTAATATAATATACTTAAAGTAGATTGTTTATGTTAATCTATTCAATTTACTCTTCAAATAAGTTTCATTAGTTTATTGTTGATCGAATAAGAAGCTGACCGAAGTTAATGTTGATTAAATCAGTTTGCGTGATTGTATAACCAAATTTGTGCTCATTCATGTTATTCTGGCCTTCCTTATTGTTATTTATAGTTTATAGTTTGCTCGAGTGATTTGTGTTAGCCTGTTCTAATGTGATCGTCACTGTTGAAACAATATTGGTATGTTAGTGTCGAACTATACTAACTGCTCGTGAAGTATCTCCTTTTTGTACTAGTTTATCATATGATCAAGTAATTGAAGAGGACACTGAACGGATATTGTCTTTAATTAAATCGGTTTGCGCAATTGTGTATCTGTTTCGCTGTGGATTTAGTTGTTGAATTCACCGTAACTGAAATTATCAGCACTCACATTTGAAGTATTTTCTGATTGTTTGTGTGTTCAGCAGTTCTAATGCGATGGTCACATCCAGCGATGTTGAAGATATTGTTTCAAAGCTCTCATCTGATAAAGCTAAATCACGTGAAGTAAGTTTCATCTTCTTCATTTCATTATTAGTTTATACTTTTTTTTAATCGTAGTTTCAGTACTGAACGAAATCTGTATTTTTTGAATTTGTTTGTATGATTGTGAACGTGATTTATTTATTTATTTATTTTTTTTGAATTCAGGATGGGATTAAGCTGTTAAATACATGGCTAGTAGGAGAAAAATTGATCGAATTTTGTAAATATATCGGAGGGAATACATCAATGCTCAAACCTAATGAGGTTCCCCACGGTAAGACGATTTCAAAATACTATAAATATTACGAAGCTTCTGATATGTGGCCAGCATTGCATTGGATTGACCGAATATTACTAAAACTTATCATTCCAACCTGACCTCCAGTAATACCGGAAGATTATTTGATCTTAAATTTTTTTGGAATCCTCCAGTGTTTGGCGTGTATTATTAGTTTAATGCACACATGATACATAAGTTCCGTTCTATACACATGCATCTTAAACCGTTACAAAGTGAGCTGAGTGTTGGTTTATGAATTTTGCAGCTGAAACGTGGCCCTTTCTTGTTAGATTGCTCATTAAGGCTATACAATTGGAGGTACAATCAAGCAAGAAGCGCTTGCCTAAGTTGGCGTTTGCAAAGACTCTTAGAATCGTGGTACAACGAGCTGAAGATGGTATGTGTTTGGGCCAATTTTTATAAGAAATAACTGTTATGCTACACGTGGTTTATCAAAACTACCTCACACCTGGATATAGATTAACTAAGTAAAATATTAGGCAAAATTTAGTGTCTAGAAAGCAACGGTCCTAGGGCATCCATCTCCAAAGTATTGGAATACTATTTATTGAAGAGGTGGCTCATAGGGGACAGCAGCTGGGATGCTAGAATTTTTCTATGTTGAGTACTTATTAACACTAATAATTATAATTGAAGTTCGAAAAGCCGAACAATACCTTATCTATATATGAACGATGGCAGTACATTGGCCCTTATTGCCTGAGTTTATATTGGAAGTGCAGTATTTTGAGTTTCATTAGATTTCTGAATGGACTACATATTGCAACATCAAGTATGTTGCATACAATAAATTCATGCCATTGTTTGATGTGATCTGTTGACAGGCAAGAGTTTGCACCTTCTGTCCGTGGCAAAAATGCTTTTCAATCATATATGGGATATCTTGAAGGATGTTCCAAGCTTCCAGTCAGAGTATGGAATTATTCTACGACATCTTTTAGCAGTCAAAGATCTTCAGTTTCACTTGAGGATGCGTGTGTATTCTAGTGAGTGTCACTTTAGCTTATTACCTAAAGGGCCTTTCAGGTCTATCTGATACTATTTTAGAAATAAAAATCTGCTTCAAATTCATCTCATTCTGTGTCATGATTTTGCAAGATTTGGTGCTTCTGTACATGGAAAAGATTGAGACAAGCTTAAGTGAGCCCAATAGCAGACAATCAAATCCCAAGGAGGAGGTCTTTCGTTGCATCCTCACGCTTCAATCACTTCTTGATAGTCCTCCTGGAGATTTTCCTGATGATCTTCGGGAGGGAGTAACAAAAAGCTTTATTGAGATATTCTCTAATTTGAGGTAAGAAAATTCAGAATCTGTGATTGTTTTAATTCTTGCTGTTTGGTAATGGATGTATTCTAGGGGCGTGCAACAATCCAAGACCGTACTGAACATAATCAGAACTGAATTTTGAAAATGTGAAAACCGAGAACCAGATCATTAGTAGCGGTCTGTTCCCAATCTTGACCGTGAAGAATATATAAACTTTTGAACTAGTGATTTCATTAAAGTATAAGAACAAAAATCTGGTTCCAAGCTGTTCCGACTGAGAACCAACTTTTTGCTATAAGGTGGAACTGCAAACTTGGGCTGAATTTAGTCCAGTCTTACGGTTTTGACTTTTGAGATTATCATCCTCTTCTGAGCATTATATCTAACATATGGTGCATAATATTGTGTTATATTCAGGGACGAGGGGAAGGTTTTGCGCAAATTGGTTGAGTGTATTAATGCATATCTGATAAGGGATGGTCCCAATATGGGCGGTCAATCCTTAGAAATTCATGATGCTGTACACCAATTTCTTTTTCGTGTTTGGGTAACGACCCATGATCGTGGACTTAAGGTTGTTCATTCTTTATGCTTTTCAATTATGACAGCATATTAGCATGTACTGCTCTGAAATAAGTGTACGCTTCTTTCATTCGTCGACAGGATGCTCTTGTTTTATACGCCAAGTTGCAATTAAAATTAGTAAGAGGTGCTACTGATGGCAGTGTTTTATTGGAGCAACTTATGGATATAGTAGGAAAGGAATTGGATCAGATTTGTACTTCCACTACCAGTCTGCCATGGTAGGTTCTACTTTTTGGTACTTCTATCGCTTTCATCTTTATCCAAGTTGTATTTTGGTCACTTAAGTGCAATTTATATAGGAGCGATACAACCAGGGATGATAAGCGAGGTACCTTGACAAACTCACAATCTAGTTTGCTGGAGCTTGCAGCTATTGTCTTTTGTCGGGTCAGTAATCTAATACTTATTGAAGCTTAAAGTCCTTACAAGTTGTTGGTTTTCTTCTTTTTGCCACTTAGGCTGTTTCAGGACATCTGTGTGGATGACTATCTACACACTTTTGGATTCTGACTATCTACACTGTTTTCAGGCATGCATTATTCCATGCAAAGCGCCTGTTACTGATAAACGAGCCAGAAGGGAGCATGCTGTTGTTTATTTACACGAACAAATCATCAAAGGAAAGTGGTCCTGGTAAGTTCTAAATTGATATGTAGTCCAACTACATATTCATGTCTCGTATTCCACCTTTCTGCTTTCTTGATAATACAGTCATCCAATATGAAAAGTCCGGGTCCAACTCTTATGGGATGATCCTTGTGGTTTACAAGTATCAGTTGGCCAATACAGCTGGTTTATTTTTGGTTCATTGTTTTTTATACACCCTACTCTGCTTTGTTTTAAGTTGCTTGTTGGGTTCAGTTGGGAACAACCTAAGTCAAGCCCTTTTATAAACTGTATTTTGGTGTAATTCATGGTAAGCATGAGCGTCTTTCGTTTTTACCCACATAGTATTTTTAGTTTGACTTGTTCGTCTGAATATGCATATATGTATATTTTAATGATTTCAGGTTACACGATATGGAGTCTTATTTGGTTTAAGCTACTTTTATGTTATATCATGTTCATTTACTGTCTGGTTTTCTTTAATATGTTTGTTCATAGGTTTTAAAACTTGAATAAGGTATTTATGGATTTTCATTAGTAAGCAAAGGTAGCCATGCTGATAGTGGGGTGGGGGCTGAGACTTGAGAAACATTGAATTTTAGAGTAGACCACCTGACACTTGACATGAAGGCACTAACCTCTGAAAATATCAATACATTGATAGGTTTTGCTTTTTTTAGTTTTTTTATTATTATATATTTTTTAATTTTTTTAATTTTTATTACAGGAATGCAGCATTTTGCTTTCTTGTTCGCAACTACACAAGTCGTGTTAAGCGAGATCATTTCATCTACTGGTTCGAAGGATTATCCACTAACTTTGAGAGGTAATCTGGTTGAATATTATACCAAATTTGTTGTATTATCTTATCTGATCCCTCCACACATATAAAACTTACAACATGGCGTGAACAAGAAATGGAGTCTGGTTGTTCAAGACTATTAGTCTAGATTTTCTCATTTCCTTGATCAAGCCTAAAATTTGAAGCCTATATTTAGGAGGTACACAATTTGTTTTGGCAGTGTAATGTATCTACAAACACAATTATACATTATCTATATATTAAATGTTCATTTAGAAGTTGCTGGAGATGTCAGGAGATTAGCTCTACAATTATGCCCAGAATTTGCTATCTCGTTGTCTTAGATGAGTGAAACTTTGGTACAAACTTTAATGCTGCACACTTTATGTACAGTTAGCTAGATGTCTTTTTGGAGCTGGCTTAGGAGATGGTACCTATTACTTATTATTATTGTCTGTTTTAAAGCCTATATTCACTGCTTATATTTTTTGAAGAACAACTATACAAGAATAATGATTCCTGATTCAAGTACAAATAAATGGAAAATAAGAGAGAGAAATATAACACAACAGAAAACACAACTTAGAGTATTTTGCTTTCGTCATTCCATAACGTAAAATTCCCTAAGTTGCATGCTTACTAGTAAGGGAACATTATGAGCTGTTGTAGTTATTCATCATAAAGCAGATAGGAATGTCCCAAAAGGTGACTAGTATTAGACTGTTGTGTGTATCTGTATGCACGTTCTTGAGTATTCGAAAGTGCTTTTTTATGAGACTGACGTTATGATGTTTCTATCTTTGCTTCTGACACAAGTTATAAAATTTCATTTTTGTAGTTTTTTATATTGGCAGTCTTATTGTTACCTATGATGGTTTCAGCAATTGTGCTGCTAATGTAATACATGTTACTTCTATCGTTAGTTGTAATTTTGTGGGTTATTGCAGAATAATGAATGCAGCAACCATGGATCATGCTTACGATGGTCTTCTTTGGACTCTACGGTACGCGGTTATATCAAATTCCTCGTGTCTGCAAAAAAAGCGAACTGCACATACACACGTCAAGACACAATCAACTACATTTCGACCTCTTGATCTAGTTTTAGCTCTTATAATTTTGTACAAAGTCTTATATTTGTCTTTCTGAAAATTTTAGGAGTCTTCAAGGACTCTCATCAGTACTTCTGTGTCCTGTTTATGGAGTAGATTGCTCAACAGAGGTGGAAGTCAGCAATAATCAGGTGTGGTGTAGTTTCTTTCCATGTAACTGTTCTTGACAATGAAAGGTTGACAAGCTGTTGCTGCAACTGGACTTTGTTTATTTGAAAATCTCTTAGTGGGCACTTTAATATGTGGTAATATCCTGTAATATTCTTGTGCTATTTGGGTTTGTGGAACTAATTCTAGGAATGAAGATTGCCTGTTATGTCTATTGTTGTTTATGCTTATATTAAACTACTTTTGTAAAAGTTTCAGCTGTACAGAGGCTGGCATACAATATGGAACACTCTACTACGTGGTTTACCGATGTTCAATAATGTTACATCAGTTGTAAGTATTTTTTATGCCAATGCCTTAACATCAGCTGTAGCAACATATGTTTTTGAAATATATGTGCTTTAGTCCTCATTGTGAGTCATCTTTACATTTGACCCAAATTTCAGTTATTCTACTTATTATGATAGTTTTCTGAATTTGTTGCATTTTTCGGTACTGTTTCATTTAGTGGCGGGTCTTTTGGTTTTGAAAGAGTTCTAATGAATTTGCATGAGGAAAAATCTATGATCCATTTCCAGAATCTTATATTGGTGCCACCTATTTAAGAAAACATGAAAGTCATCTTGAATAAGAGTAACATACACTTTATTTTTGCCTTATCTCTATTAACTAATTAAATTAATTTGAATCTTATATTAAAGTAGTAAGCATTATGCTTTTTTTATTTTTTTTTATTTTTTATGGTGGTGTTTTAGCTGACAATGTAAGGTTTTGACCAGTAGTTGTTGGGAAATGGCTTTCCTTCATTTTCTGTTAACTAGTATGTAGTAGCCAACTTTTGACAGTTTTTGCCTTTTATACTTTAACCAAAAATGATTGCAAGATTGGACACTGCTTAAGTGTTCTTTATTCAAACTAATTTAAATCAACATACACTCCACTTCAAGTACCAATGGAACTTTGTGGTATCTCTTACATATTTTGAAGGTAGTGAATAGTGAGGAAAATTTGGTAGCAACAACAAACTATGGTGTCAATCATTTATAATGCAGTTGAAACAAATAGTTATCTATTTTGTTGCTGATGTTATGCTATAATGCCTATCTTCTTTTCTTTCTGGGTTATTCAGGCAGACGCTGCTCTTATACTTCTTGGAAATGTTAATTTGAGTGTAAGCATGCTGTTCTGATGAACTAGCCATCTTTTCTTTCTTTTCGTGGATATTTTCTTCGCCTAATGAGAATTAAGTAGTTTTAATTTTGAGGACTTCTGTTCTGAATTCTGCTTTCAGGACCCAATGAACAACTTTATTGTGGCTAATGATGTATGGGATCTTCGCTTGTTTAAAAGTTCTCCATCAGTGTAGGTTCTTTACTTGTCGCCATATTTAGGATTCTTTTCTATTTCTTGTTTGTAAGTGAATTTTAACCTCGAGCTTAGTAATTTTTGGTATCGTTTTTTGATACATCTTTGATTGTTTGCATGAAACTGAAGGAACTACCCAGCTATTTTATTGGACATAACCCTGACATTATAGTTCTGGATGAGATGGGTTTGACTTTGTTGGTGACTCGAGTCACTTATCTATGGCCCAATTTGACTAGAACAATAACGATCTCAGCTTGAAATGATCCAATGACTAGATTTTGCTTATCCAAGCTTTAAAGATAGCATATGGATAACATGATGTTATTTAGTTCTCTTTTACAATCTGTTTATTTTCAAGAGAAACATCCCTGCGTCTGTTTTATGATAGCATTAGCTAAAAGTCCTCTTTGGAGTAGCTAGTACTTGTTAGCCAGTCTTTTCATTATAAAGGAAATAGCTATCATTGTAATTATAAGCAATATTTCTGCTGTGGTTGATGTGTGATTATTTTCATAATATGCCCTTACATAATATTGATTCTCAAATTTGGCATTCTGCGGGTTCTATGGCAATTCAATGTTTGATTAGCATACATAATTGGTTCATTTTTAACAATCTTATGGGAAGATATGGTATCATTGACATACTGTAAAAAAGTTCTCTGCTATCTGAAGTTGTGTTACTTTACTATTAATTTTTTGGTGCCCTTTTTAGATCACCTGTTTACTTTTTATGATACTCGTGTTCTCATAAATGTGCTGTTATAACTATGATCAGGTCTCTTTTACGCTTCATATCAGGCTATTTTTCAAAGAAAGGATCCCATGTAAGTGGTTTGGGCTACTTGCCTTGAGATATTTCGAATATTGGGTATTTTCACTTGATTTACAAGAAGATATTCCATTAGAGCTATTTAGCACATACCCTAGGGCTAGCACAAAATCAGGTTAGTTATTGCTTGGTCTCATGGAATATATAAAAGCAAGGCTGTAATATGACCATTTTCTGTTATTATATTGCTGAATGTGTTCTTCTCAATAGACTAATTCATGAAATTGCGGAAGTGACAGAAACTCATTTCTAAAACTAGATTTATATAAAATATTTAGTATCAAAATTTCATTTCTATAGGTTCACGTGATGTAAAACTAAATATGTTTTATCTTGATAGGAACTTGTATAATGCACTCACATAGCTAAATAACTGATAAGAAGTCCAGTTGACTTGCTGATCTGCCTAACCCTTGTTTAGACGAGGAATCCTATCTTAGTCTAGCTTGATCACCAAGTAGATATGCAGCTTCAATTAAATAAATTGAATCGTGGTTCTTAACTCTAAGTTTAATCTCCTAAAATAATACTAGTTTTAAGTAAATTTTGCACTGGTGGAAGATTCTTATATCTGCGTTTTCATTTTTATGACCCTCCTACTAAGACATGTATTATTCACAATTTTGAAAAGTATTTCTTCCTTTGTAGAGTTGTGACACCGTGATAGCCTTGTTATTATCTTGCCATAATCAATCTTACTGTTTTTTGCTTATTGTGTAGGGTGATATGCGTGATGTTTTACATTTAAGAAAAGAGCTATTAAGGACAATTATGGGCTTGCTTAATTCGAAGGTTTGTTTTCCGTAATCTGCTGTATAGTCCTTTCTGATGTATCTTTCAGGCTGTTATTTGCTTGCTGCCTTAAAGCTAAATGGTTTGATTGAATGCTGATAATTTTTAAGCGCTTAAAAGTTTAAATTACAAAATTAACTTTCTGGGGTTTTTTCTGTAAATGCCAAGTGTATACGACTGATACTAGTGACACCCAATGAATGAATAATGGCCATTGAAGAAAAATAGATATATTTCATCAATAACAAGGGTTTTTCTAACCATCTATGTAGTCTAATTGCAAAGCAATCTTTTGTTGTTGAGTTAAGGACCCAAGACTAAGTTCTTTTATAAGTAGATTTTAAAAGTTCAGTGCTATGAGGGTGGGTTTAAAATTGGTTGTTGGATGGCCTTTAACAAAAGGGTTCCTGTACCCGAAACTGACACAGGTGGCTAGGTTTTACACTAGTCTGTGGTCAACATATTAGTCAAATATGAGGGTTAAAACTTAAAAGTACGTTACTTACTCCTTCCATTTTATTCAGGAACGTTTGGTGTTCAATGAGCAAATGGTTGTATTGTTACCAGCAGCTGTATTCTCCCTTTGCGTTGGTTCTTCTTGTTTTGCACATTGTGATAAAGGATGTTCTTTGGCTCATCTTCTTGTAGATATCCCTGTGACCATTGATGACAACGTGGAGGTACACCGAACATTGTTTCTCATTCTGCGTATTGATTTTTGACTAATTTGGTCCACAAATCTGACTATTCAGCTTCCTTGTAGGTTGAAAAAGTGGAGCAGGAACGACATGATCTGTTTGACTGCTCTGTGGAAGTGCTTGCTCAAATTTGTCTTGATTCTCATGTAGAGGTTTATTCGATGGGACCTGAGAAATGTTTATTCGAGTCATGTTTTTATCTAATGGGTCAAATGGGTAAACTTAAATAAGTTGGGTTATTTAGACCTTATTATATGGGTTGGATGTGTTGAAAGTGACCTAAAGTAAATTATAAGTGCATTCAAACTCTTAGACTGCTTTAAAAAAGAAAATGATTATTACATCAAGTAAATATAGCTTCAGAATCATATTCATTACTTATAGAATTCAAGAAAAAGGGGAAAAGGTTTGCGGACCAAAGCGAGTTGACCAGTATCAAAATTGACCCCGTTATGCTCGTTTTGATTTATACTCAATCCGCACATTTTTCCACCTCCAAAATGTAGTTATTATTTTGTTGATTTTTAGGTTGCCCAATCTCTTTTTTACGAGAAGGTGCGTCTTCCCCGTCATTTAAGGGACTTACTGCTTGATGAAATGGAGCTCAACATTCTTGAAGTAATAAAAAATAAAAAGATTGAACATATGACCCTCTCAGATGTTTTCTATCTATGTGCTCTTTTGGCGAATCTCATTTATGGTTTATATGTTACAAGGTATGTTTCAACCTTTGCAAACTTCTGTTTATATGGTCCTCAATATGCAATGCATACATATAGAATACTGGGAACTATTTACACTATTCTAGTTCCTAGGGGTCCCGAACTTTACTAAATACCTAAATTTATTTTAAACTTCTAGTTGTCTATTAAGCTCTTCGTTGTTCGGAATTTGTTATGTTTTCTGTTTTGTGGCATGGTTGTTAAGTTGGAAATTTGATCCCTTATACTTTTGAATGGGTTGATATGGGCTGTATTTTATCTTATTAAGGAAAAATCAAATTAGTTTTTGTTAAAAAGGATAACTAGTCACATGTGTCAAATGGGTGAAACGGGTTGAGTCATCCAAAGCCTATCTTAGCATGTAAAAACTTCTACATTGCTTTATATAATATTTACTATTGAAATATTATTGCTTTGTTATCATAATTAGCACAAGAATTTATATTCTAGAAATTGACGGAAATTTGTTACGGGTCAACCGAACTTTTCCTCGCCTCACCGTATAATGGTCCCTTTCAACCCCACATGTTTTGAGCTGTTATCCAACCCACCTTGACCCAACCATGATGCCACCTCTCATGGTTATGTTGTAAGATTCATTAGAGTGAATAATTACGTTCAATAATATATCTCCTTCCACATCCACATATATATTGGCAGCTGGCTATGAAGTAGAAATTTAGCATATACATATCATCTACACTTTATCAACTAAACTTTCGTTTTCTTGCCATCAGTCTGAAAGAAGAGAAAGTGTCTTTCCTCACCACGATTGGTCAACACATTCTAGAAATGATGAGTCACGCTGTTTCCATTATTGAAAAATGCTCAAGTGAAACACGATGCGGTTTTTTCGGCTTCCATGCTGGCCTTGATGGCATGGACTCCACGTTAAATTCCGTAAGAAGTTTTATTGGTTCACCATTCTTCATCTATCCCGAGAATGATTCTACACTGTATAAGAATATTGTACAATCAATCAAGAGTCTCTTGGAAGCTCTGAATAGACTATATGAAGGGTTTTTTGATGGCTTAAATAATTGGTCTGATCCAGACATATATGATCAAGAATCGCAGTCATCAAAACGTATTAAAATGACAGTTTTGGACGAAGAGTTGGATGCAAATGATGATTCAAAAGATGTAACTATTAGGAGCAGCAGTGGAGAGCCATCACTAGTTTCTTGTATTGTTAATTGGAAGCTGAACATTATATCGTTAATCTCGAGCTTTTTCTCGGTTCTTCCAGTTGCCACATGGGATGTGTTAACTGATTTAATGCGAATTGAAAGTGATCAAAGGGTAATTTATCATTTTATCCTTTTCGTGTACAAATTATACAGCTGTAATATTGATTATCATATTCGTGCAGATAATAGAATGCCTTCTGCTTAACCTTTGTCAACATCCTTGCTGGTCTTCTTGCCAAGGATTTTCCGACATGGTACGCTCTTATGAAAGATACTGAATCCAATATGTGGCAATTTCGGCCCATTAGCTTTTGGATGGGTCTGTACGGGCTATGTTTTATCTTTAACGGGTCAAACAGGTACGAAAAGCAAGTTTAAAAGGAAACATGCTTAATGGATTGAGCGGGTTAGATTGGCTCAGAATGTATGTAGTAATACTTTTTAAAATCGGTTTGCTTATTAAGATTTATGGTGATTAAGATAGTTTTTCTAGAAAAAGTGTTACACGTGTCAACCCACCCCGTTTTGACCCATACAAGAAGTTACCTATTTTAACCTGTTACCCAACCGACTAAGATATTGGTTACTATATGTGGCCACCTGTACTGCTTCTCTATGCATGTGAATGATGACAGTAAACAGCTTGTGACTTCTATGTGTACTACTTGTCGTCGTCTAACGTATATGGTTTTGCAGGTGGTGTCACTGGACAAGATGGTTGATATGCTTTCTGATGTAAAGCTTCAACCGACCAAGATATTGGTTGCTATATGTGGCCTGTTACAAACATTAGTGTCCTTAAATAAAGCTATAAAGGAAAAAGATGTCACTCATTCCATCAGTTCAGGATTTTCTGAAAAGGTTTGGTGCATTGATCTACTGTATTAAAGTTTACATTCAAATAGACTATACATTGAAGATAAAATCTCAAGTCAGCAGACTTTAGCTTAACCAGTATGTTTATTTGCTCAAGTTATAATATAAGTACATTCTGAATTAATCAGTTTTCATAGTTGCAAGAAGTTTATACCTTAAAGAAGAAACCTAACCCACACACGATCACTGCCTAGCGTAGGATATTTTTGTCTCCTGTAATTATAACAATACAAGCATTGATAGTCTAGTTAGTTTTCCAGGAATAAAAATCCCAAATAACATAATGACTGTTCATCTTTATATAATGAGAAACTTGTAAGACTTGACGAAGTTAATTGCACAATGAGATCTATTGCTTGATGGCAAGCTACACATTTATCCATCACTATTCGAATGCACTCACGTGGTGACCATAATGTTAAATGGGTCGGTGTATCTAATCCTTCATTCAATGTCCTTGTACCTGTGTTGATCATTTAGGGGCTATTATATAGCCCGTAAGCTGAAGCAGTGACCACACTAATACAGTTACAATTTGTTTTATGAGGTTCTACTGACTGCCTTCCTAATAATTTCTTATTCTTTTCTTAATGTTTTTTAGGACACATCACGAGTTGCTATGGAGTTAATTCTAGAGAATGACTCACAGAGTTTAGTACCCTTGGGTGATCTTGTTAACAAAATAGCAGAGAATGAAAAATTTGATTGGTTTGGTCGTGTTAAGCTCATTGATTGCATATGCAACTTTGTATTACTTAATCCTCAAATTGGTCAGGTGCTTATGCTTGTCTTGCTGTCGTAAATATAAATTTATTCTTGTAGTAACTATCTTTCTGATCTTTTCTGGTGCTTTGCATGGTTTCTGCTGTGTTTAATATAATAGACCATGATTGAGAAGCTGCTACTGATGCTCAGAGATCCTGACTTCCGTGTTCGATTTTCTCTGGCAAGAAGAATTGGTGTTCTTTTCCAAACATGGGATGGCCATGATGAGCTCTTCCAGGATATACTGTATGATTTCTAACATAGCATACTCTTTCCATAAATTGTTTAGCAACATGCAACTTAAAGATTTTCATTATTTTTGTTTTATATTTCCGATTTCTTATGTTATTTTAGTTAGCTTACGGCATCACCCTGGGGTTATTGATCGTAAATAGTGGTGGCAAAATTGGTGGGCTGTGTAAGCAATAAAAATAAGTAGTTATTTATACAGGTCAAAACAGACCGCACCAGCTTGGATCGACACATGCACTTTTTGGTCAAGTTCATCTAGTTATTAATAAATAGTTTATGCGCAGAATATGATCTCAAAACTGAGTTGTTATAACATGAATCAAAATTTAGATATAAAACGATTTAGAAAGGTTTATGCATTAAAAGTAAAGGCAGCAATATACACCCATCCGCATTGAATTTGGCTGTTTGGGAAAACTTTGGGTGCAAATGGGCACTCCAATTTATCACGCGGGTCTCAATGGTCTAATTTAGATAACAAATATGATCACCGCTGGTCCAATGGGCATCAACTATAAACTTAGTGGGTAATTGGGCAGTGAAGCTTCTACCTTATTTTCCTCGTCATTTGTTTTTGCTTTTGGTTTTTCAATCAATAAATTTTATCATTTATCTCTTAGACTAATTTAGAGGTAGTCAGACATTCTCTTCACATCTTATTGGGTAAGAGGTTTAAGCCTCTGAGTCTGATTAATGAGTCAAACACACTTAATGATTCTGTTAAGAGGAATTCTATGGACACAAATGTGTGAATGGCTGTAACCTCTCTCACCGTGTTAACTTGTTTTACTTTTACAATTACATATTATTTTTCTTTTATTTAAAGTTAGTAGATTTTGTTTCGTAATTATTGATATCCTTATATACTTTATTTGTGTCTATATTTGTGTTTGTGATGCTACTAACTTGGTATATCCTTTTTATCTTGTTTAGAGGGTTCATATTTTGTTTTGTAAAATATATATTTCTTCAAAACCTAACTATATCGTTTATTTTCTGCATTATCTAACTTGATATATGCCACATATTCTACTTAATACCTAGTTGAAGCTGTATGGCCTACTATTAGCAATATGCATTCATTGTATATACCCTTGCAAGGCGAGTGAATTTGAATGTCGTCATGGGTGGTTGTAATTTCAAACAAACCAAATGTTATATTTGCTGCAATAAAGTAACCTAGTAGTCCAACTTATATTTCTAGTATTAAGCAGGTGCGAAGAAGTGATCTTAGATCATGCAGGGACTGCAGGTTTTCTCGAAGAAGTGATCTTAGATCATGCAGGGACTGCACGTTTTCTCAGGCGAGACATGCTCATCCCAACACAAATTGGTAGCACATGCCGTGCTTTTCGAGAGGCAACAACCAAGGAGAGTAGTGACCGGGCCGCCGAGGATTCTGTGGAAGAATTTGAACGGTGAGGCGTTTAGAGTGAAAGTCTCATAGGGACTTGCTACTGAGTCGGATGACTTAAGTCGGATGACTTAAGTCGGATGACTTAATGCGGACCAGTTGTGGGACACTCTTGCCGGCATTATCAAAGACGCAGCAAAGGATTCCCTTGGCGTGGCTAGAGGAGGAGCGAGGTCCCAAAAGGGCAACAGGGAATCTTGGTGGTTCTGCGAGGAAGTGCAATCCAAAGTCGCAGAGAAACAATCTAGGTTGAGAGAGCTACATTTCCTCGGCAGAAGAGAGGTATAAAGTAGCTAAAAGAGAAGCGAAAAAGGCTGTAGCTCTAGCAAAGGACAAGGTGTACGAGGATATGTATAAGAGATTGGACTCCAAAGAGGGGGCTAACGATATTTACAGGATCGCTAAAGCCCGAGAGAGAAGGAGGGACTTGGGATGCGTAAAGTATATCAAAGATGAAGGAGGACGGACCATTGTGAACGTTGAGGATATTAGAAAGAGATGAGGAGAGTACTTCTCTTCTCTTTTCAATGAAGGAAGTGCTGAAGGCAGAGTGGAACAAGAGAACCCTAGCAAACGATCAGAGTGCTATTATTCGAGGATTAGTCAACGAGAAGTGAAGGTTGCACTACGAAGATGGGAAGAAACAAAGCGGTAGGGCAGACCAAATCCCCATAGAAGCTTGGAGGTGCCTGGGAGATAGGGGGTTAGATTGGTTGACATGCCTCTTCAACAAGATCTTTTCCGGGGATAAGATGCCAGAAGAATGGAGACTCAGTGAAGTCATCCCCATCTACAAGAATAAGGGGGATGTACAAGAGTGTAGGAACTATAGGGGCATTAAGCTTCTTAGCCACACCATGAAGCTTTGGGAGAGAGTTATTGAGAGAAGGTTGAGAAGGGAGACGAGGGTGTCCGAGAACCAATTTGGTTTTATGCCAAGAAGGTCCTCGATTGAAGCTATTCACCTTCTCAGAAGTCTCATGGAGAAGTATAGACAAAGACAAAAGGACTTGCATATGGCGTTCCTTGATCTTGAAAAGGCTTATGATAGTGTCCCGCGCGCGCGAGTTGATTTGGAGAACTCTTATCAACATAGGAACCCAAAGAGATACGTGAGAGTCATTAGGGATATGTACGAGGAAGCTAAGACTCGTGTACGGGCCACTGTCTCAGAGTTTTTCCTGTGGAAGTTGGGCTCCACTAGGGATCCGCAATTAGTCCCTGCCTATTCGCCTTGATCCTAGATGAGTTATCTCGAGGGGTACAAGAGGGCATCCCGTGGAACATGATCTTTGCAGATGATATTGTGTTGGTGGCAGAATCCGCGGAAGGGTTAAACATTAGACTTGAGCAATGGAGGGAGGCTCTTGAAGACAATGGTCTTCGGGTGAGCAGCCTGAGATGTGATTTTGGGAGGATCGAGACAGGTCAACACGAACAAATTGATATCCATATCGGTGACCATATCATGCCACCCAAGGAGTCTTTTAGATACCTGGGATCGATTGTACACAAATCACGGAGGATAGATGAGGACGTAACCCACCGGATTAGAGCGGGTTGGGCGAGGTGGAGGGCGGCGTCAAGAGTTCTTTGTGACAGGAACATCCCCTTTAAGCTAAAGGGAAAATTCTATAAGGTGGCGATTAATGTTGGCCCATATCAAAGGCTCATGCTAACAAGAGGTGGCAGAGATGAGGATGCTAAGATGGACGTGTGATAAAACCTTGCTTGACATGATCCGAATGGAGTTTTCAGAGCAAAACTTGAGGTCGGGAATATTGTTTCGAAAATGAGAGAAGGAAGGCTGAGGTGGTTCGGTTGATGGCGTGAGAAGGAGGGGTAGACCCAATCGCAGGTGGGAGGATAGACTTAAGCTAGACATGATGGAGCTTCGTTTGACCGAGGACATGATCTCAGATAGGAAGGGCTGGAGGGATAAAATTAGGATTTGCGGGTAGCTTTGCTAGGTGCTCTGTGTTTTGTAGGTTGTTTTTGGGTGTATAGCTTTTGTCGTCCCTTTTGCCTTGCCCCTTGCGTTTTTGGTTTTGTGGCCCCTTCTTTGCTTTGCCGTAGCTTTAGGCCCCATGCGTGGTTTGCGTTGCTTTGTTGTTTCCCCCTTAGGTTTGCCTGTGTTTCTTGCTCCTTGCGTTTTGGTTTAGGTGCTTCGTGTTTTGCCTTAGCTTTTGGCCTGTGTGTTGTTTGCTTTGCTCTCTCCCCCCCCCCCCCCCCCCCCCTTAGTTGGTTTGCTTTTAGGTGTGCCTTGGCTCTTTGTTTTCTGTTGCGCTTTGTTGTTGGCTACTTTGCGTGTGCTTGTGCGCGGTTTTCTTTCTTCCCTTTATACTATGTTTGCTCGTTCGGTGTGCTTTCCTTGTCTACGGTATTGCATTTTGTTTTTGTCTTTTGCTCTTATTTCTTTCCTACCTCACCCGCACACATGCACTTGCCGGAGGTCTCGTTGGAAGCAGTCTCTCTACCCACGGGTTTACCCTGGTGTAGGGGTAGGGTGTAGGGGTAGGATCTGTCTACATTTTACCTCCCCCATACCCTGCCTCGGCGGGATTGGGTTTGTTGTTGTTGTTGTAATTTAGGTAGTTAATTACTGCAAGCCTTGCAGTTACAACACTTGTCTATCTTATATATATGTAATAATAAGAAAAGGGACAGACAAGTTGTCTTTCCAAAAAAGTGTGTGTGCTTATGAGATCGAAGAGTTCTCTCTAATGAGCTCTTAAAATTCATGAGTAAATCGAACAAAAAGGGCAGAACAACAAAGAAATACTCTAACCCGTCACTTGATTTCACCCTACAAAGACCCATAACCAGATCCATAAGTCGGGACCATAACACCAAACCTATGGTATAATGCATTAATGGCATCTATGGTCGATTCTAGCGGTCGAAACAGAGATTGATAAATTCGGTCACATATACACATTAAAATCATGGATTATGATTCAGCCAACATTACTGATTTCTATGGCTCAAGTCCATATCGTAAGTATGGCATCTTGCTCACCATCCCACCTGGCAGTTGACACCACTGTTGATGACTTAGCATCATAACTTGCTTATAATGCGGATTATATCAATTATTTAGTATTTAGGAAGTTTACATTTTTAATTGTGTATCTTCATTGTTTCAGTTTGAATTTTGGAGTGAAGTTGGTGGTGCTATTTAAAGATAAGCTTGTCAAAGCAAAGGAAGTTCTGGCTGCTGGTCACCAACCACGTCCTATTATGGAAACCATCATTGTTACTCTTGCGCATCTTTCCATGCAGAGTGATAGAATTGAGTTAGAGGTATCCTTATTTCATTATCAAAACTCTAAAATCAAAGTATTAATGCTCTAAAATATTTTTACCAACATTTTTCGAAAACAAATCTACAACCAATAATTAGAAAAAAAAACAGGTTTGTAACATACTAAAATAAACCTGTTAGTGAAATGTAGGAATCGTAATTGAGATGGGTTTTTTGATTAATCATGTTTCAAATGGCCAGAAAACGGAACTTGTTGTATAGTATCAACAATATTCACTGCCTGTTATATATTATAAAACCGCTAGTTTAGTGTATGATTTATGTGGAAATTTAATCGCTGATAGCCAACAAGTTCTTGAAATGACTTTTTTGATTGTTAACTGTTCTTTATGGGGTAGTAAGTATGCTTCTGCTGACTATTAGTTTGTGTTGGCACATGCAGGCTGTTTTTATGATCTGTGTTATTTCTGCATTAGATTCATCCCAGAGGGAACTAGTTGGTGCAGTACTTGATAATCTATCTCAAAAACTACAGTACAGCTCTAGGTCAGAGGTATTTTAGCAGTTTATCTTACATCACTATCTTGCTAGTTATGTAGAAGTTTCTACAGATTGATATTTGTATTTTTCAGAAATGAAAGTTAGATATCTCTACTTGTGTGTATACTTATATAAATGCCTGTCTGTTATTGAGTATTCGTGCTGAATTTTCTGCAGTACATTGGAGAGCTTATTGCACCAATACTCTTCTTCTGGGTGCATTGTGGCGTAAGCTTAGTTGCACTTGTTGAGGTACTTTTGTTACAAACTGTTTTATTGAAAGTTGAAACAGTTTTTTATGTTGCTTTCATTGAAACATTATTAAATGTGCATTTAATTGCTTTTGGTGTATGCAGACACGAGAGCTTTTTGTTCTCAATGTGGAAGCTAGTAATTTTATTCAATATTGTTGCCATTGGCTCCTTCCAGCTTTGGTTTTGCATAATGACATTTCCAGCCTTAACTGGGTTGCTAAGGTGTGATTTTTACAACTTGGTGTATATTTCTATCTGGTGGTTCACAGATACCCTATTGTATTATTTAGGTTTACGTTATTATTGTCATTCTATTGTTTTATCGGTCTTGATGATCACATTGATTGTTTTCAAAGTTCTTTTTCTTAAATATGGATTAAAAATTGTGTGTGAGTCAACCCATACCTGTTTATCTTGGCCAGTACAGAAATTACCCGTTTAAGCCACAACCTGGTATGACATGTTGCCTTACCCACCCATATTGCCATTCCTAGTTTTATGTCTTTGGTTTCACTACCTGGAACGATTATTTCAGGTGCTAGTTAGTTTAGAAGTTCATTAGTACTATATATCCACTCAACTAATTTAAAACCTTCTATTATTGTTTTGAAATTTTTTGACACTGGCTAATTGTTTTTCTTTTTAAGCTGATGTCCTTCCTGCTTGCAGGTTGCCGGTCAAGCTTCTGCAGCGCTTATAAAAAGTCATTTTGTACCTATCTTTTCTGTTTGCATAGCATTGCATTGCAGTAAAAGGTCTGGGTGGGAATCTGGAACATCAGTACTTCAGAGTTCAATGTTAAGTATCTCTGGGATATCTGAGAATGAGCGGGATACTCTCATCAAGAGACACATGGTTTGCTACTCTACCTTTAATAGCGATTTTGTCAGTGGGTTTTCGATTGTAAAGCTTAATTTTACATGAAAGTGTAAATTCATTTTATTTGCTTATGGGCCTTTAGTTATATAATATATCTTAAAAATTGCACAATGACCAACCATGTTGCTGTATGCAGAAACTTGCTGTTAGCAAAGTATATCATATCCCATATATACATATATTATTTTCATATGCATATGTGCATGTAGAATCCGGAATAAATGAGAATACTTTTTATCGTGAGAAGCAATGGGAACACTTCATTAAAACTAAGTTCATAGTTTTGATTCACAACTTCTATAAATGAATTTCCTCTCGTTTCGTTCATGATCTCATATATGTACAGTTTTTTGAATTCAATATACAAATTGTAAAATTGACTCGCAATATGCAAATCTGCTGAAATGTAGTTGTGAATCAAAATTACAAAACTAGTGGAACAATGCCTTCTCATCCTTTTCACATTAAGCTTTCTGAAAGTAAACTTTCTTGATTGCAACGTTTCCTATTATCGAATTGCAGGTCTCCATTGTCAGTCACATTTTATCACTTGCTTCCCGGTTATCAGAACCTGCATTACCTTTCTTTACCAAGGATACCATTCAACGTGCTATCCAAACAGTTGTCGATGGTTTCTTGAGCATGTAAGATTTGCAAATGTTAATATTTTAAAGTGTTATCTTATACTGCCTAATCATAATACTATTTAATTTTGCAGGGAAGAAACTCCTGGCACCACAGTTGTAGTGGACAAAATTAACATTTTTCGCCCAGATAGAGTTTTTATGGTGATATGTTAATACGATATAATAACCTCATATTTTGTGATCTTTTAATTTCTTCATTACTTAAATGACATCTATCTTTACAACCTCATGACAACGGCTTTGTATTGTACCTTCTTGTTGTGCAGTTCATACTTGAAATGCATCATAAAATTACAGCATCTATTCACCATAGACACAGATCTAACAGGTTGTCTGGGATTGAAGTGCTTGTTAATGTTCTTGGACATAGGGCTGCAGTACCAAGCACATCCAAGTGAGTTCAGACTTGTCTTTTATGCTTCCTGAATATCGGTAGCACCCGTTCACTTCTTCATGAGTCAGTTAGGGCTATAGTTAATCAATAACTGGCCACACAAGCTGAAAGTTGCCCAAAAAGCTTTTTTAATGCTTACTGCTTCCTAAATCGTTGTAGTTTACAAAGTTGGATCATCATTTTAATAAATGGGATTTTGTAGTCATATCTAACGCATTATTTATACTTTCTCAGTTCCATAATACTTGTCCACTAGACAATACATAATTTAAAAATAAACATAATTCTTACAAATTTTATTAGATGGACAATTTAACCCTTTTACCACTCATAAAAGGCTTTATTTAGGCTGTGATAATAATTTATAGGGGTAATGTGGCAAACTTAACTATTACAGTATACCTGTTCTTTTTTTATCTGGAGACCTATTTTGGGACCTTCTAAACTCTAAAATAGTAAGACGGACATTAATTTTAGGACTAAGGAAGTATGCAAAAACTGGAGATATTATGTTTACCCTTCACATTTCTATCTGTACCAAAAACAACCCACACCCATATTGACAAGTCATCATTCCACCATTTTTTTAGATGAATGATACATATCATGTTTTAGATGCTCTCTACTGAGAAAATTCTTCACTATGATTCTGCAGCTACCTTTTCAACTTGGTGGGGCAATTTATTGTTTATGGTCCCTTACAAGATCAATGCTGTCAGATTATTTCTGCATTGTTAAAAACGCTCAAGGATAACCAATCTAAAGATGGTATTAATGTTCTCGGTGAACAACTTCAGGTCTATCTCTTGCTTCTCTACATGATGATCCTTACTGGTTTATCATTATAGACCATCATTTTCTATTCTTGTGTTGCAGTTTCTCGTATGTAAGTTAGTTGAATGTTGCATTCCCTCAAAATCGGATATCAAACATTCTGGCACTCAACCATCAGAGGCTTTGTCACTGCTTCATCAGCTTGTTGTGGATTCTGATCCATCTCTTCATAACCATATTAAAGTATGTTATTTTAGTTAGGACAAAATTATATACATTTCATTGCCGCTCACAAGGCTTTCGAATAGAGATAGAAAATGGGGCTGGTCGGGCACGTTGGCTAACAGGGTAAAAAGGGTATTTTAACCTGGGTTTAACTGAGTCAGGTCAGGCTGAGTAACACGAATGACCTTTTTCTCCTTCTATTGTTTGATGTTTATCTGGCTCGTGTGTTAAGTGTGCTTGGAAGAATGTTTTTTAAGATAGTGATCTGGTTCTTCTCTAAAATGGTTTAAAAGGTCTACTGCATTTCATTTTAATCTATTTTGGCAGCTTTTGACCCGTTTGGCCCTGCTTTTCCCATTTGACCTGTTAGAGAATATGTATGACCCTGATTGACCAATTTACCTATTAACTGGGTCAAAGTTACCTCCTCTACTTAGATCTAAGAAGTTCATGTCTTTGAATATCAGCATGAGATATTTGTTTCTGTTTTAAGCTTAAATGTGAGTAGCCATCCGCATTTGACAAGTGTGTTATTTCAGGAACTCGGGACCTTTCCTGAATTTGAGATATTTGATAGAATTCGTATATTTCATCATGAACTTTGCCAAGATTACTCCGCAAGAGATCACTTATTGGGGGTAAAATGACATTTTTAGAGAATTCCTGTAGTTAATCATATACTAGTGTGAAGTTCTTTGCAAGTTTTCTTTCCCAAAAATATGCATGCTTAAACGCTCATTTGTTTCAGTTTGTAAAGAGATCTAGTCATCTTCCGCCACGGCTGGTCATATGCAGGTCATTTGTTTTTCTCTATGATGCTAATCTCCTACCCGGGTTGAGTAATTATCTGACCTGGTTTTTTGGCTTATTGTTGCAGTCTCAAAGCTCTACACAGTATTATGTTCACAGGGTCTCAACGTGAAAAGAATGCACAACAACTTTTTGGAGATACATTATGGCAATATGACCATGAAATTGCACACTCTGTTTGGGCTTTAGTTCGAATGGCCAGCTCAGATGCAACAAACAGTTTTGGACCCTTCGTTTCTGATTTTTTATCTATGGTACCAATATTAAGTTTGTTCAAATTAGTCCAAAATACTTCTCCCCAAGTTATAATAAAGATTATTTTCCTGCTGATTGCTGGTTTCAGATTGGTATTGGGGACCCACATCGCGTTGTTTTCCATCTTCCTGGGGAGTCAAACCGGATACATGTTTGCCGGCCTCTTAATTCTGATGGTGGTAGCAGCTTCAGTTTTCATATGGATTCGGGTTTATCTGAAGAGCTGTTAGTTGCAGTAATGAAGCTTTTAAAGAAGTATTTGATGGATGAATCTGTTGAGATAATTGAGATGGCATCACATGCATTGCGTGTAAGTCTATTATAATTTTTGTCTATATAAGGCCAAAATGCATGTGAATGATACGATTATTATTCAATGTTTTTTTTGACGTTGGTCTTAAGATCTGCTTATAAGCATCTACTTTATATTCATATTTATTTGTTTATTTACAAATCTGCCATTGATCAGGGGATACTTTCAACTGAAAGTGGTCACCGAGCTTTACTGTCACTTGATTCTTATGAGAAGTCTATTCTTGAGGTAAGAACAAGAAATTATCATTGTACCATATCCACTCATTATATTAAAATTCATTGGGTGTTAATAACCCATATCTGTTGATTATATGACATTTATTTAAAATATCATTATGCAGAGGTTCTTAATTCTTGTAATAATCTCAATTCAGTTGCTATATTTTAGTTAAAAAAAATTTCTTTGAATGTTGTGTTTTTCTCTGTAAAATTAGTTATTTGCGGTTAGGTTTTTTTTAAGTAGTTCGCATGCTTGAGTAAGTCAGATCATTTTAATGGTGGTTGCACTGCCTTATGCTTCGTCACATGCAGGTTCACTCTAAGGGTGTTAACACAGAGCTAGTTCAGAGTTCGTTACTGGATTTAGAGAGGAAGTTTAATGGTAATGTCTTGCATGTCAAAACTTCCCTTTTTCGTTATGATTACATAACGGTGTTAGTAATGCACGTGTCTTTTCCCAATCTCTTTTTAACTACACTATGTTGTTCTTGTATGTTTTACATATACTTTTTCTCTAATTGTTCTGGTCAAATCAACATTACCATATGAACCAAAGTTTAGCTAAAGTAGACTAGCTGCGCTTGTGCAAATGAATCGTAAATGTACTTCCTGATAAACAAATATATGTTTTCTCTTCCTTCAAATTAGGGGGTGGCTAGAAGATCAGATCAGGTGGGTTGGGTAATTGATCAAATTGGACCACTTTACTGTCACATAGTGTAATGTTTTCGGCTGGTTTGGCTGACCTTCCACACGTTTTTGATAAGTGTTTAAAATTATAAATAATTAATCATTGCGTAAATTGTGATTGCAAAATGAACAGTAATGTTACAATGATAACCTAAAACTTTAAATCAAATAATATATGATTTAAAACTAGACTATGGCTGACTTCAACAACCTGTTTGACCTTTTTGACCAATTTGAGTGGTTTGACATGTTCCTTTTTAGAAATATGGATTTCACCCATTTGAGATTAACCAATCCCATTTATATGTGTATAGCTCGGAATTTTCGTCACTAGTTGAAATTCCTGTTATGGATCATGTTGTAACCTATCAAATACTTCTGTCAGGTCAAGCAATATCAATTGAGAAGGCTAGTACATGGGCGACTCGTGACAAAACATTTGAGACTTGGGTCTCTCAGCTAGTTTATGCCCTCATTTATTATTGTGATGATACTATTTTAAGGTACCATTCCTTCTTTGTTCCTCAGTAATGGGTATAGATGTTTATGTCTTTGCATGGTTCGTAATGGATATGCATCATAGGTTATGTCAGGATGTTGTGCTGCTGAAAGCTGAAGTTGCAGAGCTTCTTCTGTCAAATGTCATGGTTGATCTTGCAAAGAGGAAGAATTTAGACATTGATCTTTGCAAGCTGATATCTGAGAAGGTTATCTTGTTAAATTCTCTTTTTGTTACTCATATTGACCACATAAACATATATGCCCTGTTTGTTTGTTTGCTTGCTTTCTTTTTACTACGCTTTTGCCTATTGTTTTTGTCGTTTGCTTTCTCTTTCCTTTCGCACTAGCACACATGCACTTGCCGGAGGTCTCGTTGGAAGCAGTCTCTCTACCCACGGGTTTACCCTGGTGTAGGGGTAGGATCTGTCTACATTTTACCTCCCCCATACCCTGCCCTAGCGGGATTGGGTTTGTCGTTGTTGTTGTTGTTGTTGTGATTGACCACATAAATCTTTAAAAATAAATCTAGTCTTTAACTTTCAATATGATTTGACCTTGGCTTTGAATTAGTGATTTATTATGATATTGATATACAGGTGTTGGAAGAGATAGTTGTTGAGTCCAATAAGTTAACAAGATCAGTTCAGGTTATTTTGGATGCACTCAATGAACTTCGAATCTGTCATGTAATGGAGAGAGCTGCTTCTATTCCTTCTAAAATTGATGGTTCAAAGGTAAAATGCTGATGCTATCAATATTGTGCTTTCTTTTAATTGTCAAATGCTAGTCATATATGTTAGGGTTTTTAGTTTTTACTTTTATTTGAAACATCTTGACCGTTAAGGAAGAAAATCCTGTTGAGGTTGCTACATATTTATAAAAGTAAGTATGATTTGGCTTGTTCTTATGTTACCATATAATTTGTTTGCTTGAGAAACTTTATTCTCTAACATTATAATATCTTGTCTTAAGTTATTATTTTCGAAGTTATTTAATTTTATCTAAGACGAGTGAGGCTTAATTTTGCAGTCTGCCAAGTCATCTGGTTATAGCTCCAGATCCCGTACTACACCACATAAGTCAAGGGACCATGTGTCAATGTCTAGTCAACCGCTGGCATCTACATTGAATTGGGATAAGGTCAATATCTTGTATTCATTGTTTTGCACTGCTGATTATTTGCTTATCATAAATGAATATTTATTGGAGCCAATGTGAAAGCTGTACTTCATGTTGTGATTTATGTTTAACACATTACATTTCTCAGGTTTATTGGCTTCCCATTGACTATCTTGTCGTCGCCAAGTCAGCTATTGTGAGTTAGTTTCGTTATAAAGTGCTAATAAATGGGTTTGTACAGGTTTTGATATTGGTAAAGGGTTAATACTGGTGAAATTTAATAATGAGCTGAAATTTAAATGAGTATCACGGGTCCAAAGCGAACAATGTTTTACTAGACTCTTATAATGTTTTTAATTATTTCTCTCATATCTGTTCTATTTATTAATTTAATAATATAGTTTTTCAGTATATTTCATACATTAATTGCTTGAAAATTCAAAAATTTGGACAACGGGAAGTGTTGGTGGGTTGGCCTAATCAGATCCTTATTTACCTGCACATAAATCTTCTGTTTTAACCTGACCCAACCTGCCGTACGGCCCATGTCACCAACTACGATCATCTATCTCTCATGTTAATCCCCATGTTGTTTATGTCGTGTAACTGTTCTCTTTCTGATCTTCACATATTAATTGGTAGGGGTGTGGCTCATACTTCACTGCTGTTATGTATGTGGAGCATTGGTGTCAAGAGCATTTTAATTGCCTCACATTAGGAAGTCCAGATTTTTCCCATCTAGAAATGGTATATTCAGCTCTTCAATTATTTTAATAAGAGTATAAAAATTTCTTATAGTTATTCTCATAATATTTGTTAGGTAAGACGTTATAAGTCACTAATGATCATTTTTTTATGATTATCAGCTGCCACACCATATAGAAATTCTAGTCTCAGCAGTTACCCAAATAAATGAACCAGACAGCTTGTATGGGATCATCCAGACTCACAAGGTACTATCATCTTTCTTGAACTTACTTCCGTAGATGCAGTACAATGAGTCTGAGATTGGGCAATGTGTCAAAAAGGGTACTCTTTCAGCATGGGTTAAGTTTCGTTAGAACACTTATTTTTGGAACAGCTTATATTTTATTTATGAATATATTGGCTTGTGAACAAATTGTTTAGGAGGTTTCATTTATTAAAAATACACTTTGGTTGACTCATTTGTCCTGTTCTCTTTTAATGTATTTTTTGTTTTACCCCTATGAACGGTTAGGGGTGAAACATAACAATTAACCCATTCATAAGCCGAAAGTGCCACCTCAAAGTATCAGCACATCGATCAACTTTTTTCTTAGCTTTGTTAACATCTCTTACATTTATTTTGGATGAATATCACTGTTTTTCTTTTAATGACTGAGGAATATGTCAAACAAGCCCAGTAATTTTATACTCGGCTCGACTTAAAGTCTACTAGAGTAGCTCGACTTGACTCATTACAAAGTTGTTTCGGTGTATCTTAAGAGTTGGTCTTACTCAATGAAACCCGATGCATAGATTCGTTCATATGTATCTATAGAGCATGTAAAATGGGCAGGTTGGCTAAAATGTAACAACCATTTCTTAGAAAAATTAAGTCACCCAGGGGCCTGGTCGGCTGACTCACCGACTCTAATTTTTATTTATTATTACAGTAAGAGATGTATTATACTGCCCGTATAAATATAATATATATATTTTTTAATATATAAAAAGATTATGAAATACTTGATTGGTCGAAGTCAGAGTGGTCAGGTGGTGAAGGATTAGTATAGGTGTAACGTACAATTCCTATTGGCTCTTGGGTTAAAAGTTAAAAACAGCCATATCCCCCCAAATCACGATAACATCTCTGGCAATGTGTATAGGATAAAATTTCAGTATTTTTCAGAAAGTAGGCATATATGATGACTAAATTGCATTATATTTCCTTCTTGATGACCTGCAGCTGACATCACAAATAATCACCTTTGAACACGAGGGTAACTGGAGTAAAGCTCTCGAGTATTATGACCTACAAGTAAGGTCTGAAGCATCGATTGAGATGGGTAATTCTTCCCGGGATGTTTTAGCTGGAAATTTTTATCCGTCTTTAGCTTCATCTTCCTCCAAGTCAGAAGATGAAATGAAGCAAAGAAAACCACACAAAGGCGTGATTAAATCATTACAGCAAATTGGTTGCACTCATGTATTGGATATGTATTCTCAAGGATTAATGAATCGGAAAGCCCGGTTTCAAGATGACTTAGAATTCAATGAGTTGCAGGTTTGGCGAAAACTCAGTGACTGACATTTTTTCAACTTTATGATTTAGATGATAATTAGCCAAAAACTCTGTGACTGACATTTTTTTTCAACTTTAAGTTGTTTCTTCATGTTTTCATCTATTTGTGTATTTTGATGTCTGACTCTGTTCTTTGATTATTTTTCTTCGTAGTTTGAAGCTGCTTGGCGTGCAGGAAATTGGGATTTGTCTGTACTGTACATGGGCAATGATTCTTCTAATTCAAGTCATCAAATCAGACACAATCATTTCAACCAAAGGTTACATAGGTACATGATATGTCCACTACTCCATTCTGTTCACATCCACACTTGATTCCCTTTAATATGAAGCTCTTTATGTGAATGGTGATGTGGTAAACAACACAATGTTCTTTCGATATCCTAAAGTTTCTACTAGTTTGGCACATGGTTGATTATACTTGTATTATTTATTTTGTGTATATTTACTTGTAAATAATCATAAGGCTTCCTTTATTTGTGAAAAAACTGAACCACTCTACTTGCTATTGCTAGCTGTTTAAGGGCTTTTCAAGAGGGAGATATCAATGATTTTAACCTGAACCTAAAAGAATCTAAGCAGGTACTTGGTGGATTTAAATTCTAGTTTGATGAAATAGAACTTTTTGAAGTTTAACTTGTATTTTTTTTTATATTAGGAGCTTCTGTTTTCTATCTACCATGCAAGTGAGGAGAGCACAGAATATATATATTCTACCATTGTCAAGCTTCAGGTATGCGATTCTCATTAATTCATGCTAGAGGTGACAATATTAACCCATTTACTTAGAAATGGGCAGATTTAAGCTTTATTTTCAGTCTAACTAATGTGATTTTTATACAAAATATCAAAATGATTGTCATGTTACTAATTTTGCAATTCAAAGAGGAATGAGCACCTCAAATCGATACAAGCAGTATAATATGGTTGGTACCCAGTTGAGGACTGTATCTTTTTTAATTCTCTTTTGTGTTTTGATTCTTATTGCAGATTTTCTGTCATCTTGGGCTTGCTTGGGATTTGAGATGGGAATCATTAGATATGAAGAAGGATAATCACACTGAGGCGCAAAAACATTTATCTGGACCATCTACTCCCAACATGAACCAGGTATTATTTGCCAATTATTGGTATTATGCTCCTTTAAATTATATATAGAGTGATAGAGAGATGTTTCTCTTATTATGGTAAATTGTCACTACAATACAACTACTGTGTGTTAATCACCACTAAAAATCACATAGATCAGTGAGATGTCAGCACCATGTGAACAGCATATGAAATAGATGACGTGACATCGCAAGCTAACAAGTGTACATACTTTTTAAATATTTGCTTCTTGCATGTCTACTGTCTTCTTTAATCTTAGAGATGAATTTTCCGAGGAGCATAGTGTTAACATCTGTATAATTCTGTATTTGATATTGTGATGCAGCAGGGTAGGGCATATAAATCTAATGTTTTGATTTATTTTCTGTAGTTGTCATGGTTAAACAATGAATGGAGCTGCATTCTCAGCCGTGCACAGTTACATATGAACTTGTTGGAGCCATTCATTGCATTCAGAAAAGTCATGCTTCAAATTTTAAGCTGTAAGGATTGTACAGTCCAACATCTTTTGGAATCTGCATCTATTCTTCGTAAGGTATGTTCGTAAACAGGGTAACGATTTTCTAAACACAAAACTAGTTCTTAAAATAACAATAATATAATTTATCAATTTCCAGGGATACAGATTTTCTCAAGCTGCTGCTGCACTGCATGAGTTTAAGTTCATATATATTGGCATGGGAGGAGAACATTCTAAACTTTATTGGCATGGAAGGGTATAGTTTTATTTTATCTGTTAATTCACTTCTATGATTCTATAACCTCGTTGAACATTTCATTCAAACAAGAGTCCCCCAAAGTGTATGTATAAATCATTGAAGTGATGATATACAAAACTTAATTTTGGTCCATACACCTCTAAAATCCCTAACATTACGATTATCCTTTTTTTTTCTTTTTTTTTATGAAAGGGAAAAATGGAAAAGTTAGCTTTTGGTGGTGTGTGAATCTGTTTGGGCAAAAACCTGTACCAAGAAATTACACGTTTTGACCTGAAGCCATTGCCTAACCCACACATTTTTCCACTTGTAACTTTTTGTTATTATGTTAGGTCGAAGAAGCTAAGCTTCTGCGAGCTCAAGGTCAGCATGAAATGGCAATTAATCTTGCAAAGTATATCTCTGAAAATTGCAAATTGAACGAGGAAGCAGCAGATGTATATCGTTTAGTTGGGAAATGGCTTGCTGAAACACGTTCTAGCAAGTTAGTTACAAACTACACCTTTTAACCACTCTTACTCTTTGATACTTCTTATTTTTTCTTTCCAGAAGAGTACAACCATTTACCAGCATTATTTCCATAACCAGATGGAGTATACTAGTGGGGTCTTTGTGTTAGCTTTGTTTTGAAGCAGCTTTTAGGTTTTAAAAGGCTCAAGTCTGTTTCCCTCATAGAAAAGCCAATAAGTTCTCGAATTAGAGCCTTTTTCGCGCTTATTGTGTTTTGAAAATATAATAAGCTAATAAGCCCCCTAAATAAGCTAATTCAGATACCTCCTTAGTAGTGGGTAAATCATAATGACCATCATGGTTAACTTACTGTTTTATTCTGTAGCTCAAGGACTATCTTGGAGAAGTATTTGAAAAATGCAGTTAATCTTGCTAACGATCACAAGGCGGTTGACAAAAAGTCTATTGCAAGACAAGGCCAAACTCATTTCCATCTTGCTCATTATGCTGATGCTCTTTTTCGTAGTTATGAGGAAAGACTCAATTCTAGTGAGTGGCAAGCAGCAATGCGCTTGAGAAAGCATAAGGTTGTTTTTACAGATTACATTTCATTAAGGTTATAAAGCTAGAGGTGGCATCATTGGTGGGTTGGGTAAAGGCTAAAAAAGGTAATGTTTTGTACAGGTTGAAACAAGCTGGGTTGGCTGACACGGCTTGTTTCTGAAAAATTGTTAGTGTGCCATTTATGATTACAAGGACTAATTTGTTACAACAGTTTTTGAGTTTTCACTAAATGTGATTTTGAAAATTGTGGGAAATAATGAATATCTTTCTGGTAATTTGTGACCCATTTGACCTGTCTTTTTGTTAATAAAACATTTATGATTACAAGGACTAATTTGTTACAACAGTTTTTGAGTTTTCACTAAATGTGATTTTGAAAATTGTGGGAAATAATGAATATCTTTCTGGTAATTTGTGACCCATTTGACCTGTCTTTTTGTTAATAAAACATTTAGATTTTGTCCATTTGATCCGTCAGGGATATAACTAAACCCAAATTGACCTAATTATTAGTAAATGGTTCCAAATCACAACCATTATGTTGAGTTAAAAGAAACTTTTGGTTTATATACGATATCACAAGATAATATGGACTTATTTTGCAGACAAAAGAGCTGGAGGCACTATATAGACGATTGAAGAATTCTTCAAAGGCAAGTCAATAACTACACGCCTTTTCTTGGTCATCAATATTCAAAAGAATTTCAGAAGTGAAGCTTTCTCCTTAGTTACGTATGATTTTCATCTTTTTTCTTCTGTGTTTTAGGGTGAAAAGACGGATTATTCAATAAAAATCCAGGAGTTGCAAAAACAGCTTACAATGGACAAGGAGGAGGCCGAAAAGTTACAGGTAAAAAAGGACAGTACATCATGTGGTCAATTCAGTTTATTGGTTTGAATTGGTTCTTTAACTTGAACTTAAAACTAGCAAAAGTTATAACCACAATTGTCAATGTGTCATGACACCAAAGCTCTGCACAAAAAGGAAGATCACTAATCACACACTGCTTGTCAGCAGACTAGTATTTCAAAGTTCTGATGGCTCCTCTTGGTTGGTCTTAATAAATATAGTATCTTGTAGTTCTTTTATGAATTTTCGAGAAGCCTTGTTAGTTTTGCAAGTTGTATGAGGTATGGGGCAAGTGTTTAACTTTTCTAAAATTGGAAATAGCATGTCAAGTCCTAAAGGTCAAAGATGCATGGCATGTTGGCTAGGAACACGTTTGTCAACATCATCTTGAAAAAGCTTCATGGATCTAATTTCTGATTTGTGTTATCTTGAATGTTTCAGCAAGATAGGGATAATTTTCTCAGCATAGCGTTAGAAGGATATGAACGATGTCTGGTTATTGGTGACAAATATGATGTTCGCGTGGTATGATTTTATTCTACTCTATCTCCAATAGAAATGTCTATATGCTGTTTTTACATGTTACGTGTTTTTTACTCTGTTACTATCTCAGGTGTTTCGACTTGTATCTCTTTGGTTTAGTTTGTGCACAAGACAGATTGTTGTAAATGGAATGCTCAGTACAATTAAAGAGGTACAAATAATGATAGCAATAGTTTTACTTGCTGTTATCAAGAATTGGGTTCTATATGCACATAAACTTGAAGAATATAAGATCTATGATTTTTAACATAAACACGTTTCTTTTTCAGGTGCAGTCTTACAAGTTTATACCCCTAGTATATCAAATTGCTTCAAGGCTGGGTAGCTCTAAAGATAGTCAGGGACCTAATACTTTTCAGGTTAAAACTATTTGAATTTCATCAATTTGTTGTGATTTCATTTTTTAGTATTTTCTATATCACGTTTTATTTGTTTTTGCTATGTGCAGTTTGCTCTGATGTCTCTGTTAAAGAAAATGGCTATTGACCATCCATACCACACAATCTTTCAGGTAAATTACGTTGTTCTGTTTTATTATTTTACGTACTAAAACTTGTAATTGCCTTTTTGTTTTCTTTTAGCTTTTGGCACTGGCAAACGGTGATCGTGTGAAGGATAAGCAACGCAGTAAAAGCTCATTTGTTGTGGATATGGATAAAAAGTATGCCGCAGAAAGCCTCTTAAAAGAGCTATCTTCACAACACCATGGAGCTGTTATTAGACAAGTATAATCTCCCTCTTTGAATTTATAATCCATCTTCGAAACCTAAAGACAGTTTGCGGGAACTTTTTATGATGCCTTGTGTATTTTTATAGATGAAACACATGGTAGAAATTTATATCCGGCTTGCAGAACTGGAAACAAAACGAGAGGTAGCGCTTTAATATATAACTTGACTTGTGATTCTCTTCTGGTCCATTTGTTGTTGTGACTGTTAATCTTTTCTATGAGCTTGCAATTGGTTACTAAACACATATATATATTTAACAGGATACTAATAAAAAGATTGCTCTACCAAGAGAAATTCGCAGTGTCCGACAGCTTGAACTCGTATGTAAAACAATATTTAATATTCCTTCTATAATCTTGTAACATGTTATATAAGAAACTGACTAGTGTTGGGCCCATTAGTGGTACTTATAAATTGTAAAAAAGTACAAAACATTTACAAGACCTTTCATCCGATATGCAGGTACCTGTTATAACATCGAATTTTCCAGTTGATCCAAATTGTCAGTATAATGAAGGGTCTTTTCCACATTTCAAAGGTTTAGCAGATTCAGTCATGTAAGTTCACAGATTGAAAACGAAGTCATTTTCTGGTTGTGTATTCTTCCAGCATAACATGCTAACTTGTAATATCCTATCTCTAATGTTATCAGGATCATGAATGGCATTAATGCACCAAAAGTTGTTGAGTGCCTTGGTTCGGATGGTAAAAGATATCGACAGCTAGCAAAGTCTGGAAATGATGACCTGAGACAAGATGCTGTATGGAATTTTTACTGAACTTAAATTACAGAAATTTCCCTGTGGTTTTGGTGAAAATTACGAAAAACATCTCTCAATACAAGCAAAATTAGTTGCATGCTTAGGGGACTAACAGTGAAATTAAGTACATACTTGAGGGACTAAAGTTAAATGAAAATAGGCGAGGGAAATTCGTAACTTTGACCTAACCACAGTACTATTTTTTGTAATTTACTCTTTTTCTTTAATTTCTGAGTGTCGTGTTCTTAACTTATAATAATTGTACTGCAGGTAATGGAACAGTTCTTTGCCTTGGTCAATACTTTCTTACAGAATCATCGGGATACATGGAAAAGGAGATTAGGGATAAGAACATACAAGGTATCTTCAGTATTTCTCTTTCTCAAGTTTCACTCAGGGATACATGAGGAGATTAGGGATGCGAACATAGAATGTTTAACTCTCAAATTTTCACTCAGTATAAGGTTTTACCCTTGAGGCTCTTTTACTCATAGTTATTTCCCTGAGAATCGTATGTTCAAATTAACCAACCAACTTTCTTTTTAAATTTAATAATTGATCAGATCCCTCAACTTCGTTTTTCTTCTCCTTTATTTGTCGTATTTTCTCTAGATTTCTTTATATACTCACAAAATTGCAAAAAACTATCAGAAAAAATCTACATGGGCTAAACCATTGTGAAAAAAAGCTAAAAGTTTAAAGTGTAAACTGGGTGAAAGTTTGAGGGTTAAACCATCATAACCCCTAATTTTGACTATAGTAGAAATACAACTATACTAAGGTTTTATGGAACAGGTTGTTCCTTTTACTCCAAGTGCTGGTGTCCTTGAATGGGTGAATGGCACATTACCACTCGGAGATTATCTTACTGGAAGGTTAGTTAGATTATGGTCCATACAGTCCTCATGTTAACAATTAAGATGTTTATACATTAGAAATGGAAACTTTCAGTTCTAGAAATGGAGGTGCCCATGGACGTTATGGTTCAGGAGATTGGTCATTTCTTAAATGCAGGCAGCACATGGCTACAGTAAGTTAATACTGGTCCTCTTTTATGTAAATATCTGATCATGATTTTTGACATCTAACTCAAGTATTTGAACTTGGTTCTGAGTGAATGAAATGATGTATACTACAACTTTTTACGTCAGTTTACTTTTGTATCACATTTACATGCTTTGAACACATTGACTTAAAGCATAATACGCTGCTTCATATACAAAACTATTGATCAATTGAACTATTTGGAAGCGTTTGGGTACATGAATATCTAACTCGACTTCGGCGACATAACCTCTATTTTTGGATACATGAATAGTTGTAGCTAGATATATATCATCTGTATTGTCTTTACTGTTATCATTTAAATTTAATGGTTTGATCCCTTACCTTTCAAACACTTATGTCATATGTCCAACTCCATACATCTTAAATGCTTAAGTGGCCCAATAATATCAGATTATCTTGTATGTTAGTTTTCACTCACTTGTGATTGGGCTAGCTTACATTTATCTCTGTTTCATAGGAAACTAACAAGCGCAAGGCTTTTCAAGAAGTGTGCGACAATTTCAGGTTTGTAGCTTCTAAAAATGTACGTGGCTTTATTCATTCAGGCTATGGTTTTTATATTCTTTTCTTCATTCATTATCTGCAGACCAGTTATGCATAACTTTTTTCTTGAGAGATTTTTACATCCGGCTGATTGGTTTGAAAAACGACTTGCTTATACAAGAAGTGTTGCAGCTAGCTCAATGGTAGTGTATTCTTTTTGTATCAATCAAGAGCCATGATTTATTTTTCTTTCAAGTTTAATCTACTTATAAGTTTGTTTCAAACCCACATATGTCTTTTCATTCTTCAATATTTTGAATTCCAGAGTACTGCTTATAAAACAATATTAAGTAGAGGGGAAAAGTGAGCAGGTTGGGTAGCGGTCAAATCGGCTGATTTTTGCTGGGGGTCAATAGAGTTGGGTCCTAAAAGGCTAAAACACATCTTACCCAAAAGCTAGAATGTTAGCATTAATGTGATTACAAAAATTATGTTCTTTTGTCAATAATCAAAGATTTTTTATAAATTATTCAGGATGATTAATGCTATGTATACTTTGGGCGACTATTGATCCATTTGATTTGTTTCTCTTAACCAAATGTTTTAAATTTCACCTGTTGATCTTCTAGAAATAAAACATCACCCTTAGATAATATAATTCAGGATGTTTAATGCGTCAATAGTACACTCTAGCTGGCTACCCGCTTGATTTTTTTTTTTTTTAAGTTTCTGCCAGATTGACCCATTCTTTAGTTAATAGTGCTGATTGTCACCTTAATTTATTGATTATTTATTGCTTTTTATGCATCTTTTTTCCTGGAATATAGGTTGGTTATATTGTGGGTCTTGGTGATCGACATTCAATGAACATCCTAATTGACCAAGCAACCGCAGAAGTTGTGCACATTGATCTCGGTGTTGCCTTTGAGCAAGGATTAATGCTGAAAACACCTGAGCGGGTTTGTCCCTTCAACTTTTTGACTACTGTAAATCTTTCTCATTTTACAAATCGTTCTCTATCTACTATTGTCCTCACAATTGGTGTACGTCTTAAATAGGTTCCCTTCCGGCTCACAAGGGATATTATCGATGGTATGGGAGTAACAGGCGTGGAAGGTGTTTTCAGAAGGTGTTGTGAAGAAAATCTGTCTGTCATGCGAACAAATAAAGAAGCTTTACTTACCATCATTGAAGTACGGTTTTGCAGCCTTTATCTTTAGCCATATGAAGCAGAATTGGCAATTTTGACCCATTTAATTATAATTGGGTCGATTCAGGGTGTCTGTTATCTCCAAATTGATTTAGCTCATAGAACCCCCTAAATCTTTATATTTTTCACATTATACTATTATTAAAATGATATGTTTTGTTAATCACACTTTAACACAATTGTCATTCATGAAAAGATTGGACCTTTTATCTGACCCGCCTATTTTGCTAACTAAAGGTTATCCATGTACTCATATGTATGAATATACATTCCAGGTTTTTATCCATGATCCTTTATATAAGTGGGCTTTATCACCACTAAAGGCTTTAGAACGCCAAAAGGTAATCAATTGCATGCAACGTCAAATCTTTTGTTAAATGAATGTGATATTATAACTCGCCCATTTAACAATCCTGTATTCTTGTTACATGTCAGGAAACTGATGATGATCTGGAGGCAAGTTTGGAGGACTCCGAAGATCAATATGAAGGAAATAAAGATGCAGCGCGTGCTCTTTTGCGTGTTAAGCAGAAACTTGATGGATATGAAGAGGGTGAAATGAGAAGTGTGCATGGACAGGTGACTTTCTTTGGTACTTTATACTCTTTAGTTGATCTGGTAAGAATGTGAGATCCACCATTAAAAAACAACTTTAGATACTCCCATTAGCCCATGAAAATTGCATGTTTTTAGGAAAAATTTCTAATTGTGTAACATCTCTTTTACCTAGATAGTAGTATGTGCTCACAGTAAATAACATCAAAAGTTAGTAATGATGATGGGCAAATAAGTAAGTCTATCATTGAAACTTCCCCCGTTGGGATGGATGATCAGAAGTAGCTTTTTTTTTTTTTTTTCTTTTTTGTACAACACTTTGACGGGGTGGAAAAAATGGGTCTGTGGGTGGATATGGCAATGGATTTAAATGGGTTGGGGTTGTGATTAACTGAAACACTAATTGGCTAACCCGAAACAATTTTTTCCACATTTTTGTTTTTATATAAACTGTCTGTCAAACATGAGTATAAAAGTTATAATAACTCATTTCTAATCTAATTTTATGAGTAATAATTTAGTAGGTTTCATCCGTTAATAAGTATGAAGTATTAATTCATAATCAAATGGATTTAAGTTCTCCATTACATGACTAAGATCAATCTGAATTTGGGTTTTTCTGTTTTTATTTGTAAGGTTCAACAACTCATACAGGATGCAATAGATCCTGATCGCCTGTGTAATATGTTTCCTGGATGGGCTGCTTGGTTGTGATGATTTCACTCTCAATTGCTCATATGTCAAAGTCATGATGCTGGGCTACTGTACATGTTTTTTGCTCTGAGTTTACCCTTGTACATGATTCACGGCTTTTTTTGGGGGGTACAGGTGGGTCCTATTTTCTTACTGTATAGTTCAAGGCTGATGTAAGATCTGACTTTGTAGTCAAGTTTTGAGCCATTATATAGCATGTTGTTTTAATCAAACGGATTTGTTCTCAACATGTTTTATCTCTTAACATGTTGGTTTTAGTACAACAATTCTCATTTCACGAAGGACTGCAAACCGATCGAAATGACATAATTTAAGTTCAATCACATTTTTTGTTTGGAGTGATTGAATTTCAACTATACTGGTGGTAGAGGTAGAATCTATTTACATTTCACATCCCCCTTACCCTGGTTTGGCGGGATTGGGTTGGTTGTTGTACATTTTTTGTTTGTTTCATGCTCAAACCTCAAATGTATGATGATGATATATTAGGTATGGGCATCCAACAGGTTTTATCTAATGGGTCTCTTTAAATAGCTAGTTAGTACATTCGTCACTTTTGGTATCTTCTTTTCAATAAGGCAAAATATTATGAATTCAGCATACAAACTGACACAAGGTCAAATACACAAATGAATAAAATTTGAATCAGTTAAAGCTTTAATCTAGTTTAACTACGTAACGAGCATGTGTGCTATGTATTTTAGTTGCAGTTGCTATATTATGTGATAAAATCAAAGCAACTTTTAATTTTTGATGTTTTACGCTCTCGGTGAGAGATTGAAAAGTCAACACTTATAAAAATGATCCCACCATCCAGGGGCGAGGAAAAATTCGAAATGACCGAATAAATCGAAAATCGAAACTAAACTGAACTGAACCGAATTTGCTAAAACCAAACCGAATCGAACTACTAATTCGGTTCTCGGGTTGGATATGGGTTTGGCAATCTGAACTAAAAACCGAATTGAAAACCGAATTCATATATATATATATAGTGTGGAGTTATTTTCAGAACAAAAAAAAATGTGAAAACTAATCTAAGCCATCTATTTTTTGATCAGCGGTTGTAACAGGTTAGTGGCATAATGGTAACTAAATAAAAGATGAAGGGATATATTATAAAAGAAGAAAGGGTAATAGAGTAATTTTAAATTTATTATTTCTTAAATCGTTTTGCGTATTATACGTCATGTTGAATTCAGTTTTCATACTTATCTTTTCCTATCTATGTTTCTCTCACATAACCTAGCTGTCACCCTCAAATCCACCATTGTTTTCTTTATTTCAACAATACTAATTTAACATCGAATCATAAAATCATCACCTGGTTCTTTTTTGTATGCCACCTCCCAATCTTGTTTCACATCGCCGGAAAAGTATAAGCACCCAACAATCTCTTAATCGATTGTTGACATAATCACCAGATAAATTAGGAACCACCATGTCACAACACCGACCGCTCTCCTCTTCTCTTTTATGGCTTGTGAAAAGTATTAATTTCGTGAATTATAGTAAGAAGTAATACTTTTCACGAAATTAATACTTTTCACACTAGAAGCAATAACAAAAGCATGAAAACATAATCAAGACATGAAAGGAATCATAAATAGGCTAGCACCAGAGGTGCTTAGCCGATTATATTAATAATAACACAAGATTCAATTACTTGCATGAAAGTGAAAAACATGGAATAGTAAATGTAATTAAAGCAATAATCGCTAAAATTTATTGATGTTATCGAGTGATTTCTCCCTTGGAAATGGCTTCGTATGTTGTTGTAGATCTCCGACTTGAACAGTATTCTAGGGTCCCATACTCTAACTCGAATCAAATCAATCAAAGAAAACCAAAGAACATCATATCAAATCAAATAAAAACACTTAAGTAGGCAATCACAAGCTCATATATTGTCCCAAAAGCTAAAAGCTTTAGCACACAGAATGCATAGAAGCACATTCACAAATACAGAAAACACGTAAGGCAGATGCAAACACATAAACCAATGTATTTTCAGGTGATCTAGACTCTGGCTCCAACCAAACATGATCTAAGGTAACTACCCCCATCATCTCATGATCCCTCATGAATTAAGCATAATTGATCAGGATATGCATAATTTAAAAACAACGATGGAATGATCGGGCTAATCGACTCGTACCATGTTTGGAGTTTTATAAAAACTTTTAGTATGGCTATAGCTGAGGTTTTTATTTTAGAAAAACCGGCATTCTCTATAACTTTAAGCTCTGATGCCATTCTGTCACACACCGTCAAAGACGGAAACACGAGGTGTAACTAAGAAGGCATATTGCATAACATCATAGATTCATACCTTCCATTTTTTTCAATAGTAATTACAAGTTAGAAAATGATTCTGGTCTTAAACTTGATGAGTAAAACATGTCTCCTTTGAACCCAATTAGTCTTAAAAACATGGTAGCAAGATAACAATGTTCTGACTCCAATGAAATGCCTTCGAATACCTTAATAATGTCACCTGAAAATGGTACTAAAAACGTCAACATAATGTTGGTGAGCTCGTAGGTTTGAAGGTAAAACCACGGAGCTGTGACTAATGTAATGCAGGATAATAGCGAGCATGATATACAAATGTAAACACTAAATGACACACAAACTAGCAACAACTAAAACTTAAAATAACATATATGTATAGCTTGCGCGGATAGTATTCACCTTTTTGACGGTGTGGGTGTCAGCCCAAGTATTTCTACCAATACCTCATAACCTCGTAACTTCGCAGAGTGTATTCACCTTTAATGGGGCGTGGGTGTCAACCAAAATAGTACCGGGCGCTACTTCCAAAATGGTACTATCAATACAATCCTAACCTCTTGAAATCAAACAAAATGAATCCACACAATGATAACCACACAGTAGGCACATAATGCAATCAAAACGCACATATTGTCAAAAAATACAAAAATAGTAGATCACAACATAAAAGCATTTAGAAAGCATTTGAATACCATTTCCAACCCAAAGGAAACATGTTACAAGCGGGGTTACTAGAACTCACCTCAGCAAATCAGTCGCCTGAAGTGGACATAGTCAAGTGATAATATTGGGTGGCACCGACACGCGACAATGATGTTAGTCGTGTGTCGAGTAGGAAAGAACCAAGAACACAGTTTACCAAAAATTACCAATCTATTATTAACACAACCCAAGAACACTTTAGACCTTGAATCAAAGAGCCAAAGGAAACTAATTTGTTGAGAAGTTTGAAGTAAAAATTTTGTGTGTTTGCTGCCTTGGTTTGAACAGCTTTAAAAGAGCAAAGTAAGGAATGTTTGACTAGCTTTCTAAAGAGTAAAAAAGGGTGTGTCTCTATTTTAGGCTAATGTTACTATCATGTGAATTTTTAACAAATCTTGTGACCTTACCTATTAGTTATAGCCGGAAAAATGGATAAGTAAAAAGGGGAAAATTCTTTTCGAACCCCGTTGTGTATATCGTGTCCCATTTGAGCTTAAAACTGTAGTCGCGGTGTTCCGGCTTGGTGTTTTTAGGCAAACACGCGAAAAATACGTTTTTGTGAGTGTTTTTATGAAAATAATATAAAAATATTATTATTGACTTAGAAAAATAATTATTTGACTTTAGCCATTTCTAATGTAGTGTCGGTACGCACGACTTGTTTTCTCAATTTTTATGCAGTTTAGTTAAAAGTTATACGCAAAAGAAATATGAAACTTCAAAAATAAGTTATTTTGAGTTTTAAGGTTGAGTAAGGACCTTGAAAACTGCGGGTTGTTATATTGATGGAGAAGGAGATGATATTAAAAAGCCCCAAACCAAACTCAATGATATTTTTTTACTCAGGGTCTCGGTACACTATAACGGGCAAACTAGTTGGATACGCTGTATCGACAACCTGATGTCAAAAGTTCATTTTCCGGAGAACCAACTTACACGACTCGACAATTCACAAAATCTTGAAGATCTCTTTTATAAAACATATATTTTATAAATATGTACAAGTTTCATACTTAACATGTTCGGAAGCTATCATTTACCGAAACAGGGTTATTAGCCAAAACAAATATTTTTACCCATTTGCATCACTTGTACATGACTCTTTAACATACAACAAAATCTACAAGTTTACTCTTGAAACACATTAAAACACTAGACATAACTCTACTTATCCTAACATGCAACTTTACGACTTTTAGGGGTTTAAGTTGCTTCTAGCACGATGTTCAATTGACTAGCATATGCAACAGAGATGGTTAGTTCCATTTTTTGCTTCCAATACTAAGGCCTTAACTAAGACCTTATCTTGCATCACATTAACCTACAAAAAACGGTGAACAACTAAACTGTAAGAATTGCGCTTAGTAAGTAAAAAGGCAATAATATGACATCATACATCATTTAACATACTTGCATCAACCACTTCAAATACTAGTAAAAAAGACTTTTAAGAGATTGGTTATCATAAATTCACGAATACACAAGTATATGGATCGAATATGGAGGGTTTTAGAGAGAGAAAGTAGAGAGAAATGGGAATTTAGTGAGAGAAAATGAAAGTCATATGATTAAGCTTCAACCCTCTACCTTGGTGGGTTGAGGGTATTTATAGTTTTCACAAAATACGCCTCCTACGGGTTGGATCAGGTATACAGTGGGTATAGACTCGTCCGTCCTCCACGGTGTTACTTAACTAACTAGTTACTAATGACTAAACGTATAAGACTACGAATGTTCTAATGCTAACAAATACTCGGGGTGACCGAGTCTTTAACATATGAATTTACTAAATCCTAACAATCTCCCCCTAAGGGAGGTCACCCTTTTTAAATACATTTCGAATTCTAGCATTCTATTATAAGTTCTTAATCTTCAAGCTCGTAGTCTTTGTACTTCCCGGTGATGTTTGAATATTCCATGACTTGGTGATCTTTGAGCTTTCTTTGAGATCACCAGCCACAGTAAATTTCTAAATCATATTTTTTTTAATTTTTTTGTATCGCCTCCATGTGATATTATGACTTCTGGACCGACATGCTCACACTTTGTTGGATCATGATATTTTGCATCAGAGTTGCGGAAGCATTACTTTAGGTCTTTAGATTATCATGATTTCTTTAAACGTGAGTGTGAGGTGTGAGCATGTGGTTATGGATTGACATCTCAATTTCTATCAGCTGCAACCGTCAGATGTTCCTGCAAATAACAGTTAGCAATAAAACACACGAAAGTGTCTTTGTTCACTTTCGTTGAATAGGGTTGCAAGAACCACGGTTCCCCGTTGATCAGTATAAATACTGCCTGTGATCAGGTAGAATTCCGAAGAATCTTCTTGACAGGGTTTTGCAGCTTGAACTAGCCGTTCTCAAACCGGAGCGTCTCAAAGTAGACAACACGGAGTGAGTGAACCAGCTAATTGAGATTCACTGATTGATGATAAATTGATTTGAAAAACAATCGCGTATTGCTGAAGAGAGAGTTTTTACAATACGACGAAGGTTTTATGAGAAAAATCCAAGTTTCAATCATAAATACTTTTGGCGCAGTTGATGTGCTAGAAAAAGAATTGTAGAGCACATCGAAAGGTTTTTCCAAAAGTATACGTCAATCCATTTCCTGGAACAAGATTGATTCAAAAGTGAATCGCCACATCGTTTCTTTCCAGTTGTCACAAGTTTGATCCATGAAGGATCTCACATGTCACTCACCAAGAGCTTGTTTGATGTTGGCTCTAGAAGGATTTTCATCTTCATTGTGTATACTTTACATATCACTCAGATGTTCTGGCAGTACCACAAGGATAATGCGTAGGACTCTTAATGTATGTTTTCTTACTTTTCAAACATTGCGTAGGACTTCATGAAACTATGTCCTAATGAGATTTATTGATGATCTCTTGGCTCTAGACTCAATAGTGCATTTTGGCTTTCTTATACGGATACTAGGGGGAGGGTCCCCTTTTCAATATCGACTATCTCAAGAGAAAGTTGATAGTTTACATCGGTTCCCCGTGAGAATGAAAAACGTCCTTTTAAGAGAACTTCAGTAGCTGGGAAGTTTAGTGCAGTGCGTCACTGGGTCCATGACGTCTTGTCTTCAATACCGACGTTACCTTAGTAATCACCAGCAGCATATGTATTGAACTTGGTTTCTGCCCTAAGGTTGAATTATTGGAGGGCTATTTCTTTTCACCCTTTCATTTTTCATTTCTTTTTCATTCTTCAACCCCTTTAGTGCTTACCAAGACTTCATCACTAGAACCTTGTTGGGTTTGTTCCAGTCCTAGCTCTATCTCAGTCGGCACTCTTCCCTTATTCTGACTTTTCTCCTTTTTTCTTAATCATACCTAAGGACTTCTACACTATCTAGTGGATTGTCCCTGGGTAGATCCCTCCGGCTCTAGCGGGATCGTGGGAACTAATACATAACCTTACCATCCTTTTAACTCCAATAAAATAAATACAAGGTCGGTCTTTGGTGTTCCTCCACAATTGCCATTGAAAACCACTTGAAAAAACAATCAAGGTACTTATGATATAAAATCAAAGCATTTGTACTTCAATTATTTTTTATCCTTTTATAAATGCTCCCCTTCAAAATGTGGATTGGTATTTGAAATCATTTAGCACATGGAGGAAGGAGTGCTTACTTGAGTCTTTAAACGATCACCTTTTTATCCGATTTTCAGTTTAAAATCTTGGTGTTATCGTTTACTTTGGGTTTTTGATCTTTTATAAATGCTCCCCCTCAACATGTGCATCGGTATTTGAAATCGTTTATCACATGGAGGAAGGAGTGCCTTTTTGAGTCTTAAACAATCACCTTTTTATCAGATTTACTATTTAAATCACAATCTCTCCCCCGATTAAATTTTTTAAACCTTTTGAGTTTTGTGATCCCAATTGATTTAAATAATTTAGAAAATTTTGGGGAAAGATATGGCTCGGTTTTAATATTTACTGATAAGGAACATTTTAACGCTCCCCTTGAATTTATGAGGGAGATTGTTTGTGTCAGGTATGATTGTTTTGAGAGATCTTTAAGTAAAAGAAATTTGTCATTTTGAAGGATCTTTGAGTATAACGTAAGATCATACACTGACACATACTACCAAAAGTTTAGATCACCACTTTATAACGTACAAATGGACTCGTTTGATGAAATATCGTTTGAAAATATGAAATTTGAAATCACTCCCCCTTCAATCGATGACCCTAGTCATCGATTGAGTGACAAATGTTTTGACAAATTAGAGTCCGGCTGATTTCAAAACTTCGAGTCCGATTTATTTTCTAACAATATGTAACCACCATGAGACAACAAATATTTTCGTGAAGAATCTTAGAATAAAAAACATTTGTATAGGAAAAGCCGTCTTTTTGGCGACGGGATTTCCTCATTTTGTTTTAGGATAAGTGCTCGATATTTATAAAAATCGATTTTGCGCAACAATTTCCTTTCTTGAAAAAGCGGGTTATAGTCTGAAATAACTGCAAGCCATTGTTTAGGCATGTTTTGAAAAACATTTGAACTTCTACTCGAACTTCATCTAAAACCCCATGTCATTATTGAATGACATTTCTAGGACTGTAGATGTTATCGATATCAGAAGACATGCCTTGAGAAAAACAATATTTTTTGGAATTTTCTGATTTTTCAAAATTTTATGGATTTTTGTTGGTTTTATATTTTTGTATTTTGCTTTTTTTGAAAAATATGTACAAAGAATTGGTGAAACAACACCTTTACTCCTCATTCTCTTCCTGAAGACGTTGGAAGACGTTTGAGTGTTTTCGGCTGCAGACTCTTCATGCTGAGTCGCGGGAGGATAAACTGAAACCGGTCTCTTGGAAGAGCTTTTGTGAAGATGTCTGCCAACTGATACTTAGTCCTTACAAAGTAGAGTTCAACCACACCGTTCTCTACTTGTTCCATGATGAAGTGATGTCGAATGTCAATGTGCTTTGATCTTGAGTGTTGGACATTGTTGCAGCAGAGAGCGACGGCACTTTTGTTGTCACAGTTAGGGGTGTTAGTAGGGTCGGGTCAACCCGAACCCGAACCCGATAATATCTTGTCGGGTCGAGTTAGTCGGGTTAATAAAACTAGTCGGGTTTGTTTGACCCAAACCCGATAACCCGATATTGTTATCGGGTCGGGTTAGGGTTGAATTATTTTTCTTATCGGGTTATCGGGTCAACCCGATAAGACCCGAAAAATGCTATTTATTTCTTTTTTTAAGTAAAACTTTGTATGACAATTAGTCTTCGCATTACATAAGACAACAAATATATTACGGATGATAAAACTTTGACATAATTTAAGCCTCTAGCTTTGACAACTGTGGCACTTAGAGAACTGATATTTATTACCACTGTGACTGTGACAATGGCACTTAGAGAACTATCAAACATACGCGCACACATGCATTTAAAATATATTAACCTTGCTTCAATATTCTTTACTAGAAGTCAAACTCCCAACTTTGATGTCTCTGATTAATTATGAAAAAATATAAACGTTACTACCAGAAATATAGGCTCAAATGGTGAATTAATTCATTAGTAAAACCAATGTTTTAAAAACCGGGTTTTTAATCGACCCGGTGGAGTCACCGGGCACCGGTTTGACCTCCGGGTCAACCCGGTTTTCTATTTTTTATTATTTTATTTTTTCGACCGGGTCAACCGGTTTGATCACCGGGTCAACCGGTTCGACCGCCGGGTCTAACCGGGTCAACCCGGTTTTCATAAAAAAAATCTGAAAAAAACCAAACCCGGCCGGGTATCATGACCCGGGTTGACCTGGGTCACTCGAAACCCGGCGGGTCTAACCGGTTGACCCGGTTTTAGAAACCCGGTTTTTTTTGACCCGTTTTAGTGGCCGGGTACCGGTCCGACCGGTTGAACCGGCCGGGTCGACCCGGGTTTGAAAACATTAAGTAAAACGTTATTAATTATTGATTACTTTGTTTTTTTAGGGGCGGTTAAACTATAACTTTTTATGGTATGAGCGAATCAGATGCGAAACAATTCATAGGAAGGAGGTTTAACAATTCTGATGACAGATACGATTAGTGAATTTATCATGTAACACGATAACTCGAATCACCCGACCCGACTTAACCCGACCCGATAAACACCCGAACCCGATAACCCGATTTCTAATCGGGTCGGGTTGCGGGTCACTTGTTAAAAACTCAAAACCCGACTCAACCCGACCCGATAACACCCCTAGTCACAGTACAGAGGAATTTTGTTGAATACAAAGCCATTATAGTTGGGATCTCATCCATAATATTTGAGCACAACATGCTGATATGGCAATGTACTCAGCCTCTGTAGAAGATATAGAAGTACTCATTTGCTTCTTTGATGACCAACTCACTAATTTGTCACCCAAAAATTGAGCACCTCCTGACGTACTTCGACGTGTATCTTGACACCCTGCATGATCAGCATCTGCATAGGCTGTTAGTGCCATAGCGGTGTCCTTCGGATACCAAAGACCCATGTTAATGGTTCCTTGGAGATACCGAAAGACCCGTTTAACCGCTTCAAGGTGATTCTTAGTAGGCTTAGCCTGGTAGCGAGCACACATGCATACAACGAACATAATATTTGGTCTACTGGCAGTGAGACACATCAAGGATCCAATCATACTATGATATTTAGTTTGATCAACCGGGATCCCCGAGAGTTCCTCATCCAGTTTTGTTCTCTCCACCATGGAAGTGTCAACAGGGTCACAAGAATCAAATCCAAATTTCTTTAACATTTCATTAGCATATTTAGATTGATTTATGAAAATGCCTCCGGGACTTTGAAAAATTTGTAAACTTAAGAAAAATGACATTTGTCCCATCATTGACATTTGAAATTTAGAACCCATCTCTTTAGAAAAATGGTCACATTCATTTGGGTCGTTCGAGGCAAAGATAATATCATCAACATATATTTGAACATGAATTGAATGTTTTCCTGATTTCCGAGTGAACAGTGTAGGATCAACAAGTTTGTAGAATCCGTTTGCTAAAAGGAACTTTGACAAAGTATCATACCATGCCCTTGGAGCTTGCTTCAAGCCGTAGAGGGCCTTTTTCAAGCGGTAGACATGGGTAGGATGCTCGGAATTCACAAATCCTTTCGGTTGACTGACATAGACCACTTCTTTGAGATAGCCATTAAGAAAAGCAGTCTTTACATCCATTTAATAGACTATCATATTCTTACTGGCGGCATTAGCAAGGAAGATTCTGATAGCCTCAATCCGTGCAGCTAGAGATAATGATTCCTCAAAGTCAATAACCTCCTCTTGTTTATATCTCTTTGCCACAAGTCTTGCCTTATTCTTGAGAACGTCACCGTGCTCATCAAGTTTCACCTTGAATATCCATTTAAGAGCGATAATCATAGCATAATCTGGAGGTGGCACTAATTCCCATACATCAAGTCTATCGAACTCGTGAATTTCCTCTTGCATTGCATTAAACTAGTTGTCCTCAGACATTGTAGTCTTGACATTATTCAGTTCGACTTTTGATAGTACAGAGTTGAAGAAGCACCATAAGGCATCAGTGGCAAGTTGTTTTCTTGTTGATATTGGACGAGAAGGATTTCCAATGATGTTATCCAGCGGATGATCATGTGTCCATTTTCTGAGATGTTCATGTGGTTGATGATAAGGTATTGATGTGGCATAGTCATGATCTCCTGTTGAAGATGCCTCTAGAGTGGGTTCATGGGCAAATATATTTTTGAATGGAGCATCTTCAGGAGTAGAAAAGGGGTTAACTTCAAAAGAATTATCTACTACAGTGCCTTGATGTACTGAAGAAGATTGGGGATTAGATGATGATGGTGAATGGTCAGCAAATGGAGCTTCTTGAGTTATGGAAATAGAGACCGATGGACCATTTGGATTTGTTAGTGCATGAATAAAAACAGTTGGTGGTGCAGGATTATCATCAGTTGTTGGCTCAAAGTATTCATCAAACATCGGATCAAATAGAATCTTCAAATCTTCTTCTGCAGGTGTGGAATTATGTACAAGACCTAAACTAATTGGTCCAGGGGACAAAAGTTGAGGTGTGGGTATGGAACTGGTGTGTCCAGGAGCCATTTTCTCAGTCAACTCATCAAACGTAACGTGAATAGTTTCCATAATATCTCGGGTTTTTTTGTTGTAGATTCGGTAACCCTTCCGATCAGGTGCATTACCAATAAAAAATCCAATATAAGCCTTAGCTTTTAACTTTCTCAGATCTTGACCATCATTAGTTGGATAGCATAAAGCCTCAAACACACGTAGAAACGAGAGATCCGGGTTTATATTGTGCACTAATTCATATGGATTTTTTCCATGAATAGTATGTATTAGGGATCGGTTTTGAGCGTAACAAGCAGTGACAATGGATTCCGCCCAGAGAAACATTAGAGCATTTGAGAAAATTAGCATAGTCCGAGCAGCTTACACAAGAGTACGATTACGCCTTTCAACTACACTTTCTACTGAGGAGTGCGTGGAACACTTTTCTAGTGACTAATTACAATGCTTTCATAAAACTGAATGAGCTGTTTATTCACAAATTTAGTTCCATTATCTGTTCGGATGATTATGACAGTTTTGTTAAGCCTAACCTGCAGTTGTTTGATAAGCTTAATGATAACCTCGGGAGTTTCATCCTTGGTTCTCAGAAACTATACCCAAGTGAACCGAGAGTAGTCGTCAACTAAAATTAACACATACTTCATCTCATTGATACTTTGCACTCTCATGGGTCCACATAGATCCATGAGAAGGGTATGAAGAACTTCCATGATGGTATTGGCAGGTTTGGGTTTATGGGCATACTTTTTGCTTTTGCCCAGTTGGCAAGCAGAACAAAGGTGATCTTTTTCATAGTTTAACTGGGTTAAACCTCTCACAAGGTCCTTTCTAGTAAGATCATTTATGGTACCGGAGTTCAAGTGATTGAGTCGACGGTGCCATAACCATGATTTGTTCTTTGAAGCCTTTGATAACAAGCAAACAGGAGAAGACCTCATCATGTCTTCGATAGAGATGGTGTACAAATTGGTGCCACGAGATCCCTTTAGAAGATCAACACCATCTAATTCTCTAACGAAACATGTGTGTTTTCTGAAGGCTACTTCGAGATCAGAATCACAAAATTGACCAATAGATAACAGATTATGGCTAAGTCCCCATAATTGCCCCAAAATGATCATTCCCAAATCTAACAGTCTCGATAAACTTATTCACGAAGTTCTTGAGCCGTGAGCGACCCTTAGCATATGTTTTGAGCAGCCTGAATCCAAATACCAAAGGACGATTTGTACAACCTGCATTTGAAAACATACGAGAATGGATAACTAGAGACAGTGGATTCCCATGTGAATATGGGGTCTGATTGGTTATTACGAACAGTCTGTAGACCTACAGAATTCCTAGATGCCATGATATTATTAGTGGGAGCTGCACTAGTAGAAGCAATGGACCTAGTCACAGTGTGCTGAGTTCTTAAAGGTATAATTCTACCAGTGGGCTTCCATTTCTTAACGGGCACAGATCTAGAAAATGAAGGACAAAGTTCACCAAATTTGAATTTATGGCCTGTAGGTTTCTACTGAAAACCCACATTAATAAACTTTTTCCCTGTAGGTTTCCAAGATTGCTTAACCTGTTTTGCATTCCAAACTTTATCTACTGGGGATTTAACAGAAGGCCTCAAATAAGACACAACACATTCATCATGATTACCAGAAATTAAACATTCATTACATGTTTTGCAAGCAGTAGTAGAATTCAAATTAATTACAGTACACTTATAGCTAATACTATAACCAACACGATTCATATTGTTCAACTTAAACTTATTATTCCTATAGTGGTCTTCTACTTTCTTCTCTTGATCACTTTTAGCTCGCGAGGTCCTATCTTACGTTGTATTGCCTTTAGGCTTTGACCCGCTAGCTTGAGTGCCACTGCTTACTCCTGTAGAAGTAATGACGATAATATTAGTTTGTTTCACTACTTTTTGCATTTCTGGCTTAGAAGTGTTGGGCTCTGAGACTTTCGGAGGTACATCAAAGGTAACATGCTTGACCTTAGGCATAGAAGAGGGTGCAACAAGTCTATCTTGCTTATTATCACTTTTAAGATAACTTCCTATGACATATTCTAACATTTTTTGAGATTGTTCAGTGTAAATGCAAGCATCGGCAAAATCACTATCTAGAGGCTTTTCTATTCTAGCATCTTCAACTATCTCATGAACAATTCTAGGCTATCCTTAAGGCGAGTGAGATAAGATTAACACACAGTCCAATTATTCCTAATAGGAGGGGGAATATACTTAACATTAATAGCATACTTCTTACAAACAGACACCTTTGGTACAACATTATCACAACTAGTGATTGACATTTTCCCTTTTACATGAGTCTTTAGATTCTCAATTTCTTTAAGTAAATAAGTTATCTTTTCATTGTTCTTATCACGAGTGACCTTAATCGATTCATATAAATCTTTGAAATGCAATTTAACTTTAGCATTTTCAGCTTGAAAACACTCATTTTCATGTGGTAATTCATTAATGATGTTTTGAAGTTGGAAATTCGGAGACTCTAAAGGCGGTGGTATATGGGAGCCAACCACTTCACTCCTCTTTCCCTTCATTTGGGAAATTTGAGCTTTCAACTTTCGGATCGTGTTGCAGTGAGCTTGAATCTGTTCATCCCGTGTGCTTATTTCAAAATATGCATCAAATTCAGGAGCATCCACAGATGTCTTGGCATTTGAGGTTTTGATTCTTTCCTCTAGATATTGATATTTTAATTGCAAATCAAGATGATCAACCTCTAATTTAGAAAAATGCCTAATCATGTTATCATGATCATCCTTTTGGATTTTTATTCCAATTTTGAATTATCAGTTTCAAGCTCATTGACACGATCTTGGGAAACTTTAAATGCAATTGAAAAATCATGAAATTGAGAAGCAGTTATGGCATAATTTGTGAAAATATAAAACACATCCTGCGCAATACATTTAGAAATCAAATTCTCATTAAGAATGTGAATATTATTTCTCTCAATCTCATAGCTTTTAAGCTCATATGCATTATTTCTTGCCTCGTTTTCTATTTCATTAAACATCTTTTACATTTCTTTAACCTCAGTATCTAGGTCCTTTTGAATACCCTCGAATTGTTCATTGTTTAAAGAATGGAATAACCTCAGTAAGATAACACTCTTTTGTTTGCTCAAAACCCCTTTCCCCTTCAGTAATACCCGTTGGTGTGATTCTCTTCTTACATGTTTTATCAAAATCATAAAATAGTTGGTAAATCACGTATATGCTAATTAAGGTTTTGCATTGTGTAGGAAGAGTTCTAGGCACTAAATGCATCGATGTATTGGGAGGATACACCGTAGCCGCAGGTAATTTCCTAAGGGGAGGATTATTTTCAACAAGTTCTTCGGCCTTTATCTTATCCATATCTAACTTCCAAAACAGTTGTTCAGGGGTTAATTGAGTTTGAGGTTTAAAAGTGGCTAAGAAGTTTTCCTTAGAATAATTGGGAGCTTTGAAATTTAATCTTTTCTCTACACATTTAGGGTCCTTCATTTTCTTATCCATTTTCTCTCTAGAGGTATTTTCTAACTCTATGTCCTCTTCTGTGATTTGTACACAAGTTGACTTTTGTTTGGGCTTAAGAATCTCACTACCATCATAAATCACTTCTTGAGCCTTTTTGTCTTTCTTAAGGTACATAGGATTTGGGTCTTATACAAGGTTTTCACTGTGTTTATCACTTAATGTTAGGATTTAGAAAATCCATAAGTTAAAGAGTCGGTCACCTCATGTATATGTATTCGTTAGATAGCTCGTAGTCGTAGTCATGTTATGATAATGTTGGGTTCAGTAAATACCCAAACCCCTTAATCTAGGATTTGAATAGAAAATAGCCCAAGTGTTTAGACCGTTAAACACTAACAGGTCACTGAGTGCATAGTCTCTCAGTGAGCCATCTTCAGGATACTCAGTATGAGGCGAAGAAGAAGTCTCTCCACTCAGCAAGGCAGAACTTAATGGGTGAAGACTGAGTCAAGAAGAAGATGGTGGATTCAGTGAGTGATGACAATAACTCACTGAATCCCTAAGACTCCTCTCCAACTACTTACACTGAAGACAAACTGAAGAAGAAGACTGAAGGATATGAAGACTGAAGAATGAGCGGGACAAGGCGGGATAGGTTTGAATCAGATAAGACGAAGTCCTTATCAACCAAAGTCAACTTTCCCTGAATGGCAAAAGATCAGGCTTAGTGTCATCACTGACCTTAGGAAAGCAATATTGTCTCTTATCATACATCAGTATTTTGTCTTCTGTAAGATGTCAGTTTGTCACTTAGGAAAGAGTTAAAACTCATACTTGTATAAATAGCATAAGAGATGGAGTGAAAGATCAAGCTTGTGAATTGTAAAAACACACATACACGCAAGCCATCTTTTCACTCCTCCAAATACAACTTAATCCCTGAGATAGCTTAGTGGGTTCTTGTAGTTGTGCTCAGACTTAGCCTGAGCTTAGAGAGGAGTCACCAACCTTTGTCATTTCAATCCCAAGTACTATTCCGCAAGTACTTAGGTAATGTATTCTTGTTTGATTCATTTCTAATAAAGAATATTATGTTGAAAATTAATCAGTGTGTTTTACTTATATCTTTTCTGTCATAGATTCACTATTATCTTGTTTTAAATACTTTTAACTGTTTTTAAGGTAGTGAATAGGGAACAACAAATAATAAGTAGTTTAAAAGTAACACCGTGGAGGACGGACGGGTCTTTACCCACTGTATGCCTGATCCACAGCCCGCAGGAGGCGTATTTTTGTAAGACACTATAAATACCCTCTACTTCCCAAGGTAGAGGGTTGGAGCTTCAATACCATTTTTCTTTGTTTCACATAGTTCCCAACTCTCTTCTCTTTCTCTCTCTAAAACTTTCTCTCTCTACATATCATACGCCTACTTTGATTTGTGTTTTGATGTGTTTGTGAAATCCAATATGTTACAAATGGTATCAAGAGCCATGGTTTGATTACTCATCTTTCATGTTCTTGGTTTTAGTGGATTTCATAAGGTTTTTGGGTTGAAAGTGTTTAGAAGAGTTTGAATCATTTGGATCATTTCTAGTGTTAAAGTTTGGATTTTGATTGTACTTTTGTGTTTAGAATCATCATATGTGCTTAGGTTTTGAATTGGAAGGCTTGAATCATCGTGGTTGGGTTGTTTTTGGATTGAAAAGTGGTAGTTTTTGAATATAAGTACTTTGAAGCGAGTTGTCGCTTAATTTAGTTGCTTTGGAAGCGAGTTATCAGTTTCTGCGAGTTGTCTTTTAAGCGAGTTATATCTTAAGCGAGTTGTCGTTTAAGCGAGTTGTCTTGGAAGCGAGTTGGTTGCTTAAGCGAGTTGTCACTTAAGCGAGTTGTGTTCTAAGCGAGTTGGTTATATGCGACTTGTCTATTAAGCGAGTTGTCTACAAAGATAGTTAATTAAGCGAGTTGACCTCAAAGCGAGTTGAGTAGGGTGCGACTTGTCAAGTTCACTACTTGTCTATTGAGACTTGTCACTTCTTCGTGTTACATTTCACGGTTGTTCTTTTGATTTAGTAAAATCCCATGAAAGAATCTATTTCCTGGTTTAATCAAAGAATAGTAAAATCCCGTAGAATCTGCAACCATGTCTACTAACGTGCCTACCATCATCTCTTCTGTTGCTGATGACGTGCAAGCTGCTGGATCCGACACTCGTCCACCTATGCTAGACAGAACTGATTATGACTCATGGGCTGAAAAAATAAGGTTGTACTGCTTGGGAAAAGAAAATGGGGTTAACATTCTCAAATCAATTGATGAAGGACCTTATCAAGTTGAGACTACCAGAGACATTCTTGAAACTGCTGCGGAGTACGGTTTTGTTACCGGTCGACTAAAGCGATCATTGGTATTGCTTTGTTACCAGTCGACTCAAATCGACTGTTGGTACGGTTTTGTTACGAGTCGACTAAAGTTATGCCTTTATTACGTTAATGATTTATTTTTCTTGTAAAGTTACACCTACGAGTTTATTCAATGTCTAATAGAAAATATTATCAAGGTCTTCGTGAATAAATTTCTCATATAAAGAAGGTCGCTTGCGATTTTACAACGCTTGAGAATCCTTGAAATCTTACTTGTGACAAAGACTCGACCTTTCCCACAACCATTAATCTACACTACTCAACAAGTAGCTTCATTTAAACAACCCCAAATATACAAACTCCAAACTAAACCAACTAAATACAAACTAACCAAATAGACAATAGCAAAATATCTACATAGATTCTACTAGATATGTCCAACACATTATAATTTTAAGAATTCTTATAACACATCCATAATCAAAGGGTCTTTTTAAAACTTTTATGACATCTATTTAACCAGTCGTATAGTATAGTTTGTTCGGAATCCCTAAAAAATTTCTGCCCACTTCTTCCAGAAAATCGATCTGATTCCAATCATCCAGACTATTTTTCATTTAACCATGATTCTCCAAACACGGTAAATCGATCAACACATTTATTTACATTATTTGATTTTCTATAAGTTCATTTTTTTTTAATAATATTTGCATCAGTTATGCTTTTAGTGTTATAAGTTAGTTTCTTACATGTTACGAATTTGTCAGATCTAAAAATTTCTGAACACAAGTTCTTGTCAGATCTAATATTCATAAATTTTGTGTGTTGTGGCTTCTGACGATGGTCAAAATCATTTGGTAAACCTTTTTACACAAAAGAGGACCAGTATTAACTTACCGTTTCGATTATGACAATATTATTTACCAGGCATTTCAAGCCCGGAATATGTACACCTCAAAGTACAAGTTGGATGAAGAACCATGCTAATGGAACTCTTCTCATGGCTCATAAAGTTTCTAAAGAATCTATGGTAAGTCTTTTATGTTTAACTTGTTAGTATTTGTTAAGTAAACTATATTAATATCACATGCCTTATTAAAGCAGGACATTGGTAAACCATTTGGTTGCTATTACTCTCACCTGCCCAACCATTTTGTTACCAAATCCAGAGGTGAAGATTAAAAAAGGGTATCTTCTCGATTCTTTGGATATATATGTTCTTAGTACATAGTAGTATAAATTGAAGAACTGTGATTTTTATGATACAACAAATTATTTTTTACATGATTCTTCAGTTTGTTTGAGTCTCTATTAGATGTGGTAAAGTACCAGGAAAACATTTGTGTGCTAAGAGCGTTTAATTAAAATTATTGAATGAATTGAGTGAGTTTGGTGTTATGTGTGTAGGAGTGTTGGAGAAAATTGATTGTGATGGGTTATCGTCCAGAAGAACCCAAGGTGAAAGTTATTCCCTTATTTGAAAAGTTATTCCCTTTTTACAGATCTTAGAATGATAACATTGGCAATGATCGTAAATGCAGGTAAATTCATCAACTGTTCTATTGATTCTGAAGAACCACCAGTGACACCGAACACATACATTCTAGGCCTTGCCCACGTGTATCGAGCCGTGGACGCCTATTTAAACCCACTCCTATATTGATAGCCTGACGAAACAAAAGGCAGTTAAACCTACATTGCCACGGTTCAACGAAGGCCAAATAACTTTGAACTGCCGACCAAGAGGTTTTCTGAAGCCACATGGCAGCCAACATAACCGTCTCCTATCGGGTGTGGCTGTGTCTGAGCCAAGTGGGTCAGGGTCTGTGGTGAGTTAGGCCGGTTGAGCGAATGGTGTGGCTCGTCAAGCGGATGTGGTTTACCCTAATGGATAGGTTTTGATGGCGAGGTTGGTGGTTCTGGGCCACTTGAGTCAACATCTGTGGCAGGTCAGGCTAGAGGGGTGAATGCCATGGGCCGTCAGACGGATATGGTTGTGCCATTTTCTTGAGCCTATGGTCTGTGTGACCAATTGGAACCCCATGGACCTCACAATTGAAGAGGCAAAGAAGTTCATGAGAACCCAATGAGATCTGCCTTGAAAGTTGCATTTTAGTTATGAAAATAAATTATGAGTCAAATATTTTAGAAATATTTGAAGATCAATTGGATCAAACAAGTCAGAACTCATCCACAGTTTCTCAAAGGCTTCAAACAAGCCAGAACTCCCCAAAGGAGTGGTTCCAAGGTGCCCTCTTCTCACTTGGTGCATTCAATTGAAGTTGGAAACCGTTACTCGAATCCAATAATTATTTGCTGTTAAACTTTGATGGGAATGACATAATTCAACAGGCAGCAGAATTTCATACCTCAAAATACAAGTATATTTCTATGAAGAACAATCATCTCATGGCTGAGAAAGTCTCTAAAGATATAGCTAAGCATATAATCCGAGTCTTCTTGTTAGTTTGTTAGTGTTCATTTGTATACGTAGTTTTTATGTACCTTTGTCATGTTTATTCAAAACCATTTTGTTACCCGTAAGGTGTTTTTAAGCCTTCATATGTGTACTATAGCTATTTGTATTAGCGACTTTCAAGTTCAAGTAATCAAAAAAGGCACGGTACACATGATTAATTGATGCTTTCATCCTTATAACAAGTTTCCTTAGTTCTTACCGAGTGAAGAAAAATTTGAGCTAAAGTCGTTTCATCTTGAATTCACATTTTATTTTGTTTAGTTCATTACAAACAATTATGGCTTGCAAGTTGTAGGAGCTTAAACAAAATTTCAAATATTTTTTTTTTAAATAGTAATCCTAATTTAAATTTTACATCAAACCCATTGCAGTCTTTAAGAAACAATCTCCACTTGCTCTAAAATCCATATACCCATCTTTTAAACAACAAACAAAAAAACTGAATCATGTGACTACAAGGGACAGAAACTAAATTAGTAATACGAACTTTGATTACCAAATTCATATAACAACTAAGTTGATCTAATAAAAGGCATGGTCAAAATTTTCATCTTTGGAGTTTCTTCCAGCAATGTATAAGTTATATATATCTAGTTTTATTTATTTATTTATTTATTTTTTGTGTGTGTGTATGTGTGTGTGTTAAGAGTTACCCGGCAAAATTTATTAATCACAAGAAAGTTAAGTAAAATGGAATGTGGTTGAGATACCACATTAACCTCAAGCAAATTGTTTGAACAATCACTAAATACAAAAAAACTAACCAACACACCTATCCAGAGAATACCAAGCATCAATACAAATGCCTCCTAGCCAAACTAGCAGTAACATATATGGAGTATAATAAACCAAATAAGACTGCCTCTTTAAAAAACCTTTCCAAGAAAAACCAAACGGAAAAAAACCTTGGTGAAGGAAGAAAGTACAGCTCTCAAGTGGAACTTCCATCTTAGACCATACACGAACTTGAGATCGATCTTCTATTAATGTGTAGACAATGAATCGTAGATGAAAACCATGTATGTAAATACCATACGGCCGACCTTCAAACTCCATAGTGTCCAAATGTCTTAGGCATCTTCCACATGCAATGAGTTATTTCTAGACATAGATGGGAAGTCTCTTGTAGTGAAAATAGGCAAAATACATTGTTATTTCTAGACATAGATGGTGGAGAGAATGAAAGTTTTAACTATTTGAGTATTATAATAATAGTCCCTACCTATAAGCTAACTATGTATCTAATGCAAATCCCAACATTTGTTTTCACTTTTGAGGCTAACAATCTCCACCAAGTGATAACAAATGGAATTTACTTACATTGATGTTTACAAGTACAAATAATAAAGTCTTCGGAAGCACAACAAGATCTGAGTATGTCTTCGTAGCTCTTTTGTTCTCTTGTACCCCAACTTTTTCTTTTTCAACTTGAAGACCAATCAATGTAATGATATCTAATTGGGGTTTACTCCCCCCTCGATTGGTATGCCGTTTCTTTTTGGTATTTTATTTATTTATTTTCTTAAAGTGCTGCAAAATAGAATAAAAATGAAATGAATGTTTTGTAAAATTGGACATAAATAACATCTTATTGGTTTTTCTGAAACTGCTCCCCCCAAATTGTTACAACTTTAGCTTATTTACATTTAAATCTATAATTGCTATTACGATAATGATCTATTTTATAAGTTATTCTATGAATTAATGTTATGTCGGTCATGTAACACTATAAATAAAATCAAAACAATTAATAAAGACTACCCTCAATGTATGATGTTGTCATCTTTCTATTCAATTATGTGTTAATTGTTGTAGTATCACTTATTTTTATTTCTTAAATGATAACTACAAGTACATGTCAATTGCTATGATTTGACTACATGTTACTCTTGAAAATGCAACACTTAATTAATCATGTTTTTCTTAAAATATTAGCAACACTAACAATGAAATGTTGCAGTAGCTTTCCAAATGCAACACTTTTTATATAAATGTTGCTTTATTATGATTGTTATTTAAATGGCAATCATTTTTCAATGTGTTGCTCTTAAATGGTTGCCTTAGGCTTATTTTGTTGTAGTGTGGGGGAAAGTAGGATAGAGAATGAAGGATGGGAAGAGATCCACGAGTCAAGCTTTGATAGCAAATTAGACTTTAAATAATAGGATTACCTTTCATAAGATCTCAAATCTTACACTCAAATATGCAGTGAGACTCGATTTTGAAAGTTCATAGACCCAAAGACCTGTATGTTTTTTTTTTTCTTTTCTACTTATCTATTTATTTATTTATTATTTTTATTTATTTTATTTTTTGCAAAGGGATAACACTTTGATACGAAGATCCCATGATGTCATACTTAATTTGCCAACAAAAACAAACCAACTTGAACTTGGAACTGATTGAAAATTATGTAAGTAGATGAAACCACTTTCAACCAAGATGCCAATGCTATAGTTTCAAGTTACATGTCGTGGTAGTCTTGAAGGTCAAGTTTGATTTAAGTGATGCATTTTCAAGTTTTCAAGGTTGTTTTTGAGGCAAGTTATTAGGTTTCATGTGATGATGTTTGTCTCATCAATTAATTGTAATATTACGCAAATTAGTGAAAGACCGATTATATGTGCTTCAATAAAAGCAATCAATCTACTCGTTGAAAGTTGATAACTTGTGAGGCGGTAACTCAAGTAAGCTTACAAAATTGGATTTGGTTTTCTTTATTCCCAGTTATAGTAGTTTTATTAAAATATTTTATGATAAAATGACTTCATTATGCGGTATACTTCATTTGCTAGTGTATTTTGCGTTATACCAACAAGAAACGAAACAACGTGCGTGTTTCTATAGATTATCACAAACTTAATAATGATACTCATAATGGTTAGCCCCCCTTTTACATATCCACTTGGTGTTCGGCCGTTGACAGGAGAATGAGTCCGACTGTATCTTAAACAGATTTTATGGTGAGTTCCAAATACCTACAGCTCCATATGTCCATCAAAAATACATTTACATGACCATATGGTAAATTGCTTTTTACATCATAATGTTTTTAGATTATTGAATCAACTAGCTACCTTTTGTGGCATTATTAACGAGATCTTATAGGCTCGCTCAGAAAGGCTAGTCGACGGAACCTCAATTGATGGAACACTCTAAGATGTCGCTCAGAGATGCTTGTAACCATTCTTGCACAAGTGTGTTACGTTGGAAATATTATCAAGGTCTTCATGAATAAATTTCCGATATTAAGAAGGCCACTTGCGATTTTATGTTGCTCGAGCATCCTCAAACTCTTATTTGTGACAAAGACTCGACCTTTCCCGCAACCATTACTCTACACTACTAAACAAGTAGCTTCATTTAAACAACCCTAGATATACAAACTCCAAACCAAACCAACTAAATACACACTAACCACATAGACAATAGCAAAATATTTACATAGATTTTACTAGATATGTCCAACAACATTATAATTTTAAGAATTCTTAAAACACATCTATAATCAAAGGGTCTTTTTAAAACTTTTATGACATCTATTTAACCAGTCGTATAGTATAGTTTGTTCGGAATCCCTAAAAAATTTCTGCCCACTTCTTCTTCCTGAAAATCCATCTGATTCCAATCATCCAGACTATTTTTCATTTAATCCATGATTCTCCAAACAAGGTAAATCGATCAACACATTTATTTACATTATTTGATTTTCTATAAGTTCATTTTTTAATAATATTTGCATCAGTTATGCTTTTTGTGTTATAAGTTAGGTTATTTCAATTTTATGTTACGTATTTGTCAGATATAGAAACTTCTGAACACAAGTTCTTGCCATGGAGTTTTAGATCTAAAATTTAACCTAATTTTGCTTTATAATATTCATAAATTTTGTGTGTTGTGGCTTCCGACGATGGTCAAAATCATTCGGTAAACCTTTTTACACAAAAGAGGACCGGTATTAACTTACTGTTTCGATTATGACAATATTATTTACCAGGCATTTCAAGCCCGGAATATGTACAACTCAAAGTACAAGTCGGATGAAGAACCATGCTAATGGAACTCTTCTCATGGCTCATAAAGTTTCTAAAGAATCTATGGTAAGTCTTTTATGTTTACCCATATAAGGATTCTTTCCCCAAGAATGGCACCTTTTAAATATTATAGCACCTTTTATGTTTAACCATAGACTAGGGCATTAATTTATTTAAAAAGAATCGAGTTTTTATTTTTTTGTTTATTTTATTAATTAATATATAGGTTGATGATAACTTTTAATTTATTCAAGTCTTGGGCTCAACTATGATTTATATAACTTTTACTTTACCTTTATTCAAGTGTTGAAATTTATTTTGTGATCAGAGGATACAATCTTGTTTAGAACCTAATACGTAGTATGATTTGTTCAGCTCAATGTTTCAAGGACCGAACAGACGTGCTTACATCGGTGGCAGAAAGTTTTAAATCCAGAACTTGTTAAAGGCCCATGGACAAAAAAGGTGAATCATAATATATGCTACCTCTGATGAAACATCTAGCTCCTTGTTTTTCCTCACATGATATCCAGCTGTTTTCTCAACCATTGACCTTCCTTTGCAATTTTTAGGAAGATAAAGATCTCATACGACTAGTAGAGAAATATGGGGCACAAAAATGGTCAACAATTGCACAACACTTACCTGGGCGCATTGGTAAGCAGTGTCGTGAGAGGTAAGATTCACTCCATCCCATGCTTGTAATATATAGGTAAGATTCACGCCCAAAACCAACTCGGGAAGTAAAGTTAGTGACATTAACAAATCTGAAATCTGAATTTGTTTAGCCACATCTATAGATCATCCAAATATTTTGTTGGTTTTGATATTGTGTGTGGGTATGAAGATGAAGAAAAAAAATTGGTGTTTAATTTTTGTTTTTTTTTTTTTTTTGAGTGGATGGATGAGATTTGAGAATTGTTTTGGTGTTAATTTTAGAGAGAGAAGCAGGAAAAGAGATAACATGAGGGTGGTGGTAGTGATGATATAACTTTTTTATTAAGTGCACCGTTCGTCCCAAAGGTTGTACCACCAAAATAATCAACCAAAACGATAAAATGACCATTTTGTCCTCATATGCAAGGCACATGGGAGAAGATAAGAGACGTTGACTAACGGAAAATGGGTCAAGGGACTTATTTAGACTATAAAAACACTGTTTTGGACTCCCAACGATGAAAAAGGCAAGGTTTGTCCTAATGTGATGCGCAGGTACAAGTTTAGGGACGAACGGTTTATTTTACTCTTCTTTTTTTTTTTCAGAGAGTGAGTTTTTATGTTTGATTTTGCTTATCTCAGTTGCTAGAATGTGTTGAACGTAACGTATTTGGTAAACCAATTAATAAAGAAAGCAATGCTTTATCTACAGGTATAGAAGATGGAACTGTTCCTGAGTGGGTCACAGCTCTTAAGCCCGTAATTATTCTTCCAACAAATGTTGGATCCCGCATTCGGTTTTGTGTCCACGAGGCTCTGAAAAAGACCCATCCGAATGGGCAAAAGTGAAACTGGAAAATTCGATTGCCAAATATCTCTACAAAGGCAATGCCTCTGGACCAGCTAAGGTGAAGTTTCACTATACTGTTTCTTTGCACTGCTGCTTATTCTACATTTACTTTCATGTATGTCATCCACATGTTTTAGATCTTTAGATCTCACATTTTAAGACACGATAATCTTGTCAGCTTGTGTACGGATTTGTCTTGTCAAGTTTTATTGCAGTAAGCTACATGACTGTTTATTCAATGTCTAAATTCCTATATTTTTTTCTATTTTGTACCATATATTATTGGATATCATATGATAAACTTTTTCTTGTTCGAAACAGATAGCTGTGAAAAAAGTTATAAAAAGAGCAAAAAAAAAAAAAAAGAACAAAGAGCATTTGCTGTACCGCGAAGGCTGTCACCACCACCTGCCACAGACGAAAGAAGAAAATCTGAACTGATATCCAAAGTAATAATGAAAAAGTGACATAGCATACTATGTCATATAGCTAAGGATACCGAGAAGGTCTTGTCCGACCTGGTGGGAAGGAACTTCAACTCTGAATATAAGGATCCAAGCTAGGGTCATTTTTGAATCTGAATCAACACGTCCTCTGTATTTACAGACCATCGAATCTAGATTTCTTCATGGCACATATGGTGATTCACATGAAGCTTTTCTTGTGGATGTTAGGGAGGTTAAATATTCGCTTCTGGTAAGCTATTTTATACAGTTTCTTTTCCATGGTTTTTCATGTTTCAGCCTTTTGATTATTAATTATAGTGTGGAAGCTCTCAAATTTACAAAGTTTCATATATCACAGCTGTGGATTAACATAGTGAAGAATCCAAAGATAGGCCTTCTCTTGAAATGTTGGCAGATGATCCTCGTGTGACTCTGTGACATATATCATTTGCGTGGGAATCTGAAACACAATTGTGGCAGTGATTCTTTTAGGGAGAGAAATGAATACGATGTTGGTTGTTTGGAGGTGCTGATTGTGTAGTGGTCGAGGGTGGTGGTGGTGCAAATTAAAACGAAAATAAAAGTGGGGAAGAAGAAGAGGGTATATTAGTCATTTCACTTGCATTTTGACCTTGAGTAACGATGGTACTAACAATCGTTAGCTCTGAGTGGCAAATTTTCGGAAACATTAGGACGAAATTTGCAATGTACCGTAAATTTGCAAATTTTTTTCTGTGTATGTCTTGCAATTTTCGGAAACATTAGGACGAAATTTGCAATGTCCCGTAAATTTGCAGGACATTGGTAAACCATTTAGTTACCATTACTCTCACCAGCCCCAACCATTTTGTTACATTGGTAAGCCCTGAAGATGATTCTGACGTGTGTACTATGGAGGCACATCGAAGAAAGTCCAAAGGTAAGAGAGTTGCACCTAATAGAAAGTGTGCTAAAAGAGAGTTGCCTTTGTCTAAAGGCTTCGTGGAAAAAGGTTACAGGATCCAAATTTAACTTGGGTAATCATGATACAAAGTCTTTGTCTTCTGTAAGCGGTGAAGCAGGGCTTGGATATTCCACTTTTTGTTGGGACAGAAGGTAGCTCACTACTCTGCCTGTGGCTGGGCTTGGTTATAAAGGTTTTGATCTTTTGAGTTTTCTTGTCTGCTGAATCCTTGTTTGCGGTTGAAGGGTATTGTGGTCGTGTTTGTTATGGTCCTTAGACGTTTACTTGCCCTTATCTATTCTACTGCTTTTAGTCCTTACTTTGACATTCTGAAATTTCGTATGCTGCCCAAAGGAGCGCTTCCAAGGTACCATTTTTTCCATCTGGCCAAAATTCCCCACAACCATCTAATGCTTGTCGGTGAATACCAGATGCCTGATTCTCGGTGCATTCAATTGAAGTTGGAAACCGTTACTCGAATCTAATAATCATTTTCAGTTAAACTTTGATCGGAATGACATACATAATTCAACAGGCAGCAGAATTTCATACCTCAAAATATAAGTATAATTTTATGAAGAACAATCATCTCATGGCTATGAAAGTCTCTAAAGATATAGCTAAGCATAAAATCTAACTCTTGTTAGTTTGTTAGTGTTGAAATGTATACATAGTTTTTATTTAACTTTGTCATGTTTATTCTAAATCATTTTGTTACCGGTATGGTGTTTTTGAGCCTTCATATGTTTACTATAGAGACTTTCAAGCTCGAGTAATAAGAAAAGGCACACCAACACATGATTGATGCTTCTATCCTGATAACAAGCTTCCTTAGTTCTTAGTCTTACTGAGTGAAGAAAAACCCGAGCAAGTTAAAAGTTGATTGTCATACATGCAGATTTTCATATGCTCACTAAATATTCTTGATGGGTCTAATTGCGTATTTGGAAGAAAATGCAATATTATAACAATTACCTAACGGGTCTAGGCGGGTCAAATTTTTTTTGTTACTTTATTTTTTCTTCACCTTTTTCATCTTTTACTGAAAAAAAAAAAAGATCTTGTCAACTCGCTTAAAATCCATCTAGACCCGGACCCAACCCACTTAGACCCAGACCTATTTAGACTCATGTTTCTAGAAGACCCATCTAGACCCAGACCCGTCTAAACCGAAACCCATACCTATTTAGACCCGTGACCTGAAAACTTCCCTGTTAATTTTTTTAAAGGTTAAGTCTATAAATTAAAAATGAACTTACCAACTTTTACAATATTTAGAAACATGGTCCGAAAATGTTTTCATAATTGGTATTGAAACTTGTTGTTTGGTGTAAATAGCACAAAGTTAACCGGTTGAGTTTTCATGTCACATAAATTAATTTAATGTATTTGTTTTTATTTTTCACCTCATTTACTAGTTTTCCACCTAGATCTAACTTTTTATCTTTCTTTCTTGGATTAAAATGCCCTCCTTTTAATCTCCTTTTAGTCCGTACCTTTTTTTAAATCATCTTCTGCAGATTCATCAATCTTCATCCCCAAATGTTTACCTCACATACTAATCTCAAATATCATAATTGCAAAAGCTTAATTTGTGCATAGAATCAGGTTTTACAATTGCAAAAGCTTCATGAATGGTATTTATGTACAACACTAAAAACAAATTTTACTAGTTCTCAACTATTCCAGTTACTCCCTTTTTTGTGTCATTTAGTCATCAACTATAACAAAGGCACTATGATTGAACCTCTCCTTCTAGTGTCTTCTCTTTCCCCATTAGTTCTCTCCTTCTTTGCAAAACAAACAAGTCGCAAGAATGACAAACCGCAGCAGCTGTCAAATCGCAAAGAGACAAACCGCAAGTCTTCAACTCGCAACCACAGACAAACCGCAGAAACAAATCGCAACAAGACAAATCGCAAGTCACAAGTCGCAACACCAATTGACAAACCGCATCAGGTACAAGTGTCACTATCGTCCTTTTTGTCCTTTCAGCTAACAGTCAAAACGCAAGTTTGTCTTTATTAACAAATTGAAACTAAAAACTATTATAATAATCAAACCGCTACTTCTATCCAGTCAACTCGCAACACTAGTTCACCAAATCGCAACCAAGAGTCTAACAAACCGCAAGCATGAAATACTCAAATCGCAACTTAGAACATCAAAACGCACTAAAGAACAAGGTTTCAAAACTCACGAATACCATCCAAAATAACCACAAACAAGATGAAACAAGCTTTCTAATGACAAAACTAAGCTAATATGATAAACCTAAACAAGAAAGTACAAAAAAACTAACAAGTTTAACCACTAAATTAGCTCAAACTAATGAATTTCTTTATAAACTATTCGACCCATAAAATCTCAATAACCAATCTAAAAAATCCGAGCACACATGAAGTAAATGATCAAACCATGGCTCTTGATACCAATTGTATTCATAAACACACGAATACACAAGTATGTGGATCGTATATGGAGGGTTTTAGAGAGAGAAAGTAGAGAGAAATGGGAACTTAGTGAGAGAAAATGAAAGTCATATGATTAAGCTCCAACCCTCTACCTTGGCGGGTAGAGGCTATTTATAGTTTTTAAAAAATACGCCTCCTACGGGTTGTGGATCTATAGTGGGTAAAGACCCGTCAGTCCTCCACGGTGTTACTTAAATATACGAACTTTCTAATGCTAACAAATACCCGGGGTGACCGAGTCTTTAACATATGTATATTCTAAATCCTAACAAGACTTGTCTACACGTTCACTTGCATATAAGCACTCTAACTAACATCATTTCATAACAACAAAAGCTTTTTTCTTTTCGTTGAAGATCACGTTTTTTTACGACCTTATTATTAGTATGTAATAATTTTCAAAGTGAATCTAGATGGAGAAGGGGATGATTTTAAAAAGCCCCAAACCAAAGTCGACAATATTTTTTTTACTCAGGGTCTCGATAGACCGTATCTGGGCAATTGTGACCCGATATGCCATATCTAATTTTGGTCGATACTCGAGTATCCATTGTCAACCTGATGTCAAAAGTTCATTTTCCAGAAAATCAACTTACACGAATTGACAATTCACAAAACCTTGTAGATATCGTTTACACAACACATGTTTCATAAATATGTACAAGTTTCATACTTAACATGTGCAGAAGCTATCATTTACAAAAACGGGGTTGTTAGCCCAAACTCATATTTTAACCCATTCGCATCACTTGTACATAACTCTTTAACATACAAAAATATTTGTAAGTTTACTCTTGAAACACATAAAAACACTAGACATGACTCTAATTTTCCAAACGTGCAACTTTACGACATTTAGGGGTTTAAGTTGCTTCTAGCACGGTTTTCATACTACTAGCATATGCAACAAAGATGGTTAGTAAGTAAAAATGCAATAATACGACATCATACATCATTTAACATACTTGCATTAACCACTTCAAATACTAATCTAAAAGATTTTTCTACACTTTCACTATATTATAACAAACATACACAATAACACATAACACATAATATGATAAAACTCAATATAACATTATGTTATAGTCAAATTACATACCTTGGCTCTGTAGCTAATTTACCAATAAACATCATCACTCTTATCACTTGATTCCTAAATAATAATCATCACAAAACTTAACATCTCATCATTGTATAACTAATACAAGGGTTTAACCTTACTCATTAACATATCTAAACTCATATCGAACATGCATATGATCATATGATAAAAACCCCTAAAATCACTAATTTAATCATTATCCATAAAAGGACTTAACCCATTAACATAAATAGCAGGGTACTCGCGCGTTGCAGCGGCGGGTACCATGAAATAAAAATTTTCGATGAATAATGTATTTTAGTTTATTACGTTCTTTTTAACAATAAATTTACGGATATCAAGAATTTCGTATAGCCCGTGCCCGTTCGGGCTCGAACCTGTTGGCCCGTGTCTGCTCGGGCTCGAGCCCGTTTGGTCCGCGTCCGTTCGGGCTCAAGCCCATTTGGCCCGTTGCCCGTTCGGGCTTGATTATTGTATAATGTGCTTTATTATTTGTAGTAGTGAAATTTAATGCAGGAATTGTGTTTAATTTGGTTGTATAATATGCTTGATAATTTATATTTCTTATGTAAGGGGTGTTTTAATAACTGTATTATTTGTATTTATTGACCAGTTAAATAATTGACTACATTAAATAGCATTAATGTGGTGTTTTGTTGTACACTATGCTTCTTGTCTTGTACATCTGAAAATTATGTGCATTAAAGTGTTGTACACTATGTTTCTTTTCTTGTAAGTAGTAGTCATTATAGTCATTAATAACATTGACCACTTTAATAGCATTAATTTTGTAAGTCTAAAAATTACATCATGTTTATTTTGTTGTACACTATGCTTATTTTGTTGTAAATCTGAAAATTGGTATCAGCTATTGTACATTGTGCTTAAATGGTTGTAATTTTTGGTTAATGGGTGGTTTTTAATAGCATTAATGTTGTTTGATAGAATTTTGGTCTTAAAATGACACCACGCTTTATTTTGTTGTACAATATGCTTACTTTGTTGTAATTCTGAAAATTTGGTGCATTAAAGTGTTGTAAACCATGCTTAATTTCTTGTACGTCTTAAAATTAAGAGTGAGGTGCCTTTGTGCATTATAACTAGTATATATATAGATAATTTCATTGCTTGCTTCAAAACCAATTTTACAAAAAACCCCCAATTTGGTCTCTATGAACCATAACTCAAATTGATCAAAGATTAGTGATTACTTACATGTGGGGATGATTTCTATGGACTCACTCTTGCATTTGAACACTCGTGTTTGATCACTAGAAAATGCCCCCTCTTTTTCCCTCATAGTTTTTCACGTCACCAAACACACACCAACACATTCTACACATTTCTTATCTATTTTGAAGGTCAAGGAAAGTCAAAGGATGTCCATCTTTACTATTTTATAATGCATTTAGGACATTCCCTAAATAGCAAGGCTTAAATTTCAGACTTTCTAACTTACTTATTATGGAAATATAATGTCTCTTGCTAAATTAATACATACACATGCTAGGTTAAAAGTTAAGCCAATACTTGTAACATTAGTAATCATTGAATATAAAATTTAAAGTCCTTCCAATATTTTTAAAGCACACTTTTATGACTTTAAAAGCATGTATTGTAACAGCCCCATTCTTGCAGCCCACTTTAACAGCTTATTAAATGTATTGATTAGTACAAAACGGGTATAAAAACCCACACATAAACACACACAAAAGAATGATCATATCTCACACTCTCTCTCAAAAATGTAAATTGCCACTCTTGTGCTAAATAGCAACCGACGCCACTAACTAAATCTGCCACCACCGCTAACGGCATGTGTTCGCATCATCACCCCTTGACATGGTCTAGGTGTCCTTCGCTCGCCAAAACTTTTAGTATAATCGAAAAACATTGCACGCCAAAAAATTTAGTTTCATGGTACCCGCCGCCGCAACGCGCGGGTACCCTGCTAGTTTAAGGAAAATCTGGTACAAATTTGGTTAGTTGGGAACTTAGGTCTCTCAAGTCCCCTTTTATAATATTTGGGCCACATAATACTTATTATAAACATTTAGCTTAACATTTGACTCATAATTAACTCTAAGTTTGACTATTTGGTTTTAATTTCTACTTAAAAATATTGACTAACTAATCATATAAGTCTTCAAACATAAAAAAGTCATAATCAAACTATTACAAAGCACTTAAATAAGAAATACTTATAAACCGGTTCTGGGGTGCAACAAATTTTTGGTAGATATGAAGATGAGGTTGTTGGTGACAAAGAGTAAATTAGGTAAGAGAATCAAGGAAAGATGAGTAGTTGGGAAAAAGCAGGATGGAGGATGGGAAGAGATCTACAAGTCAAGCTTTGATGTCTTTTAAGACTCAAAATATAACAATATTTAGGATAGCGAATCTTACACTTAATTGTCCAATGAGACATGACTTTCAAAGATCATGGACACTAACTCTTCCATTAGAAGTAAATAATTTTTTTTTTTTTTTTTTTTTTTTTCTTTTTTTTTTGCAAAAAGATAATACTTTGATATGATTATCAAGAAGAACCCATTGACGTTACACTTAATTTGCCAACAAAAACAAACCAACTTGAACTTGGAACTAATTAGAAATTATGTAAGCAGATGAAACCACCTTTAATCAAGATACCAATGTTATAGTTTCAAGTTATATGTCCCGATAGTCTTCAAGGCCAAGTTCGACTTAATTGGTGGGTTTTCAAGGTTGTTTTTTAAGAAAGTTATTTGGTTTCATGTGATGGTGTTTGTCTCGTCAATTTATTGTAATATTAACGCAAAATTAGTAAAACACCGATATAAGTGCTTAAATAAAAGAAATTAATAGCTTGATAACATATTAACGCCTGTGAGGCAGTAACTCAAGTAACGTTACAAATTTAGATTTTTTATTTTTTTTTATTTTATTTTTTTTACCTGTTATATCAATTTTATCAAAAAGTTTTGTGATAAATGACGCCAACTTACAATATACTCCATTTGCTAGTGTATTTTGCGTTATACCAACAAGAAACGAAACAATGTGCGTGTTTCTATAATTTACCGTAAACTTAATAATGCTCATAATGATGAGCCCCATGTTGTATATCGACTTGGTGTTAGGCCATTGATATGAGAATGACTTCGACTATATATTAACAAATTTTATGGTGAGTTCTACATGCCCACAGCTCCATATGTCCATACAAAACAATAACATTTACATGCCCTTATGGTAAATTTCATTTTACATCATCATGTTTTTAGATTATGCAATGAACTAGCTACCGTTCGTGGCATTATTTCACGATAAATAATTTTAACCGCCCAATAACCATATCAATGGGTTTACACGAGGTCTCACAGGCTCGCTCAAAAGGCTATTCGACGGAACCTCAAATGATGGAACACTGTAAGAGTAGGAGATACTTGTAACCAATCTTGCAAAGTGTGTTTTGTTGAAAATATTAGATGATAAATTCGGCCCAAGCTCGGTGCGGAGTTAGGGTCCATAAGGATTGTAATATATAATTATAGATCAATAATAAAGTTACACCTACAGGTTTATTCAATGTCTAACAAGGTATCAGAGCGGGTCTTATCCTCAAATCTAGGTGGCTACGTTGAGCTGCATCTCCTTAGCCACCCCGTCAAATCCTAACCACCACCCTTTAACCCCTAAACCCTTTGGTAGTCAACCTCCACAAAATTTTGTTAGGCGCCGAGGTGGGTATCGCTATCTCCATCAGGTGTATCTATTCTCAGTGCTACTCGGGGGATTTATATAACTAGAAGCTGTTGCTATATATGGAGTTATTGTGGCTATCACGAACCTTGTTTGTGGTTTATTTGTTGAAAGCATTGGAAGTTCACTTGGCCTCTTTAGAGTTATCATGGGGATCATAATGTCTGCTCAAGCAACATGGCCTACTTAAAGCGTGAGATCTTATATGATGAATCATTTATTATTTTTGTTTATAAAAAAAAGAAAAAAAAGCTATAGTTGTTTTATAATTTTTTTTGTTAGTCGATTGTTCGTACGGCTTTGTTACCGGTCGAATAAAGTCGATCTTTGGTACTGTTTTATTACCGGTCGACTAAAGCGATCATTGGTATTGCTTTGTTACCAGTCGACTCAAATCGACCGTTGGTACGGTTTTGTTACGAGTCGACTAAAGTTATTCCTTTATTACTACGTTAATGATTTATTTTTCTTGTAAAGTTACACCTACGAGTTTATTCAATGTCTAATAGAAAATATTATCAAGGTCTTCGTGAATAATTTTCTCATATAAAGAAGGTCGCTTGCGATTTTACAACGCTTGAGAATCCTTGAAATCTTACTTGTGACAAAGACTCGACCTTTCCCACAACCATTAATCTACACTACTCAACAAGTAGCTTCATTTAAACAACCCCAAATATACAAACTCCAAACTAAACCAACTAAATACAAACTAACCAAATAGACAATAGCAAATTATCTACATAGATTCTACTAGACTAGCAGGGTACCCGCACGTTGCAGCGGCGGGTACCCTGAAATAAAATTTTCCGGTGAATCATGTATTTTAGTTTATTATGCTCATAAATTTACAGATATCAAGAATTTCATGTGACATATTTTTAATCCTTAACTAAGAAATTTATTTTGTCTTTTTGGGTTTTTTTTAAAGCGATTCGTATAACATGAGCCCGTGCCCGTTTGGCCCGTGACCATTCGGGCTCGAGCCCATTTGGCCCGTTACCCGTTCGGGCTTGAATATTTGTATAATGTGCTTTATTATTTGTATTAGTGACATTTAATGCAGGAATTGTGTTTAAGTTGGTTGTATAATATGCTTGATAATTTGTATTTCTTATGTAAGGGGTGTTTTAATAACTGCCTTAATTGTATTTATTGACCACATTAATAGCATTAAAGTGATGTTTTGTCTTTTTAATATGTGCATTAATATGTTGTATACTATGCTTATTTGGTTGTAAGTCTGAAAATGATGTGCTTTCAAGTGTTGTACATCATGCTCAATTTGTTGCAAGTCTGAAAGTTCGAAGTTTTTTTAGGAGAGAGATGCATCCGTGTATTATAAGTAGTAGAGATATGTCCAACAACATTATAATTTTAAGAATTCTTATAACACATCCATAATCAAAGGGTCTTTTTAAAACTTTTATGACATCTATTTAACCAGTCGTATTGTCGGAATCCCTAAAAAATTTCTGCCCACTTCTTCCAGAAAATCTGATTCCAATCATCCAGACTATTTTTCATTTAACCATGATTCTCCAAACACGGTAAATCGATCAACACATTTATTTACATTATTTGATTTTCTATAAGTTCATTTTTTTTTAATAATATTTGCATCAGTTATGCTTTTTGTGTTATAAGTTAGTTTCTTACATGTTACGAATTTGTCAGATCTAAAAACTTCTGAACACAAGTTCTTGCCATGGAGTTTTAGATCTAAAATTTAATGTAATTTTGCTTTTTAATATTCATAAATTTTGTGTGTTGTGGCTTCTGACGATGGTCAAAATCATTTGGTAAACCTTTTTACACAAAAGAGGACCAGTATTAACTTACCGTTTCGATTATGACAATATATTGATAGCCAGACGAAACAAAAGGCAGTTAAACCTATATTGCCACGGTTCAACGAAGGCCAAATAACTTTGAACAGCCGACCAAGAGGTTTTCTGAAGCCACATGGCAGCCAACATAACCGTCTCGATCCTATCGGGTGTGGCTGTGTCTGAGCCAAGTGGGTCAGGGTCTGTGGTGAGTTAGGCCGGTTGAGTGAATGGTGTGGCTCGTCAAGCGGATGTGGTTAACCCTAATGGATAGGTTTTGATGGCGAGGTTGGTGGTTCTGGGCCACTTGAGCCAACATCTGTGGCAGGTCAGGCTAGAGGGGTGAATGCCATGGGCCGTCAGACGGATATGGTTGTGCCATTTTCTTGAGCCTATGGTCTGTGTGACCAATTGGAACCCCATGGACCTCACAATTGAAGAGGCTAAGAAGTTCATGAGAACCCAATGAGATCTGCCTTGAAAGTTGCATTTTAGTTATGAAAATAAATTATGAGTAAAAGATTTTAGAAATATTTGAAGATCAATTGGATCAAACAAGTCAGAACTCATCCACAGTTTCTCAAAGGCTTCAAACAAGCCAGAACTGCCCAAAGGAGTGGTTCCAAGGTGCCCTCTTCTCACTTGGTGCATTCAATTGAAGTTGGAAACCGTTACTCCAATCCAATAATTATTTGCTGTTAAACTTTGATGGGAATGACATAATTCAACAGGCAGCAGAATTTCATACCTCAAAATACAAGTATATTTCTATGAAGAACAATCATCTCATGGCTGAGAAAGTCTCTAAAGATATAGCTAAGCATATAATCTGAGTCTTCTTGTTAGTTTGTTAGTGTTCATTTGTATACGTAGTTTTTATGTACCTTTGTCATGTTTATTCAAAACCATTTTGTTACCCGTAAGGTGTTTTTAAGCCTTCATATGTGTACTATAGCTATTTGTATTAGCGACTTTCAAGTTCAAGTAATCAAAAAAGGCACGGAACACATGATTAATTGATGCTTTCATCCTTAAACAAGTTTCCTTAGTTCTTACCGAGTGAAGAAAAATTTGAGCTAAAGCCGTTTCATCTTGAATTCACATTTTATTTTGTTTAGTTCATTACAAACAATTATGGCTTGCAAGTTGTAGGAGCTTAAACAAAATTTCAAGTATTCATTTTTTTAAAATAGTAATCCTAATTTAAATTTTACATCAAACCCATTGCAGTCTTTAAGAAACAATCTCCACTTGCTCAAAAATCCATATACCCATCTTTTAAACAACAAACAAAAAAACTGAATCCTGTGACTACAAGGGACAGAAACTAAATTAGTAATACGAACTTTGATTACCAAATTCATATAACAACTAAGTTGATCTAATAAAAGGCACGGTCACAATTTTCATCTTTGGAGTTTCTTCCAGCAATAGTATAAGTTATATATCTAGTTTTATTTATTTATTTATTTATTTTTTTATTTTGTGTGTGTGTGTATGTGTGTGTTAAGGGTTACCCGGCAAAATTTATTAATCACAAGAAAGTTAAGTAAAATGGAATGTGGTTGAGATACCACATTAACCTCAAGCAAATTGTTTGAACAACCACTAAATACGAAAAACTAACCAACACACCTATCCAGAGAATACCAAGCATCAATACAAATGCCTCCTAGCCAAACTAGCAGTAACATATATGGAGTATAATAAACCAAATAAGACTGCCTCTTTAAAAAACCTTTCCAAGAAAAACCAAACGGAAAAAAACCTTGGTGAAGGAAGAAAGTACAACTGTTGGTGTGTATTCGCCCAGTAACAGGGTAAGACAATCAAAGGCAGCAACAATACCACTATGTGGTTACCGGATATCACTTGAAATCATGTGATCACTTTCCAAAGTAAACTATTCGACCCTAATGCCTGGGTTACACGAATATCTACTTGGGATAAGACCAAATGTAGTTATAGAATTAGGCACAATTCAATAACCCTTTTGCTTAGAAGTGTTAATCGTTTTCTGTGTCTTTCATGCATAATCAGATCTCCTATTCATAGGAGATTACTCTTAGCTAGTCAAATGGAATTATGAGAATTAATCGACCCATTAATCGCCTCATAATTATCCCCATTATAGCCGTTAGTGGTTACATGACCAATTAAACGTGGTCATTAAGCAGTTGAAACTGCCACTTGCATAAGTCAATGCCCGTTACAAGCAGTACTTTGACACTAGCAGTACTTTCATACCACTAGCAGTACTTTCATAACACTAGTAGTGGAAATATAGCACTGGCAGTGGAAACAATATCCGCGCTAACTTATCACTAGCAGTGGAAACACTCCTATCAGTACCAACTTAGCACTATTAGTGGAAACACTACCTATCAGTACTATCTTAGCACTACCAATACAAACCACTATTAGAGTCAGGTTGTTCATGGACCTATTGGTGTACACTCCGTACCTCCTAACCCATTACCAGGTGTGAACTAATCCCACAAGTGCACTAAATTTTCCAACAACAACAACAGCTCTCAAGTGGAACTTCCATCTTAGACCATACACGAACTTGAGATCTTCTATTAATGTGTAGAGAATGAATCGTAGATGAAAACCATGTAGTGGTTACATGACCAATTAAACGTGGTCATTAAGCAGTTGAAACTGCCACTTGAATAGGTCAATGCCCGTTACAAGCAGTACTTTGACACTAGCAGTACTTTCATACCACTAGCAGTACTTTCATGACACTAGTAGTGGAAACATAGCACTAGCAGTGGAAACCATATCCGCGCTAACTTAGCACTAGCAGTGGAAACACTGCCTATCAGTACCAACTTAGCACTATCAGTGGAAACACTACCTATCAGTACTATCTTAGCACTACCAATACAAACCACTATTAGAGTCAGGTTGTTCATGGACCTATGGGTGTACACTCCGTACCTCCTAACCCATTACCAGGTGTGAACTAATCCCACAAGTGCACTAAATTTTCCAACAATCCTCCCCAAATTTAGTTCACTTCCTTTGCATGAAAACAAACATCAATCAAAACATGTGCATAAATGAAAATGTCCTGAGGATTGAATTTTCATCTTAGTAAATTACACGTTCAAATATTCGAGAATCAGGGTGTTCTAAGAATTGAACCCTTCAACCCATTTGAATACCTGAAGATAAAATACACACAAGTTTTCAAACACTTAAAAGCTCCTGACACTATACAAGCCATGTGTCCATATCCAAATTCATAAATGTTGTAAAAGCTAAAAGTCCAAAAGCTTCCTGAAGCGGCAAAACTTCAACATTTACATAGGTGGTTCCTATTTATTCATGCTCCTACCAAGCACTTTTTCAAAGAAAATTAACCATTAAGAAGTAAAGACTTCATCCTCCTTTCAGCAGGTTCTGAGCATAACCTTGGGATGTAAATGAACATGTGCTCCAGTCCACTAAATGTTCAGCTTTCCACATTGAACTCAGCTCCCAAGTTTCCTTAGGAGGGAGTTGGGTGTCTTAGCATTCAGTGACTAAGTTGGACTTAAACCCATCCCTTTAGCAGACTTTATAACCAAGTCTCTAGCCAGACCCTTCGTCAAGTGATCAGCTAAGTTCTGTTGAGATCTAACAAACTCTATAGATACCACCCCATTCATGATAAGCTCATGAATCATGCTATGTCTGACACCTAAGTGTCTAGACTTCCCATTGTACATCTGGCTATAAGCCTTTGCCAATGTAGCTGCACTATCACATCGGATAGAAATAGGTGCTATAGGTTTAGGCCACAATGGAATCTCAAGAAGCAAGTTTTTCAACCATTCAGATTCTTTACCAGCAGTTGCTAAAGCCACAAATTCAGATTCCATTGTTGAATTGGTGATGCAAGTTTGTTTCTTGGATGCCCAAGAAATCGTACCTCCACCAAGTAGGAATACCCAGCCACTGGTAGACGAATTGTCTTCAGTGTTATTGATCCAACTTGCATCAGTGTATCCTTCCAACACTGAAGGATAGCCAGTATATGAAAGACTATAATCCATAGTTCTTTTCAAATACTTCAGTACCCTGTGAACAGCTTGCCAGTGATGAGCACTAGGATTACTAGTATACCTGCTCAATTTTCCCACTGCAAAACCAATATCAGGTCTTGTACAAGTCATGACATACATCAAGCAGCCAATTACCCTAGAATACTCAAGTTGAGATACAGCTTTGCCATTATTAGGCATCAGCTTCTCACAAATATCCATAGGTGTACTCACTGGAGTACAATCAAAGTAATTGAATTTCCTCAACACCTTCTCAATATAATGAGACTGAGAGATAGAAATTCTATTACTTTCATGTTTAATCCTTATACCAAGGATAACATCAGCCTCCCCCATGTCCTTCATGGAGAACCTTGATGACAAAAATTCCTTTTTCAGGTCAACCTGATTTTGGTCAGTGCCAAAGATCAACATGTCATCAACATATAGACAAATGATGACTCCTTTACCAGATTCATCAAATTTGCTATATACACATTTGTCAGCCTAGTTAAGAACATAACCACTAGACAAAACTACTTCATCAAATTTTTGATGTCATTGCTTAGGTGCCTGCTTCAGTCCATAAAGAGACTTAATCAGTTTACACACCTTGTTTTCATTGCCAGGCATGATGAAGCCCTGAGTTTTTCCATGATCAAACGATCATGTGCAGCTTGCTTCTCATGTTGAAGTAGATAAGCGTACAACTGCTCATAGTTCGTATTTCTCAATCCTTTGTTTAGCTTCACCGCAGTAACAAACCTGTTCCACTAAGGGGTCATGTTGTTTACAAACTTGGAATTGAGTTCGATATTTGGCATAATCATCTTAATATTCCTCATATCATTCACAAGTTTGTGAAACCTCACATGGTATTATGTAATACTTTCCCCTGGGTTCATCTTGAAGTTCTCAGAGTCATCATACAGCTGTGACTCTTGATCTTCCTTTGTCAGTTTTGAGCCAGAAAGAAGCATTTTGACATTGTCCCAAACTGCTTTGGCCTGGGTGTTGTGATTTATCAGCTTGTAGATATCCTTGGGTAGACCTTGAAGGATGATGTTGGAAGCTGTGAGGTCAGCATCATATCTTTTTTTCTCCTTCTTATTGAGATTATCGTAAGTCCTTGGTCTATCCATTCCCAGAGTGACATGTCCATCTTCACTAGTTGCTAGTTCATCTCTGGTGGTGCCCATCTGGTAAGGTCCTGCATCAACTGACTGAATGATGTTAAGACCATTATCTTTGCCCAAGCAATATAGTCAGATTCTCTGTGCCCAAGAGTCATAATCAGTTCTATCCAGCATAGGAGGACGGGTATCGGACCCAGCAGCTTGAACATTGTTAGAAACAGTAGACATGATGTCCAAATAAACGGGATTTTACAACTCTTTGATTTAAACCGAGAAATCGAATCTTTCGCGGGATTTTACAAAAATCAAGACAAAACCGTAGAACCCAAACCGCAAGTATCAAATCTCAAGAGTTAAGTCGCAACTCTTGATCAAATCTCAAGAAGTGAAATCTCAAGTCCTTCAAACCGCAACTAGATACAAACCGAAAGAGACAAATCTCAACAGTCTTCAAACCTTTTCCTGTTTTTCCTGCTATCACTGTGAACATGGACTAACTTTCACTGAACGCCAAACAGTTAACCACAACACTGAACACTGAACGCTAAACAGAACAACGCTAAACAAAGACGCCAAACAGACACCAACGCTCAACTTCTGAACGCCAAACAGAGAAATGCTAAACTGTCGACGACACCAAACAGTAAGAACGCTGAACAAACAAAACGTCAAACTTCTGATAACTCTAAACAGTGAACTCCAAACAATAAGAACGGTGAACTTAGGTAACTATAAACTCAGAACGCTGAACAGATAAAACGCCAAACTTCTGACAACTCTAAACAGAGAAAGCCAAACATAGATCAACGCCAAACTTCCTGAACTCTAAAGTGAAGAACTCTAAACTAGTTCTCAACGCTGAATTGAGAACTCTAAACTATGAACGCCAAACCCAAGATGCCAAAACAGAACTAAAAACATTT